>JACWTT010000086.1:0-77965 GCA_014851275.1 Cryphonectria japonica | reverse complement strand
GTAGTAGTAGTAGTAGTAGTAGTAGTAGTAGTAGTAGTAGTAGTAGTAGTAGTAGTAGTAGTAGTAGTCGAGAGTATGATCAAGTGTCAGCGAGGTCAAACAACTGTTGTCGAGACGGATTTCTGTCCCCCTCTCGACTTCCTTTAGTCCAGGCTTTTTGAGAGTAACCGTTTCTGTCCTACTGCAGGACTACTACTACTACCTACCATTCCTATTAACACTATCACTCTGATCTATGAGGAATGGTGTAAGAAATCAAGCGCAACAAGCCTAGGGAACGTCCTCCATATTTATATCTCCATACTTATATAGTGACTATGTCTCAAGCAGGGGGGGGGGGGTTGGCAGGCCACTGTCTAAAATAAGCATTTCCATGGGACTAGATCCTTCGTCTTAGACTTTGGGGGAGAGATACCTACAAGGTTGTCAACCGTCTCGGGATGACCACTTTCAGACATATTCCCACCTGGGCACCAAAGACGACATATCAAAAAAGTGTCACGAACAAGAAAGAGAGAGAGAGAGAGAGAAAGCTTTGGTATTCTCGATGCGCAACGGCGCATTACGACGATAACCCACACACACACACACAGACGAACGGTGCCAAATTCCGGTCATGGGATGATTCCCCTCCACTGTGAGGCTGGGCACTTTTACCAAACCCTCGGACAGGGGTTGAGCTTACATGCATTTTTAGAGGGATCTAGAATAACTAGTTACCTACCCGCTTGGGAAGAAGAAAGGCTTTCCACTCTTGGCTGGCTGTCGTTGCTTTGCTGGCGTGTGTGGGTGGTTTCAGACACACAACAAGCTTATGGCCACCGCTAGCACCAGAGCCATGGTGTGAAGGTCCACGTTTCGAAACAAAAGCACGTTGTCCCCCTCCCCCCCCCCCCCCATCCTGGCCTCAGAGAGAGAGAGAGAGTGCGAGTGAGAGTTAGGGCGAGAGCCTCATCCAGGTGACACATGGCGTTCGTACGAGGGTTGTGTGTGAGGCGCCAATAGAGGAGGAGGGGGCCTGAGTGCCTAGATGGTAGTTGTGTACCAGATAGCGGAGCAAACACCACATGCATGCACACTTCCATAGTCGTCGGGCGAAGGACCCATGTCGCGTGATCATCACACAAAAAGTAAGTTCAAGCAACCAGATAAGTGAGGCTACTAATTCCGATCGTATCTGCTGCACTGTCCCCACAAACCCGATTAGATACTAAAAGCAAGTGGAAACTCGCGTCATGTCTCTCTTCCTGCATTAATGACATCCTGCATTAATGACATCCTGCATTAATGACATCCTGCATTCCGTCGGTCGTCGTCCAGCGGGTGACATTCTCCTCTGCAACCCTAGACAGCCTTGTCCAACGTCCTGGGGCCGTTCCTTTGCAGCGAAACTATTTGGCTCCTTTGTTTCCCTTGGTCCCCGCGGATCACGGATCTCGATGTGGTTCGTTCTTTTTCCATCTCCTCTGCATGAATGATGGGTTGCTTTGCAGGGAAGGTGGGGGAATGGCACGGCAGACTTCGGACAGGTAGCCCAATAGGCCTTCTTGGTCCAGACATCGCCGGACGAGCCCTTCTCCAGCCAGATTCCTGGACACACCGTTGGCGTGCTGACGCCGTATGAGCATCTAGCCAAAAGAACACATATTTTGCGAATTGTTCTCCAATGCTTCTGACCCCCTAGCATGCAGCTGCTTCTCGCCTTAGCGCTCTGCTATCGTCCACCAGTGCCAGCCTGCAGCAACGCTGAGAAGGGGGGCGAAGGGGAGTGTATGTTTCAAAAGAAGCAAAGAATCCCATGCCATGTGCATGAAAAATGCCGTTATGCTTCTTGGGTTGCGTTATGTGTCTGCAGAGCATCGGAGCCTGTCACCCGAAGCACGCTGTCTTGCCCTGAGCATTCCCCCCTCGGCCCCAATGTTGAGTCAGGCTTAGCTCTTTTTTTTTTTTTGGCGGCAGCAGCAGTGATTATTCTTTTCTCTGCCGAAAAATCTGGTATTTCGTAATAGCCGAATGAGATTTCGCGGTACATCGCAGGCTGAACCCGAGCCCAATCATTGTTGTCGGCGTCGGACGCCGGGCCCCCTCCAGCAATCCGAGGCTGCAGGTCATTCGTGGCTGAGGATGGACACGAAGTGTTGTCCTCTCCTGATGAATATCCAGAAGATCTCGGAGAGTCTCCGTCGAGGGCCGCACCTTCGCATGTGATTGCCAACGGTTGGTCCAGGCCTGGGTCCTCCTCATTAATCCAATGGCCGGCGAAGTTCTCATCTTGCATCGTGGCGTCTTCGACCCATTGTTCGCCAGTAACGGCAGCAGCCCCATCTACACACTCTGCATACTCCATGTGCCCATTTTCCGTTGCGGGGGCTTCGTTCGTGCCCTCAAGGCTCTTGCCTCCGAGCTCATGTTCCCCAACAATATCTGCTCGCTCCCGTCCCCACTTTTGCAGGCCCTCCAACTTGAGGCTGGGGTCGAAACCTACAAAAACAATAGCTTGAACGCCATCTGTGTTACTTCCTATAGAGTAGACGAATGATCTTTCATCCCACACGCCCTTCACGTTGCCCGTATGCGAGGGTGGGTTGATGATCTTCCCCAACTGCTCTAGAGCGGCTGCATCAGCCCCTGTTTGCTCGATTTCCTCGGGTGTTGGGGGCCAGAGCGTTATAGTATTCCCCCCATCGTTTTTGTAAAGATGTTTTATGCGGGCTGTGTGCGGCAGCGTCTTGTCGTTTCCTGGCGCGTCGTGGTCGAGCTCGGCGGCCGGGCGAAGCTGTCTCGACCCTGAGCGGATTTGTAGGCGAGCCTTGCTGCTGAGGTCGTCTGGGAGCGGATTGTCCACAAGATCCAGGAAGGCTTGGCTCTCGTAATGGTATGACCTGATATGGCACTTACTGAGCGTGATCATCACGCTTGCCGATGAATCATCTCCCATATGCGTCTTGTGTGGGCAGCGCAGCTGTGTCTCCGTCTTGGCTGGGATGGTAAGGCTGTCCCATCGGGTGGGGGCAGTATGGCTTGGGGCGGTACTATGCCCGGAATTGAGGCATATATCGTCTGCTGTGTCTCTATCGCTGTTGCTGCCGCCCATGCCGCCTCCACTGCTGCCGCTGGTAGCAATATTGCTGCTACTCGATGATGGTCCGGCTCCAGCGCCCGCAGTCGTTGCAGTATCATGGCCGTCATTGTTGTCCTTCATGGACTTCCAGATTATGTCTGTAGTGTAATAAGCCCTCTGGCCAGAACTTCGCTTGTCTAGCCACTCTTTTCTGGACTCGAGAATTTGCATCTGGCCAGTCTCCTCGTTCTTGACCAGGCGGACAAAGGACCAGCGGTCGTCTATAGGACCGTCAGCATGCTGGCGACGCCACATCTGCTTCTTGTCCGCCCTTTCGGTTACCTCCTGCCGTGGATCGCCAACAGGAAACCGAAAACAATGATAGTAGGAGGTCCAGTCTACTTCGTCCACTTCGAAGCTGGTCTGATTAGACAGTCCGTAAAAGTAGCCATCAATGATCTCGAAGCAGATGGACTGTCCAATGTCTGAGCCGACCATGTCGATGAGGTGTATCTTATTCGTTGCCCATTGCTTTTCGAGAATGTCATAGCCTGTCAGGACCCATCGCCGGAAGCCATCCTCCCCGATCTCGGAGTGCGTGCCGAAGTAGAGAAAACGATCATTATTTCTTACGAAAAGTTTGTTGGTCGACTCGAGCGGCCGGATCGTGACGAGCTCCCTGCGGGGCACGTCGAGGACGACCAGAAAGCTCTCGGGGTTGGGCCGCGAACGGCTGTAGAGACATGACACGAGGCCCTCGGCGTAGTGCAACAGCTCGAACTTATATCGCCTCCGGCCCCTTGGCTGCGGCAGCTCCGCGTGAAGCAAGCTGCGGATGTCGATGACTGTCTCTGTGGACTGCGACCTGTGCACATCCAGCACGCGCAGTGTCCGGTCCAAGATGTGGCACAGCACGCCGTCAGAGTACAGCCATGACTCGGCTACAGCGAGGATTGCAGCGGTGAAGGGCGCCGCAGCGCGAATGGCCTGTCGCCGCTGAACAAGCCGGCGTAGCGCCCTTGCCCACTTGCCCGGTTTGTCCGATTTGGGGGCCTCCCGAACCTCTGCCGTTCCCACAGCGAGCGCCTGCGCCAAGCTGGTCAGCTATAGGTCTGCACGGACTGAAAAAGATGGTGGTAGTGTACGTGGGCAGAGATGCACACCAAAGAATGAGGTGGTCAAGAGGGTTGAGGGGTGGGTCCTCTGAGGGGGACGACGCACCTCCAGAAGTAGTTTGCAGCACCTGTCATCTTGGATCAAATATCGAAGCCATCGGCTGGACAGGGCCAGGTGGAAAGTATCTTCCAAGCTTAGATTTTGAACGATCATGAAGATAACCTCATATGGGAGAGACCGTAAAGACATATCCTGATTCCTTGGTATGGTTGACCGTCCGCGCCATCGAGGAGAGCTTCATGCAAGGAGGCCCTGTGCCTCTGCTGACTATGCATACATCGAAACGTAATATGATTGCGAGCAAAGAGTGAGAAGTGAGATTTTGAAGCGAGTGGACATGAAGGGCAGCGCCACATCTGCAAATGATGAAGGGGCGGACGGACTGAGCAGTGGGTTTTATAATGAGACCAAGCTTCATCACCCGAACCTTTTGAGGAATAAGGCTGTAGCACCGAAGGTTCGTCTCTAGACCCCATCGTTCCTAAACTGGTCACCCGGCACGTTGAGTTGATGAGGAATGGCTATCCGATTTTCGCTTTCATTATCGTGTCTGAGCGGCAGCCTCGTTTGATCATGGTAAAAGTTGGTTCTGAGACTGTCTTGGTGAAAATTCCAAGGCAATCTTGGAAATGACAACCCTTCGCATTCCCGAAGATGAGGCTCTGCTGTGGAGGAAAGCAAGGACGAATAGATTGCTCCCGCTTCTAGGATCGGATGTCGTAGCTGAAAACGACTACCCATGGCGCCACAGGACAAGGTTTACACCCTCGCTCGGCGTGACGGGGGATCAGCATGGCGTTAGCGCTCTGTACCGCCGTAATGAGGCTCTGCAGTACCCCTAATAGCTTCTGCAGCTCGAGAGCGGCACCCGCTTCCCCTCCTTCTCTCCTCCGCTCCATTCCTTCTCTTCTCTTTCTCAAACAAAATCCCCCTGATCTTGGCCCATGAACCTCACTTTAAACTGTTCTTATTCCTCTCTCTATATACATTTTTGCCCCCGTTTTGGTTACCTTGTCCCCCCCCCCTCGCACCACGTCATCGCTCCTTTTATCCCCGAATCAGGCTGTATGGCTCGTCACCCCAGTCAAGATGACACAATCTTGACGCAGAGAGACCGTGGCGGATGGACCGCCGCGCGATCCGCTGGGGTGATTGTCGACTTCCAGACTCATGTCGATTATCACGATGCATCTAATCCCTCTGGGAATAGTAGGATGGACTTTGTTCGCTCCAAGACTCTGGACTGGGCCTTTTGAACTGACTAAGTCTTGCTCCTTTGCCATCTCAAACCCTGCACCCACGACCTTTTGTTAACTTTGGTCCGATGCTTACGCCCATGGAATTCCAAGGCCGTACCGCCGTTCTCATTTGAGCCGCAAGAGACGAGGCTGTAGAGTTCACGATTACTCTTTAGCCACTCCTGTCAGTGGTGGACCCCAGTGGACCCCGTGTCATGGGTCATGCGGCAAATTTCAAGCAATGCACAACCCTCCCAGGAATAGTTTTACGCTGATGGCTTGACACCACCTCAATATTGCGGCTCTGCTCCCAAGCCAAGAAACTATAGGCAACCCCGGCAGCACATCTCCGCTCGAACGCCCACGATAAGGCTGTAAAATCTCATCTTGACCTTATGTCGTATCAAGGGTCTTTTGGTCTGTGTATACCCAATGCGGAGGAAGCGTTCCATCGCGCGGTGAGCATGATTGTTTGGTCATATGTTCAGCGGGGTCCTACGATGCGGTGTGACCTACTAAACCTTTCGAACTGGCTAGATACGCGGACCCGTGCCGATGACGATGGAACCAAACTGCATCTCACAGCGGTGACGCAGCGGGTCCAGTGCCTGCTAGCTCCGTCCTACTAGGCATCTGTCAGACAAACGACCTTGTCACCCTTTCTACACCATTGCCTTCGGGATACGATGCATAAAGCCTAGCTCAGCACCGACTGGAACATTCCACGATTCAACAACCCCGCAGCTGGAGCCCTCGGATCAAAGCTTATAGGTACCTAGGTAGGAGCGAGCTGATCGTCTCGGCGTGGATTCCGTGGTGCATGAGCCGATTTTCCCTCTCCTTTGTGGAGATCCTACCCAGTCGTCAACTTAACTTATGAACCTGGCAAGGACAAGAGTCTTACAATACGGTGGGTTCTTTGGCCAAGATATTACACGGCCCCAAAAGGCGGCTGCGCCGCTTGCCGTCCCATTGCTTCCTGTGCTGTGCTATGTCCTATATAGTCCCAGACACGAGGACAGTGGGACGGCAGCCTCAACTGCCTTGGTCTGTGATTATGTCTCGCTATGAATTCTTTTGACCGCAATGAAGTGAGCATATGGCGCTAGAGATAGCAGCCATTCCAACCTTGGAAGTCCGCAGTCCGTTCACGACTTGTATAGGGGCGGCATATCTGGTATCATTCTTGTGCTTGGCCTCCTTCCGAGAATTATTACAGGAAACTGCGGAGTCCATACACTAAACAAGGACCCATTTCTTGTATTGGTAGCGCAAGGGCAGTTTCTCAAACAGGAAAGTTGTAATTAGGATTGTCCTGTATTCAATCTGACAAGTCAGAATTGACCTCTAAGCCGTGTTGTCTTAGTGATAAGAGAACATGCTGAAGACTAGACTCCAAGGGAAGTACTCGTTATCGTCTCTCGGCTGAAATTTGGTAATGTGGCGTCTTTCTCTAATATCATATAGTTTTCCATTTATGAAGGCCAGGGGCTCGACTCTCCTGGATATTAACCAACACAAATGAAATGGCAACCGGCCAAGATCAGGTTACAGTAGCACAACCATTATGAATACGGGCCATCGAAATGAATACCCACAAGGCTTTTTTAATTATCGTGAACCTACATGAAACTTTGATATACTCGGCCGAGACGGCGACCGACCCTCATGAAAGATTATTTCTGGGCAAAAAAGTGAAGACATTCGGACTACAGATCAAACTTGTAAATGGTACATATTTCATATCACTGGGTTAAATACTAAGTACTTAGGTATCACATGGTAAATTACTTGTCGACGCTATTTTAAGTCTTGTGTCAGAAGATCAAATCTAGCGAATAATAGTCTGGCATCCCAAGCGCACTTCTCGAAGGGGAAAAAAAGGAGGTTGGAAAGGGGTGGGGGGCAGGGAAAACAGAGATGCAAGCAACACGAATCAGCCTCATGCTCGGACGCAACAGCCAAGCTAAGATGCCAACGGCAAACGCGGGCTAACACAAACACTCCCAGCCTTACATCTTCATAAATGGCAATTCAGTGTTCGTATTCGTAAATGTAGCACGCCTTGATCAACACGAACCAACCGACGTACCCGCTCACTCCCGATTGTTCCCCCAAGGCTGCGTTATCTACCAATCCAAGAACCCTTGAAACCTGACAAAGTAGTTCATCCTTTTTTGACCAGTGGACAAGCCAGGGTCAGGCTCTCTGGTGAATACAAAGACAATTACATGTGATTTGGGGCGGAAGGGGGCGGAAGGTTAAAGGCCAAGAGGTGTTGTTGGCCTCGCCTAGATCGGCAAAAATTGCCCGCCAATTATTTATGAGACTAAATGTTTCATAATAGGATATCAAATGAGTGTAAACGAGCTCGTATAGGTAGATAGAGGTCCTCCCGCTGTGGAGTCCCGAGGTCATCATGCCACATTGCATATATACTACTGTTTTCCTTTGTGGCACTCGCCTAAAACGTGACAACCATGTTGAGCAAGCATGTGACTGTGACAGGTTTCGCAAAAACATGCAAACCACAGCCTTATCTGACACGTATTGAACTGAGGCTGTGAAACTTTGATTGATGTTTGGAAGAAAGAGAAACAAGAAACGGGAGTATTAACCGCTTAAAGCTTCAGATATTAAAACGTGTTTTAGACTCTAGTAGTATCATTTCCGACTAATTAATGAAATCGTCTAGATTCAGTGAGCTTTAGACACAGACGATTGCAGCATACTTTTCGATACTTTGCTACTTGATAGACAGGCTTGCAGCATCGACGGTTTGAAGGGACGCCTTAGTTTACAATGTTTGGGCAACGAGTTGCTTGCAAATTGCAAATCGAATTGTCCAGGCCAGAATTATGAGACCGAAGGCGTAAAAAAAAGAAGAAGAAAAAAAAATGAAAGATACATTCTAGACTTGAACGAATCTTGTTGCCAATTTGTAAAAGTAGCTGCTGCTGTTTTAGTGCAATCTTCCCGTAACAAGAGAAGCGTTTATATTGGGTACGCGGGCTTTTTTCTCGTCCACACACACACACACACACACACACACACACACAGTCTCTGGTAGAATAGAAAAAAACGCCATTGATGCAAGCGGGTGATGGCGCAAATTTCCCACTCTTACAGAACGATACACACAGTTAATGGGCATCTTTAATGCATCCAAGCCATCTGGCAGAGCGTCGGTCAAAGACGCATTTGGACTGGCATTCCATGATAGTCCACGGGTGTTGTCAGTCCAGTAAGACCGCGAGGGCCAGGTATCCATCGATGACAACGGCAATGAGGGTGTTGAGTGACTTTGCCCTTGATCGATTACATTCTGGTCCAAAACATGAGTCGAGAGTGGTTCAAAATCGAAGTAAGTATTGCTTGCTCAAAGAACGAAAGAGAGACAAAAAAGACATGTTCCAGACTCCAGTGCCATGAGAATTTCCTCCAACCCTCAAAGTAACCCTCGAAAACAAACGCTCTCTACAAAGCCTCCAGACCTTAAAGATCCCCTCGATTGAAGATGCCCCAGAAGAAAGCACGAATGTCGCTAGAATATCAAATTGTAACAGCAAAACCATTGTTGAGAAAACCAAATCGTTGCACACCAGTGTAGAGGTTCTGTATGCCACCCCTCTCCGATCTATAGAGTTTTCCGCGTAGCTCTTAAGGACTTAAAAGCTCCAGCTGATCCCAGAAGTCTGCGACCCTCCGTCAGATGTGCTGAACCCACATGCCTCATAGACAGCGGTAGCGACATCGATGTGGTCAGAAGCGCACCCCATACACTTGTCGATGGCGGTGGCCTGGACGGTCTTGCCGTTGCAGGTGATGGTCATGGAGGTGCCGGACTGGCCGCTGCACTGGAGGAGCGACGGGTCGACGGCGACGTACATGCTGCTGTCCTCGTAGACGGAGCCGCAAGACGTGTAGGCGCCTGTTGTGGGGCCGATCCAGGTCATCTGGCCAGAGTAGCTACCGCGCTGGAGGAGTGGGTTCGAGGGTGACTGCAGGGGGGATGCGCGGACCAGCGCTGGGGCTGCGAGGAGCACGGCGGAGAGTAAGGTGGTGAGGTAGGATGGAGACATGGTGGATGCCTTTTAGCTATGTGTTCGTAAAGGTGAAGAAGAGAAGTAAGTAAGGAGCGTTGACTGAGCGCTGGGTGCAAGCCGTTGACTAGTTGAGGCAGTGGGACCAAAAAAAGAATCGATGCTTAAGGTTCCTTGAAGAAAGATGTTGTTATGAATATGTAAGAATGTCTTGAGAGTGGTGAGTACTTCTCTTTGATCAGGCCAAAGATGAGAAGTTCTGGTGACTTTTATCGTCTGCCATCAATGACTCTCCCGACTTGGACCGGAGTCTGGTCTTCATGGTGTTGGCCTTGCACAGAGACCCAAACGTATCAACTTTGTCTCAAAAAAAACTCATTGCTATCATCTGGCCCAGCGAATCTCGACCTTCAGACCTCAAGGCGTCGAGGTGGTCATCTTGGAACCTTCCGGCAGTCCCGACACATGTACTGCCATGCCAGGTGCCGACCGATCATTTGGACAAGTCTCAAGCCTCACCAAATGAGGATGTTTCAAAATTAATCAGCTCGTATAGGTTGGTTGATTTTTAGGGTCTCCTTTCAAAATTCATAACGGTTCCTCGCCTGCGATTTTCAGGTGGTGTCGGGAGGATCTCGAGGCCCGACCCGGTCGCCTGCGAGACCTGTTGGCCGACCATTGTGCTTACGATGGAGGCAAGGGCTCCGACTGGCTGTTGCCCACTTTGGTAGGAATGTTTTGTCCAAGGCCAATTCTGACGGCCTTTTTGGGCCTCTGGATGTTTGAGTGGGAATCGAAACATGTTTCCTAAAGTTAACCTTTTTGAGTGGCCCCTCGCCGTTGCTGTGGCCGCGAGGGTGAGACGATGGCTTGAACGAATGTTGCGTTACCCGTGGGAAGCATTTTGCACGTCTCACCTCACTACAATTGGGCTGAAGTAATTATACAAGGTTGAATCAAGAGACAAAATCTTTAAATAAAAAGTAGAAACAGGTGTCACAGCCGGCCAGGATCTTCCTCCCATTGAGTAATTATCGGGCGAGCAGTTGACACGGTGCGACGATCGGGAAGAGTAGATATCAAACAAATTGACAGGCATATCAATCCAGTCCAGGTCAGAAGTAGATCTGTTCACAAGTTGTTACTCCAAAGTTACTCTTGCAACATTCCGACGACTTGGCCTGAGAGTGAGCTCGAGTAGTTTTCGGACGCTCGGACCCGAACCAACCGGAGCCAGCCGGAGAAATATGGGCCCCTTCCCAGGAATTTGGGCCGAGCCCACCTTCCTCGACCAGCGGGCCGGTCAAATCAAAGTTTCGTTCTGCTTGACGCGTCAAATCCTCCCTATCCCTCCTCGCACCAGATGAAATGCACTACATCCGCTTGATGAGACCACCAAGTCTCGATGAGAGGAACCGTCTCAAGCTTGTGCTGGTCATAACGACAGATCTGGGCGACTCGCTCCTCTGTCCAGACGAGCCTGTCCCCATCTCCGTCTACACCTTCGATCATGATGATGGAGGAAAATTCAGGATCGATGACGGGCGGAGCTGCTGGAGGGCTGGGATGCGGGTCCTCAAGCTCGACCTGCCGATTGCCGTGAAGACTGCGCAGGGGATGATTCAAGGCAAGAGTGGAGACGACGGCAGCTCGATGAGGATCAGGATTGTTGCATCTCGCGAGCTTCTAGGACCCCCGGACGCTGCAGAGGTCCCGTTTGATACAGAAGGCCGTATTCTTGGGCTCTCCATTCCATTTCCTAAGTACGGCCAGGAAGTCTGCTACACCGCTACGAGAGAGTTGACCACTGGCGTCAACGGTACGACTGCCGTCCTCGAAATCGATGAGGAGATAGGCGAGAGTATTGATCGTCATGTGTGGGACGCCGGTGTGGTTACGGCGGGCCTAGTTTTGGACATGTGCAGCTCTGGCAGAGACGTGCAAACGAGGTGGCAGAGAATGCCTCTGCTGAGGAAGATGCTGCACTCCGTCTCACCCAAGAGTCCACTCCATATCATTGAGCTTGGCTGCGGTGTCGGGATCTTGGGTATCGGGCTTGGAAGGGCTTTATCTGGTGCACGGTATTCCGAGAAAGGTGCCAGTGAAATATTGACAGAGCCAACAGACACCAGCATCTCTGGTGAACTGGACACCGCACTACCCCAGAGAACGCCTACTGTTCGCGTTCTTCTAACCGACCTGCCAGATGCCGAGGAGCTGACCAGAAACAACATCATCTCGAGCACACGCTGCCAGAGACGCAGCACCGTCCAACAAGACGCCGACACCACATCCCTCGATTTCGAGAGTCTTGACTGGGAAGACGGCAAGACAGGGGCGTTGGGCCCGCAAGCCGGCGCCACCAGCTGGGATCTCATCATCATCTCCGACTGTACCTACAACGTGGACATGTTGTCCGCCCTCGTTAGGACCCTATCCGCACTGCATAGGTCATCCGTCGCACTGGCAGGCGGCAAGGGGACTGGGCCGAAGATCATGCTCGCCACTAAACCTCGGCACTCGTCGGAGAAGGCGCTCTTTGACCTCATGAAGGCAGATAGGTGGGATGTGCTTGAGAGCTCGAACCAGCCGCTTCCTCTTCTGGGGTTGGAGGATGAGCAGGTGGAGATATATCTCTTTGGCAGGTCTTCTGAGCTGCTTCGAGACGGGGAGACTTCTACGATGAAAGGCTCGAAGCGGCGAAGGCTGGGATGAGGTGCAGTGAGGCACGGGACTCTCAGAAATGTGCTCTGACGGTTTAGATCATTCAACAAGTGGAGGAGCTGGTCTTTCATCCTGTGCCGTCATGCTGCCCGCTCTAGATCCTTCATTCGGAGGCTTCTCACTTTCGAAGGGCCACCAGTGTGTGGGCGACGATGGCGAGAATCCCCAGCAAACTCGCATGCATATATCTATATGAAGTGGGCTCGAGAAACTCATTACTTCGTACCGGAGGGACCATACCATCAATGCCTGGCCTTCTGACCACAAGGCCTTGTGCGAAAGCTACCATCAGAGGTTGTACCCGGTACAGCAGGAAGTCGAACCCTAACTTATGTACTGTTTTCGACACGGAAATTAGTTTTATTCCGTGATTCATTCAGTTGGAGAGCCATCAGCCTCTTATTGGTCCAATAAACCGGCCACAATGCCGCCCAACTACCAATCAACACATCTATGCTCTACCTCTCTATCCTTGTTGGTATGATTTCACCTCAGCAGGCGGGACATCTGGAGTTGGGACAATGTCCCGTCAGCGCCACTGCAAGAATCTGAGCAACATAGCGAATCTTGTACAACATCTCCATGACCTCTTGTGAAGGAATGGATCCACTTGTCTATGCATTAGACCAAATCTACACTGCTAGCGGTGAGTGAACAAGACTCGGAGGCACAGATCCGGAGCACCGGCACCCCGCCCGCTCTATACCGGAGATAGTCTAAACGTTAGTCATACTCTTTTTTCCTTAATCCTTAAAAGTCCAGGTTTAATGAAATTACTCTTCCTTCTGTAAATTCACTCGGCCCCTCTTCATCTCACCTTGTTGTTTTACTCTTTTTCGTCTCTTTTAGCTCTCACAGGACCTACTCACTCCCTAATCCACCAATTCGTGTTGGCCCTACAAATTATGGCAGTGGGAGAGGACGAGGTCAACCTGTGGTCGCCATTCACGAGCGACACCATCCTCGAGGTGCGCTCCGGGAAGCTCAAGAAATTCAAGGGCCTCAACATCGAGTCTGGAATTGACAAGTCAGTCCTGAACGGGCGAGTCTACATCGACAAGCTGGGCATAGACGGCGATGAGCACGACCTGACGTTTCATGGAGGGCCTGACAAAGCCGTCCATGGATGTGAGTCTCCTTGCTCATCTTGATCTTCATACTCCTCATTCTTTCCACCATGCACCTTCATTCTGTCACTACTGAAAAAGGAGTACGTCAGATTGCTGCACACATTACCCATCCTGGGCCTCTGAGTTCCCCGCCGCCTCCTCGCGCTTCGTCCCAGGCGGCTTCGGCGAGAACCTAGTAACAGCCCACATGAACGAGCGCAACGTCTGCATAGGCGACATCGTCGCTATAGGGCCCGACGCCTCCACAGGACCCCTCTTACAGGTCTCCCTTCCCCGCCAGCCCTGCTTCAAGCTCAACCACCGCTTCGAGCTCAAGAATTTCGCCCCCAACACGTGGCGGCTGAGCAGGACGGGGTGGTACTACCGTGTGCTGCGCGAAGGGTGGGTGAGCGCAGGGGACGAGATCAGGCTGGTCGAGCGGCGCCACCCCCGCTGGACCATCGAGCGTGTACAAGAGTATCTGCACCGGAACACCGGGGTGCTGGAGGTGAATGAGGAGCTGGCAGGGATTAAGGAATTTGGGCAGGAGAGTCATGATGCGTTCGCAGGGCGAGTAGCCAAGCAGAAGGCCAAGGAGAAAAGAGAGCGGGAGGGCAAAGATGGCGGCGAGGAGAGCCAGTGGCGGAACTTCAAGCTCGTGGAGAAGACGAGGCAGACAGGGCGGGTCACCTCGTTCGTGCTCGAGGCGGTGGAGAAGGTGGCCGAGGCAGAGCTGGACGAGGGCGCGCACGCAAAGATCAGGATCCCAGCGCCGGGCGGCGGGCGCGGGCAGCCGCTGGTGCGCGCATACTCTGTCGTCTCGGGCGACAGGAACAGGCTCGAGTTCGGCATCGCGCTGGACGAGAACAGCCGCGGCGGGTCGAGGTACCTCCACGAGACGGCGGCCGTGGGCGACGTGCTGCAGGTCGGCAAGATCACGTCCATGGCCCTCCTCACCTCGGCGAGCTGTCACGTCTTCGTGGCGGGCGGCATCGGCATCACGGCGTTTCTCAACCTCCTCGCCGAGCTGCGGCGCTTCAACTTCGCCGCCAAGCTGCACTATGCCGTGCGCTCCAAGGACGACATCCCGTTCCGGGACCGCATCGAGGCGCTGGGGTCGGACGTGGTCACCATCTATGACAGGGCCGCGGGCCAGCGGCTGTCTATCCCGCAGATCATCAGGGACATGCCGTGGAACTCGCGGCTCTACTTTTGCGGGTCGACGCGCCTGATGGACGAGGCGCTGCGGGAGACACAGGCCGCGGGGATCGGGCCTGAGGAGGTCCACTTCGAGGCCTTTGCGGCGGACACCAGTGGAGATCCCTTCGAGGCTGTGGTTGCCAACCGAGGGGAAGGGGAGGAGGTCGTCAAGGTTGGCGGGGAGGAGACGCTGCTCGAGGTGCTGCAGAGGAGGTTTGGCGTGGACCAGATCCCTTCGTCGTGCGAGGTGGGCAACTGTGGGACGTGCAAGATCAGGCTCAGGGCGGGGAGGGTGGATCATCGGGGCACGGGGCTGACGGAGGAGGAGAAGGGCGATTCCATCTTGAGCTGTGTGTCTCGGGGCGTCGGGCGGATTACTATTGAGATATGATGAATGATGAGTGAGGCTGCTGTTGGGGGGGGGGGGATGTGTGAGTAACAACACCTCGTCTGTCAATAAGCGCGGAAGTGCGGTGGCAGCTTCAGAATGTCCTCAAGCTGTAGCCTCATTATTTTTCTGGAGCTGAATTGTGGTATCCAATGACACATATAATTAACCAAGGCAAGACGTATCTTCCTTTGGCGCGACATGCATGGTGGGTTACACGGCATGAGCCACACCATCCTCCTTAGCATCTCGATCATCCTTGATTTCTGATCCGGCCTCAACATTTTGATCAGTGGTTGTTCCCCCCTCCAGAGTCTCTGATGCAGATTCCACATCCACCTCCTCCCCCTCCTCCTCCTCCTCCTCATCAGACCCCGTCGTCTTCACCACCGGTTTTTCACCAGCAAAGAACCCAATCACAAGCGCGCCCCCGGCCGCCCAAACTGCCAAAGCCCAAGTCAATGTAGCCCACCCGGCCCCAGCCATCACATATCCCGACATCAGCGACCCCACCGACCCCCCCAGCGCAAAAGAAGTACAGAATAGCCCATAGCCCAGCCCATACACACCTTTCGCACCAAACACGCCAGGACTCTTGGCCTCCTCCGCCTCGATCGCGTACGTGATCTCCGCCATGAGAGGCGTGTTGGAGAAAACGAGCGTGACGCCCAGCAGGGCTAAAAGAGCGCCGAGCAGGACTTTCTGGGGCGTGGTGTCCCCTGTCACGAATCGCAAGCACACTAGGATCGGGATGGAGGCGACGAAGCCTGCGAAGGAGGGCCACCTGGCCCCGTAGCGGTCAGATAGCCAACCTACCACGGGGGAGACGAAGCCTGGAATGAAGACGCAGAAGAAGATGAGGCCTGCTGCTGTTGAGTTCCAGTGGAAGGTCGACTTGACGAATAAGGGTAGGACGGTGTCGAATGAGAACCTGTAGGGTGTCAGTACGTAAGTAGTATTGGAGAGTGACTCTCTGAAATGGGAGGGAGGCGGGTTGTTTTCGATCTTCAACTCTGTTTGTCTCACTTACATGATGGCAGCTTGGGCGATAATGCCCCAGTTAGCGGCCAGAATGCGCCTTGATTTGATGAGCTGGAGTTTAGGGTACCTTGCCGTCAGGCGGCTACTGGTAGTGCCGGCTGATGTTGTTGCTGCTGGTGCAAGAGGTGTGCCCGAGCTGTCATTGTAATCCTGACCGCTGCCGCCGCGCCTCTCAGCCGGCATGCATGTCTCAAGTTTGTCCTCCTGTGCCTGGCCCATCTCGGGATCCGTTCCTCCACTTCCTCCTGCTTCATCTTCCTCATCGAGCCATCGGCGGGCGACCTTTTTCTCAATAAGAACCAGTCTCAAGATCACATCGAGCAAGATGCACCCAAAGGCGACATAGTAGACAGAGTAGTACCCGCAGTTGGCAAACACGGCACCCCCAATTGCAGGCGAGACAAGCAGGCCCAGCGACATGGCGATGGACGAATACCCCATCGCCATGCCAATCTTGTCGCCAAACGTGTCGGCCAGCAAGGCCAAGCCGACGCTCCAGACGATAGCGGCGCTGAATCCCTGCAGGAGACGGCCCAGGATGAAGAGGGCGACTGTCTGGCCTAGGCACAGGAGCAAGGTCGAGCCGGCCAGGGCAAAGAGACCGATGAGGAGGGGCCAGCGCCGCGACGAGGTGTGGTCTGCGTAGATGCCGACGAGGGGGCTGCCGACGAAGAGGGCGACCGTGTAGCAGGCGAGGAGAATGGCGTTCCACTGCTGGAGCTCGTCCTCGGGAATGCCGATGCGGTTGGTCATGGCGAAGGGGAGGACGGGCACGATGATGCCGTAGAGGAGGATGTCGGTGAAGATGGCGATGCAGACAGTAGCTGCTATGAAGGCCTTGGAGGAGCGGAGGGACAGGAGGTAGGGGAGTTTAGAGCTTGTAGCTCCTGTCTTCTTCCTCCTCTCGCCCGTTAGGAAGTGAGCCAAGCTCTTGAGGTGGAAGCCATCACCACCTTCCATGATGACGCACGCCTACCCGCACTCTCTCTTTCTCTCTCCCTCTGTGTCTCTTGCCGTCGACCTCGTTCGTGATCCCAACACCTTTCCTACTCAGCGCTCAAGGCGCAGCAACTCAAGGATCAAGAAATGGGTTACAAACTCAACATGTGTCGATGGCATGTAAGAGTAAATTCTGCATGGAGACATGTTGGTTCGGCAAGGGAAAGTGCAATATGGTCTCGTATCCGCTATCGCCGTGCGCTATTGACACCCCAGGTATCCTTCTGGGGGTAGCCCAGCTAGAGTCAAGTAAGTAAGTGCGTCGCCAGAAGAGCGCTTGTACTTTTTATGATCTTTTTTCAAAGAAAGAATTCTGATTTCATATCAACTGCGACTCTCTCTTTATGCGTGCTTCCAAGAGTCTCCACAAGTACTTCATGCTTCTTACTTGGCTTCTAAATCGCAATGTACTCATGTCTTAGATGCGTTCGCCCAGTACTACACAAGATGATGAAATGCTGCTCGGTTCAGCAGCAAGGAATATATGTACTTATGCTCTTATGGGAGTAACGAAATTAGTTGGCTTTTCATACAAAAGAGTCGAAACACACTAGAACGTATGTATTTACGTCGTCGTCGTTAGCGGAAAGCTGCGCTGGAAGCATTAGAAGTGGCATAGAAGGAGACAGGACAGCACTTAAAACTCTATCGGCGCCGACTCGGCAAGGCCCAAAAAGTAAATCAGCCAACAAAGTGGGTCCCAGCCTGACAGCGATTTTCTTTGCCCGCCAACTTGGAATTTCGACACATTCTTCAGAGCAAACCTCCTCTCAACCTTCGCAACAACTTTCACCACAGCAATTATGGCGCCGATACCCAAGACGATCGGCGAGTTCTCAGTACTCCCCCTGAGCATACCGCCATTACCATCCTACCCGCACACCGTCACCCACCACCTCTACCTGCGACGCCATCATCCCAAAAATCCCACCCCCGACGACGACCGCTGTTTGTTCGTAACCAATGTCCCCGTTGACAGCACTGAGCCCCATTTTCGCGCCATCATAGCAGGCCTTATAGGAGCCGGGCGGTTCGAGTCTGTGCGATTTGAGGCAGAGAACAAGGCCTCCGTCGCGTCCCTCGAGCCTGCGCAGGCCGCACGATTGTCCGCCCTCGCCTCGAGAAAACGAAAGCGGGGAAACGACTCCGCAGACTCAGAGGAGGAGGACGACGATGAAGACGACGCTGAGGAAGAGGTTGCACGACTACCTACGACATGGACGCGACCGCTCCAGAGGAGTGGTAGCACGGCCGTCATCCTTCTGGCAGATGGAAAGAGCGTCGATCTCGTCCTCAAGGCGGTCACGAGAGCCCACAAGACCAAGAAGTTTCCCGTATGGGGAGAAGGTGTACAGGAGAAAGTCCCGCCCCTCGGATCGCATTGGCTCAGCGCCCACAACAAGCTCGCCTATCCACCCCAGGAGCTCCTGCAGCAGTCCGTCGACGCCTTCTTCACCCTGTACAACCGCAAGGAGAGGGAGGCCGCGGAGCTGGCCAAGAGGCTGCGCAACGAGCCTGACGAAGACGGATTCGTCACGGTCACCAAGGGCAGCAGCCGTGCTGCGCCTGCAAGACTGGATGAAGCCGAGGAGGCGAGGAGGAAGATGCTGGAGAAGGAGCAGAGGAAGAAGGACGAGATGGGCAACTTTTACAGGTTCCAGCTGCGCGAGAGGAAGAAGGCCGAGCAGGCCGAGCTGATCAAGAAGTTTGAGGAGGATCGCAAGAAGGTCCAGGCCATGAGGCAGAAGCGGGGGAAGTTCAGGCCTGAGACGTGAGCTGCAGCTGCACCATCATGCAGCTTGAGCCTACATGGGTACGATGGAATACTTCCATATCGCAGGTGAAACTCGCAACATGCCGCGGGGATTTAGACATGGGGTTGGGGGTCCAAAACAAAAGGTGAGACTCCTTCACCTTTTTTACTACCTCTGTTTGGCACATGACCATGATGAACGCCGCGGGGCCAACAAAGCATCGTCTCCCCATGGGATCTATACCATGCGGAGATCGAGGCCATGACGATGAAAACCGCGTTAGCAAAATCTTCTCAACTCTGCTGAAGTCAGCCATTGATCTCTCTGGGAATTTGGATAAGTGTCAGTCACAAGCTGAGCTAACATCACCATTCTCTCTGCAAGATTCACGACCGAGGCTGGTACCGCTCCGAGGGTTTTGGCTGTGGAGGAAGCATGCCCAGTATTCATTACAGAGCCCCAACCGAGATGGATACAGGGCGAGAAACAGGAGTCCAATTAAAAAAGCTATATATAAAAAAAGGCACGATGCTGGCTGTCTGTCACCGAATCAATAGCATTACCGAATGGACCAGAGAAAGCCTGCGCTGTTCTGCGACTGTCTAGACTATTATTCATTTTCTGGCATGAATGATTGAGTTGCAGCTTTTATAGCAAGCTCGAATGGGTAGAACAGTTAGAAAACCCGCCTTGACTACATGGCGTGAAAAGGAAATCGTCCGCATTTTGATACTCTCACGAGCTGAGACCTCGAAATCTTGACATTTGCACAAGGGCTATGAGATGAGGCACACGTCTTGTGGCAATGAAGAGCGAATTTCTGTGGGATGAACTGTTTTTTGTAACGTGCTGTACGATATTGTCTGATTTCCGCGTGCGAACTAAGAACCGTCTTTCTTCTCTCCGCTCCGATAGGACGCCCGGAGTCGATGCCCGAAGCGGAGCCCCGGATGGCCGGAGTTGGCAGATAAGATAAGACCAACGCCCCTCCTCGGCTCCGGCATGACGACACAGCCCACGTGCGGCAGGAACTGCGTAGTTTAGGAAAGAGAGGCGGGCGTGAGGGGGTACCTGCCTTGTATATATTTCTCATCACCAAGGACAGGTGTCTCTTGGAACACTTGCTTTGCCCGCCTTGGCTCCTCACGATTGCTTCAGCAGATCAATTCATCAGACAGCAGTACTATTCCAAAATTTCGAAAGGTCATGTTACGATCTTATAGCATCAGAAAGTAGACAAGAAGACCCTTCTTCCCTATCCTCTTTCTCCTCGTTCCTCCTCTCGCATAATTACACAACCATGGGTTCCACACAAAAAGACAACAAAGGCATCCGCATCGCCATTGACAGGGGCGGCACCTTTACAGACTGCGTGGGCAGCCTCGGCGGCGAGGACGTCGTCATCAAGCTGCTCTCAGAGGATCCAGCCAACTACGATGACGCTCCCCTCGAGGGCATCCGCCGTATCATGTCGCACTTTCTGCACCGCGAAATCCCCCGCGGCGAGGCCCTCGACACCTCCCAGATCGACTCCATCCGCATGGGCACCACCGTCGCCACCAACGCCCTCCTCGAGAGAAAAGGCGAGAGGATCGCCATGGTCGTCACCAGAGGGTTCAAGGACTGCCTCCTTATAGGCAACCAATCCCGCCCCAAGATCTTCGACCTGGCCATCCGCAAACCCGACGTGCTCTACTCGGAGGTTGTCGAGGTCGATGAGCGCGTCACCCTCGAAGACTACGCCGAGGATCCCAACCGGAATCCGATCAAGGTGGACGCCAAAGCGGGGGGAAACGCTGCTGCTGATGTGGTCATGGGCCTGTCGGGCGAGGCAGTGCGGATTCTGCAGCGGCCCGCCGAGGCGACGGTGCGGGAACAGCTGCAGGCTGTCTACGACAGGGGCATCAGGAGCATCGCCGTCTGCCTGATGCACGCATACACGTTCCCGGACCACGAGACTGCCGTCGGCAGGATCGCCAGGGAAATCGGCTTCCGTCACATCTCGCTCAGCTCCGAGCTCATGCCCATGATCAAGCTCGTCTCCAGGGCAACGTCGGTCTGCGCGGACGCTTACCTGACCCCAGCCATCAGGAAGTACATTGACGGTTTCCAGAAGGGCTTTGAGGGCGGGCTGGGCACCAGGAGCGTGATGCAGGAGAACGCCGGCAGCGACAGGGGCGCGAGGTGCGAGTTCATGCAAAGCGATGGTGGCCTGGTCGACGTGGAGAAGTTTACAGGTCTCAAGGCTATCCTGTCGGGTCCCGCTGGTGGTGTGGTTGGCTATGCCATCACATCGTATGACTCTGAGACGAGGATTCCCGTGATCGGCTTCGACATGGGCGGGACAAGCACCGACGTCTCGCGGTACGGAGAGGGCCGATATGACCACACCTTCGAGACCACGACGGCCGGTGTCACCATACAGTCGCCCCAGCTTGACATCAACACAGTAGCAGCTGGCGGCGGCTCAAGGCTGTTCTTTAGAAACGGCCTGTTCGTGGTAGGACCCGAGTCGGCCGGCGCCCACCCAGGTCCGGCATGCTACCGAAAGGGCGGCCCAGCCACTGTCACCGATGCCAATTTGTTCCTGGGCAGGCTACTGCCCGACTTCTTTCCCAAGATCTTTGGCAAGAATGAGGATGAGGGCCTCGACCTGAAAGCGAGCGAGAAGGTCCTGCAGGAGCTGACGGATCAGGTGAACAAGGAGACTGGCAAGAACATGTCGGTCGACGAGGTGGCGTATGGGTTCCTAACCGTCGCCAACGAGAGCATGACGCGCCCGATCCGTTCCATCACCGAGGCCAAGGGGCACGACTCGTCCAAGCACCGGTTGGCTACGTTTGGCGGCGCCGGAGGCCAGCACGCGGTCGCCATCGCCGATGCACTCGGGGTCAGACAGATTTTGGTGCACCGCTACTCATCGGTGCTGTCTGCATATGGCATGGCGCTGGCAGACGTCGTAGACGAGCGGCAGGAGCCCGACTCGGCGGTTTGGCCTGATAATGACGAGGAGTCCAAGGCGGTCTACGAGCTCAAGAAGAAGATGTCGTCGCTGAAGGACAAGTCCCGCAAGGCCCTGCAGGACCAAGGGTTCGACGACAAGGACATTGTCTTTGAGGAGTATCTCAATATGAGATACCGCGGTACTGAATCTGCCCTCATGATCGTTAAGCCCAGCGAAGAAGACGCACAAAAACACTTTGGCGGCAAGGACTGGGCATTTGGCGAAGCGTTTGTGAAGCATCATCGATATGAGTTTGGATTCACCCTCGACGACCGAGACATCATTGTCGACGATGTGCGGGTGCGAGGCATTGGGAAGAGCTTCAGGTATGAAGAAAAAACCGTCGACCAACAGCTCAAGACCCTAGAGCGACAGGACGTCTCCTCGAAAAAGCAGCACTCGGTTGCGCAGGTGTACTTTGAAGGCGGCCGGGAGGACACGCCCATTTATAAACTTGATGATCTCGACGTTGGAACGACCATCCACGGCCCGGCGATGCTGGCAGACGGCACACAGACCATCGTTGTCACACCCAAAGCCGAGGCCGTCATCCTCGGGACACACGTCGTGATCAACATCACAGATAGCAAGGGCAGCAGGAATGATGACGATGAATCAGAGAAAGACGCGTCGAAGCGAGAGGTCGACCCTATCCTGCTCAGCATCTTCGGGCATCGATTCATGGCGATTGCGGAACAGATGGGCAGGGCGCTCCAGAAGACGAGTGTCAGTACCAATGTCAAGGAGCGTCTTGACTTCTCCTGTGCCATCTTCGACTCAACTGGAGGGCTGGTGGCGAATGCGCCGCATCTACCTGTGCACCTGGGCTCGATGGGCACCTGCGTAAAGCGTCAGGCCGAGATCTGGAAGGGCGATCTGAAAAGGGGCGATGTGATCATCTCCAACCATCCGTCGTATGGGGGGACACATCTTCCCGACATCACGCTCACGATGCCTGCTTTTGACGAGAAGGGAGAGCACATCCTCTTCTACGCCGCGTCGAGGGCCCACCATGCTGACATTGGCGGTATCACTGCGGGCAGCATGCCGCCGCACTCCCGCGAGCTCTTCCAGGAAGGGGCCGCCATCAAGAGTGAAAAGCTCGTCAGCCAGGGTTCCTTCAACGAGCAGCGCGTCGTCGAGCTCTTTTACAACGAGCCTGCCAAGTACCCTGGGTGCAGTGGGACGCGGTGCCTGGCCGACAATATTAATGACCTACGAGCGCAGGTCTCTGCGAACCAAAAGGGTATTTCTCTGATTGAGAATCTCATTTCAGAGTACGGCGAGGACACTGTCATGTTCTATATGAAGAACATCCAGGACAATGCCGAGGCATGCGTGCGGAGACTACTCAAGGACGTGAGCAAGAAGTTTGAGGGCAGGGACCTCTCGGCTGTCGACTTTATGGATGATGGAAGCCCGATTGCCCTGAAGGTCACTATCGACGCCGACAAGGGCGAGGCTGTCTTCGATTTTGAGGGCACCGGTGCTGAGGTGTATGGCAATGTTAATGCCCCAGAAGCAGTGACCTATAGGTAAGAATTCTCCCTCCATCCATTCATCCAACCTTCCCTCCCTTCCTCGATAATGATTTTTCTTCCTTAACTGACACTTATGGCCAAACCCAAGTGCCATCATCTACTGCCTCCGCTGCCTCATATCAGAAGACATTCCCCTCAACCAAGGCTGTTTGAAGCCAATCAAAGTGAAGATTCCTCCCAAATCGCTCCTCTCGCCGTCCGACCACGCCGCCGTTGTAGGCGGCAATGTCCTCACCTCCCAGCGTGTCACCGACGTCATCTTCAAGGCTTTCCAGGCCTGTGCCGCCTCCCAGGGCGACTGCAACAATCTCACTTTCGGCTTCGGCGGAAACGTGGCCGGCCAGGACGAAGTCAAAGGGTTCGGCTACTACGAGACCATCGCAGGCGGGTCCGGTGCCGGCCCCCATTGGGATGGCACGAGCGGTGTGCACACGCACATGACTAACACGCGCATCACAGACTCGGAAGTCTTTGAGAGGCGGTACCCCGTTCTCCTGCGGGAGTTCTCTATCCGGACGGGATCGGGTGGCAACGGTCAGCACCGCGGTGGAGATGGCGTCGTGCGTGATATCGAGTTCAGGATACCTGTGCAGGTGTCTATTCTTAGCGAGCGGCGGGTATATCACCCGTACGGCCTAGCAGGGGGCGAGGATGCTGCGTGTGGGCTGAACGTCTGGGTGAAAAAGGTTGAGAAGGCCAGCTGGGAGAGACAGCTCAGGCGGCTTAAGCAGGGCAACACCACCACCACCAACAACAACAACGTCGTCAAGCACGAGCAAAAGAAAGAAGACGAGGATATCGAGTACGAAGAGAGACATATCAACCTTGGCGCCAAGAACAGCGCTCCTATGAAGGCTGGGGACAGGATCATTATCAATACACCTGGAGGAGGTGGCTGGGGCAAGGTTGGGGAGGAGAAGAGCCACCGGAGCCAGGCTGCGGACCCGACACAGGGCTGGAGGAAGGGGAGCCATGCTGCGAGGGAGGACACGGCGCTGCAAGTTTGATGATGATGTAAAGCATCTCTCCTGAGAATATGTAGAGCACAATCTAAACGGTGGGGAAAAGGCACTTATCTTATATATGTATCCATACACATTTGAGAGTGCAGGGTGTCCTGTCCGAACTCGGCCACAGCCTTGATCAACTCCATCTACCCACCGAGACAGGTAGCCAAACGACACAAACTCGCCCTAAAAAATCTATATCTAAAATGCCCTTTGACCCCCCTTCTCCCTCGAATAACCATAGCACTTGATCTGACCTTTCATCTTGACTCTTCCCATCCTCTTCCCCCACTTTGGGGCCCCTTTACCAACCCTCTCCAATCTACTCCTTTTCCTATAAACTCGGTGCGCTTCATCTCGGCAATTTCAAGGTCACGCGGACAAGCATATAGGTAAGGGCAGGACAAACTCGTAAAGGAAAAAGTGGTATCATCGTAGTTTGGATGCTTGAGCCTGCTTGCTTTATAATATAAAAGACAAGAGAGGCAATGAAACAAAATGAAATAGTGAGAGGGACTGACTGGTTGGGGGAGGGAGGAGAGCAAAGGCCCTTTGCTCTCCTCGCTCAGTTTGGCCAGCTTACATGGTGCCGTGATGAATGATGGATTGTACGTAAAATCTCTTGGCCATCCTCACAAGTGGAAGCATCATGGACAGAGAGGCACAGAGAGGCACAGAAGAAAGTGCGAGAGAGTGTGTATGGTCCATCTGCCGGCTTCCACACAATTGACTTTGAGATTTCCTCACACCCTTTGGAGTATTAACGCCTTGCCGTGCCAAGCCATGCCAGAACCCGCCCCTCGTATCTGCTGTAAGTCTTGAATAGCCATTGACGATAAGACATGCTAAAATGAAGTTGTTCTCCCCCAAACCCAACATACTCCGGCTAATGTTTTCTACATACCCATAGAATGCCTCAGGCTGCTTGGTCTCGAGACCGGCGCTCCCTAAGCACGCCGACTTGCCATGGCAGCAGTTGCTCCCGCCGAGGCCAGATCCTGCTTGGAGCTGACACTGCGACCTGCAGCTCGTGGGAGGCCGCTGCTGATACCGCCGCCGACCGCCCCGCCGCCGACCCCGCCGCCACCGCTACCGCCAGTGGTCCCAGTGCTTGTACGCTTGGGTGGAATAGTATAGACACATGATGGCCGCCTTGAATGAGCGGCCGTCGTGGCGCTGGGTTTGAGGGGGCTGGAGCCGACGCTAAACACCCCTGATGAGTCCTTGACAGGCCGGATGCTAGAGCTGACCCTCATGCTCGCCGCTGCCGCCGGGGGTTCGGGAAGCGGTCGAGGGGTGGAAATGGTGTTGTGACGCTTGATGGGTGACTGCTCGCGGACGGTAGCCATCCGGGGTGCAGGCACAGGCATCTTCTGGCCCGTAATGAATTCGTGGCGGATAGCCTCCTCGGGCTTCATCCGTCGGTCGGGATCCCACCTCAGACAACGGCTGATAAAGTCCAGGAAAGCCTCGTCGTCGCACTTCAGTGCCTGCTGCAGAGTCTTGGAGGAGGGCCGCCTCCTCCGTCCCTTGGATGACACAGTAAGGCGCGGCTTGCCCATGGAGTCGAAGAACAGCTTCTTCCTCGTGCTCTTCTCAATCAGATGCTTTTCAGGAGGGCCAAACACCTCCATGATGCAGGCCAGTTGCTCCTGTTCATTCTCGCCAGGGAAGATGGGGACGCCAGTGTACAGCTCAGCCAGGATGCAGCCGAGACTCCACATGTCGATAGGCAGGCCGTAGGACATTCCCAGGATGACTTCCGGCGACCGGTAGAAGCGGGACTGGATGTAGGTGTAGACCTTTTCATTTTCGAAGCAGCTGGAGCCGAAATCGATAACCTTGAGCTCGGTATGCATGGGATGTCGCAGGAGGATGTTTTCGGGCTTCAGGTCACAGTGGATGACCTTTTTCTGCTTCAAGAGGGTGAGGGAGCTAAGCATCTGTTTCGTGAAGCGTCGGATCATCTTCAGCGAAAAGCCACGGAATGCGTTCGCCTTGATGAACTCGTAGAGGTTCATGTCGAGTAGTTCGGTAGAGATGCAGAGATGTTCGCGGAAATAGAAGCTGTGGGTGAAGTTGACCATACTGTGCCTGTTTTTGGGATCCTGTAACAACAAAGAAAACGTAAGCGCGTGGTCATGATGTGGTTTTCCAGTAGGGAAACATGAAGATTTGACTTACCCATTCGCGAAGCTTTTGCAAGATGTTGACTTCGACCAGAGCTTGTTGGTGGAACCGCTTCTTGTTCCTGATGATCTTGACTGCGACCAGAACACCTGTCTTGTGGTCGATGCATCGCACAACCTGCCCAAAGCTTCCTTTTCCAAGAACATCAACAATCTCGTACCGGTAGGCCAGGTGATCTCCGATGATAATGCTGTAATCACCGCGGTCGTCGTCGTAGCCAAAGTTGGGGGCCTTGGAATGGAGATCACCAACGACCTTTTGTGCGTTTTGCGTCCCGCAGAAATAGATGTCCTTGTAGTCGATAATCTCCCCTCGTTCGTAGATGTTCAGCATGGCTATCCTGATGGCCTCCTGAGGGCCCACACGCTCCTTGGGCGTTGCACGTTTTCGGAGCGTGTCGAGGGTCTTGGCTGCGAGCTCTGTCTCCTTCCGCCGACTGCCGAGCTTCTTCATCTCCTCCTCGGCAACCAGATCATCCTTGTCCAGGTCAGTACTGAACGCCACCTCGCCCTGCTGTATCTTGGTTGTCGATGCTTTCGATCGCAGGAATTTCTGCATGACGGATGTGGAGGACCCGGTCGAACGGGTGCCAGCGCTGCCGTCTGCCTTATTGTCAGCCCTCAGCTGGCGGCCTGTTGCGTTCTGTACCGCGGCGCCTTGAGATGTGTCACTCTTGTTCCTGCCATGCTGGTGGTGCTGTGTCCCAGACGACACGCCGTTCAGGCTTGCACTAGAAGCCTTCCGCCGTGCGACATCGAATTGAGGTCCATTGGATCTTGTCGAAATGCTCGGGCTGCCAGTCTTTGAAACCATCGAATTCCCGGTAGTAGCGGAGATCGGGATGCGCGGTGGCGGCATCGCATCGTGTTTCGTGTTGGCGTGGTCGGAATGTTTCTCCGTCTTGGAACTGCTCCGTTTCCAAGACAAAGACAATTTCCTTCGCAGTGTAGTCATAGATGAGGGCGTCTGCGGCTCATCGGGACTGGAATGCTGGACGGGCGGGGACTTGGTGCCCGGCTTTGTCGACACCTTGGGCACCGATTTGGACGGCTGTCTCTGCGCACGCGGGCCCGACGGTTTTGACTGTGCCGGGGTGGTGCTACTGCTATTGTTGTTATTGTTATTATTGTTGGTGTTGCTGCTGCTGTTCACCAGCTCGTCAGCTGCGCGCACATCACTGCCAGTCTGGGATCTCTTGAAATAAGGCTGGTGATCAAAACCTCCCTCCTTAGGGACGGAGGAGGAGAGGTAGGGCGAGACTGACGGCTTCACGACACTGGCGCTGACGGACTCTGTGCTGCTCGTATCGGGAAGCGGACTCTCTAGCCGGTTCGGCTGATGTACGGAGCTGCTGCTCCGATAATGAGCAGTAGGAACCTCTTTCCTCTTGGGAAAGAAGGTGCTCCGGGAGGCCGTCATCGGGGTCGATGGTGTCTTGGGGATCTGCCGCGCTGGTGGCGAGCTGACCTTGCGCTCGGAATGGACTGGGCTCTGCTGCAGCCTCGCGATCTTGTTAACCGTCGGTGTGCTGAGTGGTCCCACCGTGAGCGGTGGAAGGTTCATGGACTTGAGGTTCCTCCTGGGCTGTGTCACCGGCTGCGTTTTCTCGGGCTGGGCTTTCTTCTCCGGTTCAATGGCTGTATTCTGCGGCACGGGCTTGCGCGCGCTCGGCTTGCGTTGCACCCTTACTTTTTCCTGCACACTGGGCCCCGACAGGCTGCCTGTAGAGGTGCTGCTGCGAAGACTGCTCGAGTCGAGCCCAAAATTCGACTTTCTCTTGTCCAAAAAGGTCAGCTCGGCTGGCGAGTCCTTGGGTGACTCGTACGCTTTCGGAATGGCAGGCACGGGAGGCACATCCTCCTCCTCGTCGTTGTTGGACACCGGGAGGTTGTTCGTCGACTTGGGCGCCGGCAGCCGGGAGTTGCCGCCCGTCTGCTGGGCGCGCTGCTGTAATGACCCGGTGGATGTCCGCACGGTGTTATTGCTGGTGATGGAGGTAATGGAAATGGAGCTGTAGGACTTCCGGTTGGGGTCCGGCGTTGTCCTCTGAGATGATGGCGTGGAGGTCTTCCGCGGCAGCATCGAAGGCGAGCGCGACGAAGGCCGGTCCGAGGGTGGCGGCGGGGGCTGCAGGATCATTGAGTTGGCCAGAGACTCGGTGTTCTGAGGATCAGCAGGAGGCATATATGACCGCCGCTTCAGCCTCTTTGTATCCGTGGGGCTGATTGTCCTCGCCCCCAGACCAGAGACGTGGTGAGCAGGGTGGCCAGGCACCACCGACATCCGCCTCGCGGAGGCAGGCGTGGTTGCACCTGACTTCCCAGCACGTGGGGAACGGGGAGGGACACCCGCCGCCGATGCTGTCGTGTTCTGATCGACCGATAGGGTGCTGTCTGCAGACGCATTGGTCTGGTTAATCCGGGGTGGCAGAGGCTGCGACAGCGTCTTGAGCTTGGCGGCCCGAGACGCGGTCATGTTGCGCGAGGTGTCAGAATAACGGGCTCCGCTGTCGATGGAGGAGCGTGTAGAATCGACTCCAGACTGGTCCGCAGCCGTATTCAGGCTTGGGCGCAGGCGCACTCCCAAGCCATTGACCGGTTCTGCTGTGGACTCAAGAAAACTCGGGCCTAGCGACTTCCTCGGCTGCTGCTGCTGCTGCTTCCCGATGAGAGTGGTGTTCGAGATAGGAGGGTGCTGGTTCTGACGGCGAGGACGTATTGTTGCCTGGTCGCGGGTGGTGTCGCTTGTCCGGGAGACCGTAGAGGTGGTCGACGAGATGCTAGTCTGTCTGTTGGACACGCTGGGTCTCCTAAAGACAGGGCCAACCCGCGTCCGCACAGGCTGCTGCTGCTGTTGTTGCGACGGCGGCGGCTGCTGTTCCCGCTGATGGCCCTGGTGAGGGATCGGGGCTCGCGCGGCCATCGTCGCACCACGGAAGGTGTTGGGTCTCTCGACCATCTTGTTGTTGCTGTCTCCTCCCAGCAGGCCCTGCGCCTCAAGGATGCTGCCTTCACCGGTCGGAGAGGGGAACTGTGTCAACTCGAGCTCGCCGGACGCAGATTCTATACTGGTCTGGAAATCATCGAAGCTGACCTCGGGGAGAAAGGCGTAGTGGGCGGAGTCGTCCTGTTCTATCGCATGGGAGGGATTGGAGACGGCACCGGTGGTAGAACCATTGTGGCCAAACGAAAAGAGCGAGTGGTTGTTGGAGGAGGAAGCAGAGAGCATGGGAGGACTCTCGATCACCGAAGAGCGCCTTGTGTGGAGGTGGTGGTGGTGGTGCTTGGTGGGACTAGGGATTTCTCTGCTCCTGTTCCTGGGAAGAGAGAGCCCAAGCTTGTCAGCGACAGGCACCATGGGAGGGAGGCGAGAGACAACAGAGAGGGGGGGGGGGGATACGACGGGCCAACACGAGCACAGCACACAGAGAGTGCGTGACAGCGGTCAGGATTCACTGGGGGCGCCGGGCAGGGCTGTCGCCAACCCATTTGCCGCGGTGCGCTGGCAAGGATCCTCCTGCAAGTGCTGGCTCGATATGGGGACAGGAACGTGTGTCTGGACGGACATACCGCGTGGGGGAGTAGTTGGCTGGTCGCGGGCCAGCAGGAACCCTATGGTCCCTGATCATGGGGAATAGAATGAGTGGTCGAAACGAGTCGACTCGGCTGTCAGAGGCGGTCGCGTTTCTCGATCTGGGCCGGGTTCGAGGGTTGAGGGGAAGGGGAAGGGGGCGGGTTTGGTGCCCTTTGTCCACAGGCCGCTGGAGGCCGGGTTGCAGGAGAGAGGACGAGAGGTTTCGCGGCGGTCAATTGAAGCGACTGGCAACCCCAGCAGGAGGAGGTGGCACCGTTAATGCGGGTGAGAGCTCCGCTCTTCCCACTGGTGCAGGGCCGGGCAGTGGTCCGGTCGACAAGGGACCTGTGGGCTTTGGTATTTTGGGGGAAAGGAGGAATAAATTCTTCTTGTCCCCTTCTCTCGTCTCCTTCTCTTTCTTTTTCGTCTTTCCCTCTCCCCAGCGCAACTCGCAAGGCCCAACACCTAGAACGCAGGGATCGCAGGACGCGGACTCAGTCCGATGAGGATCTGAGTGAGTCTGCAAGGCTACCACATCCCGCTTGATTGAGAAGGGAAGAGTCTGGGGCCAGGTCGTGGTCGTCTTTCGGCTGCCGTCGTCGTCGTCGTCGTCGTGACGTCGTTGCTGCTGCTGCTGCTGCTGCTGTTGTGTTGATGGCTACGTGATCTGCGAAACGAGGAGGAGCGGAAGTGGGCGAAAAGAGCGATTTGTGAAATGTCGAGGTTGGAGGGTGTTGTTGTCTGACCTCGATGGCAGGGTGACTGAACGAAGGAAGAAGAAGGGCGGTCGTAGTGCAGGCAAGGTAGGTGGTGAGTGAGCCTTGGAAATGAATGGAGTTGAACCAGCGCCACGGCCAGGGTGGTAGAAGAAGACGCTATCTACTTTAGTTGGGGTGACGGCAAGTGAGCAAGTACTAACGACGATACATCACCGTACTGTCTTGGTGTGTGGTGCGGTTGTGTGGATGGGCGGGTGTGCGCGTGTGTGGTACCTGCACGTTAGAACTCTCGTGCAGTGCGGTGCAGAGTGCCGAGTGCAGAGTGCAGGAGGGGCCCCGTCTGTATTTTCTCTGCTGCGAACGGCAGGGGACTGGCCTGGGCTGATAGGTAGCGATGTGCCTGTTGACGCAATCCAGACACTAACAACTCCTCACTCACACGCACACAGTCGCTGCAGACGGCCACCGACCCCACCGCCCCAACCCACAAATTCTGTACAACCCTTGTGGTAACTGCAGCAGATGCAGCCTGATCTCCTCGGGTTTGCCATGCCCATCTCTTCTGGTACCCAATCCTTTTGTCCCATTATCATCTTGTTATTGATGAGTATTGACGGGGGTTTTCGCATCTCACTGGGCAACCTGCCTCAGCTCTGCCAATCACAGTCTATCAACTCTCGGCCAGAAGCCCACTCACACACACACACACAGACACCCACCCACCGTTTTCCCCTCCCCTGTCCTCCCTTCCAGACAAAAAGAAAAAGAAATAAAAACCATCTGCAGATGTAAACTTGTTCCTGCATGATATGATGAAGCAAAGCTGCGTTTACGAGACCCCAGTCTTGGCCCAGCACTGGCCCTGTTCTAGGCCTGTGCTAGAAATCCAGGGTCCAGCAGTGCATGACCGCTGTGTGGTCAGTGGGCTTGTGGCGCATGACAAGCTTCCATCAGGCCCTACAGGTCATACCACAGTACCTCATACCTGCCATTATTGTACAAGTGCTTCCAAACTTGCTAGCTCATTACTACTGCTGACTGTTGTGCGCGCTGGGCATCACCATCAATCAACCGTCATGGCCCCAAGGTGGTGCATCCATTCCTTCTTCTAATGGTAGAGAGAAAATGGGCCACACAGGATTCTGCAGTAATTTAGTCGTGGCTCAAGTGTGATGTGCAATTTCCAAAACAGTGACCAGGGCATTGATGTTGTTCATGATGTTGTTGTTGATTTTGGTTGTTTTTGCCCCCACTTCTCATTTTATGGGGCTGGAGATTAAAACCCAAGTCCCGGAGACGTGCCCCATTATGGATGATGCCCAATTCTCCGACCAGAGGGGCCCCCCTCTCTCATTCTCGAGGATGGCATCCTTCCTACAAATAGTACTGGACAACCTCGATAACTGAGGACGGTAGTACAGCATTGGAGCCTTTTCTTGTTGTTTCTGTCCAACTCGCCCCCTTCTCGACAGAAGCAGGCAGGCTTGTTTCTGAACCAGCCATTTCACATACTGCAGCATTGTTGTCACTGCATCTTATCTCTAAGCCAGCAGCATATCATATAGATACATACGCAGCAATCACAGTTCAAGAGCTTGGGGCATATTCTGAACAGCGCAGGTGGGCGTCATGCACACAAACAGTAGTCGAGCCCGTTCATTCCCCAATCCAACTCATCCACTCTGACCAGTTCTTGTGCAATAATCTTCCAAAAGAAGGACCCTTTCTTTCCAACCGAGGTCCCCCGAAACCCAGATCTTCATCCTGCTGCTCCTCAGCACTCATCTGCCCGCATGTCTCAGCCAAAAGTTGCAACCAGCTCCAAAGGCAAACGAAACACGAGCACAGACACAAACACACATGTCATGGCATGGCATGACACGACATTGTCAAGGCTTCTGAGCTTATCACAGGGGACAGATACACTACAACTCTCCTCCATCCGTCCACGCCAGCCAATGCCAGCCAGCCTCATGGCCCCTGCGGAAAATCCCCAGTGTGGAACTTCCAGGCTGCTTCTGATGCAGATTCTTTTCTTCTTCCTCTTCTTCTTCTTCTTTTCTTTTTTCTTATGTGTAGGGAAATATTAACATGGACACGCGCCCATCAACAATGTGACCAGGCGGCTGGCTGCTTGGACAGGTGAGAAAAGTCCCCCCATGTTGAAATTGGCAATCTGCTAGTGCATAATTGCCCGTGTCTTCTCCTCTCCCTGCCTCCCAAAATTTTAGGTGACATTGCAGATCCAGCACGACGGGATCCTGGGGTGTGCTGGTGCTATAATACCACAGAGCTAAGCTTAGCCTCCACTCTGCTGTTATTAGGCTTTGCTTCGACCCGACCCTGAATCATGCATAGTAGCAAAAGATGAAGAAAGGAAAAAGAAGAGAAATTGATGCAAACGGAATAGGAAAGAAAGAAAGAAGAAGAAAGGAATCAAATCAATCTCCACCAAACGAATTGGACCCTGACACACTTCTCACATGCCAGGGGTCCTCATCATGAATTGAGCATGCAAAGCCACTCTACTACAGAGAAAGGGGGGGGGAGAGAGAGAGAGAGAGAGAGAGAGAGAGAGAGAGAGAGAGAGAGGGCATTGCACAAGATAGACAGGCTTGTCGCGCTTCAACACAGTACTTACATAGCAGACATAGCGCAGTTAACACAGTCCATGTGGTTGGAGGGGGCCTTTGTTGGCACGTTGATTGGCCCAAACAGGCTGCAAGAACGTTCTGACGCTGTGTGGCATGGGGGCGGCCTCTCCCGCACCTCCCCGCGTCAGCTCAGCGGCGCCTGCCTTGACATGTGACGCAACACGTCAGTCGGTGCTCCTGCCTCCTCCCTCCATGAGCCCGGACCTTGACTAAACCAAACATCGTCGAGGAACTTGTCTCAAATTCTCCTCCTTCTACATTCCTACCCCGAGCCATCAAAGAGGATCGCCCTCCTCATCCTTGGCTTGTCTGATGACAATGTGTTACTTCCAGTAGCAAGAGACGACAGACCTTGCCATCAAGCACAGGCCGAGCACGAGAGGGTTTGCCCTGCTAAATTCGTCAAGATGGACGACGCAACGCCCGACATCCTCAACACGGCGGACGAGTCCACTCTCCAAGATGGAGATGTGCTACAGAGTCCCGATAAGGATGACGGAAAGGACCAGAGCAAGAGCAGATGGCGTAGATTCTCTGCGCTCAAGGCCCAGGCGAGCATGCAGGACAAGCTGTTAGAGAAGTCAGTCAGCTTTTGAATAATAATAAAAAAAGAATCCCTTCCCTTCCTTCTCGGTTTCTTTGGGCTCGAGGATGCCTTCTGACCAAGCACCATCACCATCACAGACTTCTGCATCAGGTGATCCCCACCGAAGACCTCACGCCCGGCGGCCACGTCCAGGACACACCCGTGCCCGCCGACAGCTTCCCTTCTTACGAGAGCACTCGACCTCCCTTTGCGATGGCAACCATGGCGACCAACTTTACGCGCTTCAACGCCCGCATCGGCGTCGTCTTCAAGTTCCAGTCCCGTGCCATCCGCCTCCTCTCCTGGCGCCAGCCCTCACAAACCCTCTCCTTCCTGGCCGTCTACACCCTCGTCTGCCTCGACCCGTACCTCCTCACCGTGCTGCCCCTCGCCGCCGCCCTTGTGGGCGTCTTTATCCCCTCCTTCATGGCCCGCCATCCATCCGATGCCCGTGAGCTAGCTTATAGCCCCCGCGGCCCGCCGCGCGCCCCCGCCCGGACGGTCAAACCCGCCCGGCAGATGAGCAGTCACTTCATGCGCAACATGCGCGACCTACAGAACTGTATGGAGGACTTCAGCCGGGGCCACGACCAGGTGGTGACTGTGGTCGTGCCCAAGACCAACTTTAGCGACGAGGCACTCAGCTCGGGCCTCTTCGTGGTGCTGTTCGGCCTGACGCTGTTCATGACCATCGCGGCGCACCTGCTACCGTGGCGGGCCATCACTTTATGCGGCGGCTGGGCGGCGGTCGTGAGCGGACACCCGGCTGTGGCGAGCATGATGCGTGAGACCCAGGCGGCCTACTTTCCACCAGCACAGAGTGGGAGGACAAAAAAGAACAAGAAGAAGGGCGGCACCACCGCCACCATCACCAATGACCCTTCGGAAGAGGGGGAGGCGGAGGGAGACGAGAGGAGCCAGCAGCAGCAGCAGCAGCAGCAGCAGCAGCAGCAAACCAAGAAGAGCCTCCTGGACTCATGGATCGCCGAAGACATCATCCTCGACTCGGCGCCCGAGACGCGCGAGGTCGAGATCTTTGAGCTTCAGCACCGGGATGCCTCGAACGGGGAGTGGGAGCCGTGGGTGTTCAGCCCGTCGCCCTACGACCCGCTGTCGCAGGCGCGCATCACGGGGGACCGGCCCCGGGGCACGCGGTTCTTCGAGGACGTGCTCGCGCCCGAGGGCTGGGAGTGGAGCGAGAAGAAGTGGGCCTTGGACCTGTGGAGCCGTGAGTGGGTGGAGGAGAGGATCATCACGGGTGTCGAGGTCGAGACCGAGGGCGAGCGGTGGGTGTATGACATGTTCAACGAGAACGAGGGTGCCTCGGGTGTCAGGGAGCATGTGGACGTCGTCGATACAGGGAGCACGGCGGCCAAGAGGCGGGCTCACCTGAGCTGGGAGGAGGGCGAGGAGGGCGAGGGCCGCAGGGGGGAGTGGAGGAGACGGAGGTGGGTGAGGCTGGTGAAGAGGAGGATGGCAAGAGAGGCGACCTAGCTACTTGTTGATCTGCAGCAGAACATAAGAAGAAGAAGTCAACTTTGGAGCGTCTGTGCGTGCTTGAGAAATGTTCTTATGAGGATGGTGGGATGTTGATGGATATGATGGCAAGGCTCTCACTGCTCATGCCGTCTTCCTCAACGAGTTGTAGTGCTCCCCCAAGCCATATCCATGTCGATAGTAAGCAAGCCATATCCTCTTCCTCTCGCCCTCGCCCTCGCCCTCGCCCTCCCCCCCGTCCTTCTCCTGCTGCGCCGGCTGTATCACCTCCGTGTCCCGGTCCTGCACCACATGAATCTCCACCCCATACACGCTCGCCAGCGCCAACAGCTCCAGCTGCCCACCCCACTCGGCCGTATCCCTCACCTTGGCCACATACCCGCCCAGATCCTCCTCCAAGAACCCAGCATACTCGTCGCCATGCTGCTCGATATACCCAGCCGCCCTCCTCCGCACAATCTTGTATCCAGGCTCCACTCCCTCTTTCTTCTTCCTGTTCTTCTCCTCCTCGTCATTCTCCCCCTCTCCGCCGGCGTGGCCGTCGTCGTCGTTATCAAGCGGCACCCCGAGCTGCCCGAGCTGGTCCGCCACCGCAGAGAACAGACAGTGCCCGTCCGGCCTGACCTCGTGCTCGGCGAGGCCGTGCTTCTTGAACGCCGCGAGCATGGACGTCTTTTCGACCGCGCGGTGGTCGGGCATGCGGGCGGCTTCCTGCTCGGCTGCCAGGGCGGCGGCTTCCTGTTCGGCGGCGCGGCGGGCTAGACGCTCCTTTTGGCGGTTGCGTTTCTTGGCTGGGCCGTTGCCTGGTTTTGCTGCTGCTGCTCCTTCCTCTTCTTCCCCTTCTTCTTTTTCTTTTTGTGTGGATGACGGTAGTGGTGGTTTGTTTTGTTGTTGAGCTGATGGGCGGTCTTTTGCCCTGTCTAGTAGGCTCAAGTCGCCCAGCTTGTCTGCACCCACGTCTCCCTCGCCGTCCACCTCCGCTTCTTGTCCCTCTTCCTCGTCCTCTTCCTCCGCCTCACGATTCACCTTCCGTATCTCCTCCGCCTGCCGCTCCTTCATCTGCCTCTCCATCTCGGCACACTCATCATTGACTCCCTTGCGCGTCTTCTTGGTCGCGTTCTTCTTCTTGCTGGTGATGCGGCCCTGCAGGTCCTTGGCTTCTTTGCGGTGCCGGGCTTGGACCTGCTCGAGGGTTTCGGGTGCTGGTGGTAAGGCGGTTTGTGCGTCTTCAGCCATTTTTTTTTCTTTCTTTCTTTCTTTCTTGTTCCTTGGCCCTCTTTTCTCCTCTTCTCTTCTTGTCTTCGGACAGATAGGATATGGTATGGAGGGGGGGGGAGGGGGGACAGCCGATGGATGGAGCAACCCTCTCTCTCTCTCCTTCTGGACTCGGAGCTAGGTCGTTACGACAAAGATTGAGCAGGTCGACGATGACGGTATGCGTGGCCAAGAGAAAGTGGTATGGACTAGAGTCGGTGGATTAGAAGAGACAGAAAAAGAAGATCGTTCGTTCGTCGGTCGAAAGAATGAGAAGCAAGCAGCTCAGGCACTTTTTTTCATCACGAGTAGTGGGTAAAATGAGGGTCGACGTCAGTGCTGTACAGTACGCTCATAGTGGGGCAGAGGTCGTTCTTCGTGTTGCTTGTGCATTATTGTTAGGCGGGGTTGACCTGCGGAACGCGCCGCGGTAGGCAAGAGAGACGCTACTATACAACACCCCTGTCCCGGACAGCGTTTAGGCCTTTGTACTTCGAGTTCTATAATTACAGGGCTACGAGGTACCTGCTATGATGTACACTATGCAGGAAGGCAGACACCTGAATAGGCTCCGTCCAACATAAAACGTTCACCAGCACAAGACGACCAACAAACACGACACACTATCATGATGAATAGCCCGACATGGCCTTTTTTATTCGTCCCAGGTGTACTGCGAACACCTATAGTGGACACACACACACTCTCTCTCTATCTTTCTCCTATCCACAAGTTCTCCTCTTCTGCTCGTTTGGATGCCCAAAGAGGTAGGTTGACCCAAGAAGGTATGTTCATTCGTCTTCTGAGAAAGGCAGAAGCAGTGGCTTTCCCCTCTCTCGGGCCTAGTATCCTTTTATCCCTACTTGTTTCTCCTGACGACTCTGGCCAACCAAGGCCGTTCCTCTCCACCAAGAGACCGTCACAACACGGTCTTGCGCATCAATATAATTACCCAGAATCAAGGGCATTAATGCAGATCAGAAAGGTATAATATACCCGAGACAGAAGAAAGAAAAGCAAAAGATTGACCATAGAATGAAGACACATGAGAAAATTCCGACAAAGCAGAAAAGTTACTGGGGGTATCCCGCGACAGCCGTGGTTCATGGCCAGAGCCCACGCTCAATATAAGAAAAGAGGCCGTGATAGAAAGAGAAGAAAGAAGAAGAAGAAAAGAAAGAAAATGAAACGAACAAGAAAAGAAATAACTCCCCAAAGTTATCCCCTGTGCTGTTGCTTTCTCGGCCATGATACAGGCTATGGCCAGACACAGGGCCAAGAAGATGAAGCAAAATAAGGGCCGGGGGGAAGACGAGGGGAAAAGCAAAGCAAGGAGCATCAGAAACCCTCAAAGGGGTTACCCCTCCCGCTTCCGCTCACGCTGCTCCCCTCACCCACCGTCTTGTGCCTGCTGTAGCCCCGATACTCCTCCTTCCACCCACCGACGCCCCCGCGGGTGAAACTCTCCCTGTTACGGCTCCTGCTCCTCGACCGGCTTTTCTGCCGCCTCCTCTCCTTGTTCCTCTTACGCGTCCGCATCCTGCTGTCCTCATTCGGATCGGGATAGTCCAGCTGGCCGTCGCTCTCGTATCGGCTGTACGCAAGCGGGCTGATGAAGGCCTCCATGCGCACCGTGCCGATGGCCTCGAAGAGGTTGCCGCCACCACCCGCCACAGAGTCTCGCCACGAGGATGCCTCACTGTTGCGGCCGCTCCAGTCGCCGGTCATCTCGGCCGACCTCGGCCCGTTGCCGCCGTAGTACAGGTCGCTCGAGCCCGTGTTGGTCGACTGACTGTTGTTGTTGGGATTGTGCGCGTACGTCGGGCTACCCCCAAAGCCGCGGAAGGACAGCGGAGGTGGAACGCGTCCGCCCGTGTTGCTGCGCTTCCGGCCGTGGAACCCAGTTTGTAGGGGTGGGACCTGGTCCCTCCCGAATCGAGGGATTGCTGGCGGTATGGCGGCGTCTCCAGAACCATCACGCTCGTGCTGTAGTGACATCATGTTGTTATTGTTGTTGTTGTTGTTGTTGTTGCTGCTGTAGCTGCTGGGTTCGGGGATCGAAGGGTGCGAGTAGCTTGACCGCGACTCACTTGCCGGCGCCGACGGCACAGAGCGGTAGGCGCTCGGAGCGAGACTGGGCGGGACATCGGGGATGCTGGGCATAGGCGAGATGGTGCGATCGCTAAAGGCGCCTCTTGGTGCCGCCCCCTGCGAGGACATGGTCGAGCTCACTCCGCCAGAGGACCGAGAGGGTGCGTTGTTGTGGCCGAGTATAGGGTTCTGGCTCTTGGCCAGGCGGATCGAGTCGCGGATCCGTGGCCGTCGTACCTTGTTCTGCTCAGGAGGCAGCTCGTACTCGGGCGCATGCTTCGGTACCGTCGTGGGTATCTCAGGCACGTCCTGCTGCGAGTGTGCCAGGAACGAGAGGGCTGTCAACCAGAGGTAGTGCCTTTCGGCATTGACTGCAGTGAACTTGAGGGCCCTCTGCGGCGTGAGGATGAGGATAGACCGGTTGAAGACGGCCAGCTGACCCTTGGGCGCAGGGTTGTCGTCTTTGACATCAAGTACGGATTGGATGGTGACTATGTATGTAGTGCCAGGTTAGCAAAGCTTAGGATGCGCCAGAAGGCCACCACTTTGGTGCGAGAAAGGGGTTCACGTACGCTTCCGACCAGACTTGCCCAGCAATGCACTTCCGCTAGAAGGCTGCTTGCTGCTCCACAGGATCGCTCTCTCATACGGCGCCAACCAAACCCAGCGCCTGTGCCGGTCGTTGCTGCTGTCGTCTTTGCTGTTGTTGTCGGCCGACATACCAAACGACTTCCTCCGCCGGACATACTTGAACATCCACTCGCCCACCATGGTCTGGGCAATCGCATCCACCACGCCATTTGCGGCCTGTGACCCTTCGTTGGACCGGAAGCCAGTCGCCTCGGTGGTCGCTGTGGTGCCCGAGTTTTGGTGGCGATGGCCTCTTCCCTGGGGGCGGTCGTTCTTAGGTGTGACGAGCTCGTGGGCGTTTTGTGTCTGAGAAGGAACTGTGGGCGTTTGGGGCACAGTCGGTGAGAATGAGGGCGATCTGCTGTTCTTCCTCCTACTCCTGCCCTGCCCAGCCACTGCGGATCTGCTCTTCCGGACGCTGTTTGCACGATAGTGCGTCGTCCGTGTGCCCTTTCTGTGCCACGGATCTCTCCTCGTTGGGCTGCGGTTATCAGCACTGCGCCCATCTGCGCTGAACACGGGCTGTCGGGAACTGGCTCTCGTGGGAATAGGGAAGGGTGGGTCTGCTGCATCCTCCTGATGGGTGTTGATGCCATTTTGTATCATGGCAGCCTTTCTCATGCCACCAGACTTCATACTGCTTGCCATGGAAGAAGCCCGAAGGCTGAGCTTCGTAGAAGACTCGCGCTGAGGCATGGCAACGCCCTGGTTACCGGACAGCTTGTAGCGAGTGAAGGCACTTGTGGGCTCAAGTGGCTCCACAGGACTTCTCGAGCCCGACACAGATCTTGCGACGGTCTCCTCAGGAGAGGTCGGCGCCGAGACTGGTGTCGACCGGCCAGGCTCTGGGGATTTGACAGCACGTGGGGCCGACAGAGCTGTTCTGAACTCGGAATCACTTAGACCGAAATCATCCATCTCGTCGGCTGAGCTGACATCAATGTGATCGGCAAACATACTGCTGATACGATGCGTCTTCCGCGAGGTGGACTTGTGCGGATGAGGGAGGGTGTCGGTAGTGGGACTCTTCGCCTCCTGGTCCATGGAGTCTCGAGGCGAGGGAGCAGAATCGCCAAAGCTTCTCTGGGAGGTGAGCCTCCGGGGATTGCGTGGTGGGACGTTCCCAGGGACAGGAGTAAACGGCGCCTCCGCGTGGATAGTAGAAGCCTGCGATTCAGCAGCAGGAGATGTAGGTCTGGAGGTGATCGCAGAGGGGTGTAGATGAGGTGGTAGCTTGTCTAGTCGCTGGTCGATCCGGATCTCTTCTGTCTGAATACCCGTCGAGGTCATGGGAACAGCCCAGAGCGAGACCTGGCATGCAAAGTCCCTCGAGAGCTGAGGCAGTCGAGACTGCTTGGGCGAGGTGGGCCGGCTTGTCGGGGGGTGTATGGCGATACTCGGGATAGCCAGAGAAGGCGTCGGCGGTGTTGCAGGTCGTGGGGGCACAGGAGCATCTGTTTGTGTTCCGGCAGAAACCATGATAGCTGCCTCGTTTGAGCTCAGCTTTGGCTGTTGCTCTTGCTCTTGCTCTTGAGTCGGGGATTTCGGTGTCTTTGGTGGGCTCAACGGGACATCCGAAGTCTGTGCCGCGGCAGACACCATCAACTTCTGGGGGACCGGTGGCTGAATGGCCAGGGGCTTCGCGATGCTGGTCCTCTTCCTCCTCTGGTTTGCCTCGTTGTTGCCCTCCTCATAATGTCTCTCCCATTTGGCCGCCAAGGCCTGTACCATCGGCTCTTGGGCAGGAGGAGTGGGAGCTTTGACGGGAGAAATCTTGGGCGACGGCGGAGGGGAATACTGGACTCCTGTGTCCGTGTAGCTGACCTTGGGAGTTACAGGTCTCTGGACCTCCTCGTCCTCCTGGATCACATCGTTCGTCAGGAGATCATCTACCTGCGATTGCGGCTGGAAACGAACGCGCGCAACACTGCCTGGCCTGACCAAGCTGTCGTTGCTGTGATGGCGGTGATGGGATCGGGACAGGACACTGGCACGGGAGCCACTGCGGGCATGTCTATGGTTCGACATGACGCTGTCTCGGCCGTTCGCATCCGTCTGGTAGTCCGAGTCGTCGTCAAAGTCGAGTTCGTCTGCGAGGGAGTGCCCATTGGCCTTTTGCAGCAGAGAAAACCGTAGGCTCTCCCTGACGTTCATGGAGCGGATGCTGCCGGCATCACTATCCCTAGCTCTGTCCTCAGCGTCCTCTTCCGGCACGGTCTGGTCGTTCATGGCAGCTGCTTGGTACTCTGCCATCTCTTCTAGCGCCATCTTGAGTCGGGTCTCGAGGACGTGGATCTTGCGATCCGTCTTTCGTCTATCTTCTTCCCACGCATCTTTGTCCTTGGCCCACAGGTCGTTTGTTCTTTCTGAGTCGTCTTCTTGTGCCTTCAATCTCTTCTGAGCCGTCTCAAGTCTTCTTCTGGTCTCAGCGGCAGCGTCGACGGCTTCATCTCGCTCACGAGCCAACTCTCCAAGGGCGGATGAAGTGCCTCCCTCTAACAGGGCCAACTGCCGTTTGAGGGACCTGTTCTCCTTGGACGTGTTGAGGAGGGATGCCTCGAGGTTATCTCCTTCATCCCGTGTTGACTGCAGCGTAGCTTCCAAGCCCTCTATGACCTTCAGTTTCTCGTCCTGGTCACGCTTCAGAGACAGAATCTCAGCGACTAGATTTGCGTGTAGGGTAGGCGTGAACCGGCGTGGGTCCAGGATGCTGATCTTCTCGTCAGTCGCGAGGTCTCTGACGACCCTGTCGCTCTTGTCTGTCTTATCGCTACCGGGCATCGGCGGTGGTGACTTGGTGATCCTCCCTGGCGGGGTCACCGAGCGCCTGGATCGCCTCGAGCTCCGAGAAGACGGCCTCGAGGCCCTTGACGGTGGTTTGGGCTCCATGGGCATCGTGAGGGTTGCTGACGAGGCAGGCACACTCATCTCGTCCTCGGTCTCCCAGGCTGCCATGGTGGCATGTGATGATTCCATGCCGAGACTCGAGATCATATGTTCAGGCTCCTGTAACAAGCGGTAGCATATCAAAACTAAAGAAGATGAATCTCTTTCTGTCCCTTTGGTGTCGCTGTCGCAAGTAGTCTCCCGGTCAGAGCCTGGAAGACTAAATGGCCTGCCGTACTGTCACGGCTTGCCTGGTAGACAACGGCGAATAGGCAAGATCTTCAACAATCGGAGTTGGCCTCAGGACGAAACCTCAAGCCACGCTGGAATTCATGCAAGGCCTGGTCAGCAAGGGCAGCGACGAATCCAAAATATTCATGATTAAATCACCTCTCAAGAGAGGGAAGAAGAAACCTGAAAGAGAAAGGTCGAAGATCACGCACGGGACAGAGTAAACGACGAACCCCCACAAGAGCCGAAAACCAATGATTGTGAGCTGCAGCTTCCGTAGAGAGTTATCCGAAAAGTCTAGGAGACGTTAGCCAGGGTTGCATTCCGTAACGTCTGGCACGTTGATGTGTCTGAAGTATGATATAGCGCAGCATAAGAGGCCGGCTTGACCCCTGGACTCCCCTGGTGTCCCCTGGTCATAACGAGCGATGCTATGAGAGGGTCCCCGGGCGTATAGGCCCAAGAATACCATACGTACCGTTCTTTGCTCTGCTCCGGTCTTGTGTGGAGCCGTACAATGCGGATTGCTCCAGGCACAGCTGATTTGAAGACGTTTTCAATAGGAGGCATGAACCGATCGCAGAGGCCGGCCCGGGAGGTCTGCCAGCATTGCTGTCGAGGAGAAGATAGTGATGATAGTCGATTGGCACGCAGTTCCAAAATTCAAGGCTTGCGAGCCCCCTTTTTCGGTGACAGAGTTGGCAAGGCGTTGACGAATATACAGGGTAACGAGGGTAGAAATGAAGACAAATGAGTTGATTGGTTTTCGAGATGGAATCCCTCTATATCAAAGTCGTTTCCAGGCAGGATCTTGCAGTCCAGTGATCGGACATCTGCCGGTGACAAATCAGTACGAGAGAGTCAGATAGATTGTGTACGATACTTGTACGGGCCGAGAAAAGCGGTGGATATGCCATTCGTGCAAGCCTGGGCTGCGTATTCCGGCTGGTGGCCTTGGTGCCACAAGGGCGATACAGACAGTGCAAGGCAGGAGGAGTGAGACCACAGGCTTGTTGGGAACTTACCAATTTGGACAGGCTGATTGTTGGACCAGCGACGAGGAAGCGAGCAAAGGTGAGGCCGGATCACATGTGAGACAAGAACAGAAACACAGCAGGACTGGCCTGTTGGGGCAGATGCAGGGCAAGATCAGGTCTCAGTCATACGCCGAGATGACCGTCTGTCCAGTCACTGCATGAATGGCGGCGACCTGGCTAATAATAATTTCGAGGGGCGTAAAAGAAGGAGGAGACGAGAGAAGGGGAGAAGGAAGAAACAGAAAACAGAAAATAATCAAGCAGCTAAGAACAGCGCAGTAGATCTCCCCGGATATCGTGAGCCGATCGTGACGTGTATCCACAGCGTCGAGCAACACGGGCGGTGGTGTTATACTTGTGGCGACGACGACCGCGATCTGTCGTAGTCTCTTGTCGTGGTGTCCAACAACAGTGGAAAAGAGACAGGTCCCCAACTCGAAAAGAGGCGGGCAAGATTGAATATGGCTTGGAGGGTAGGGGAAGGAGGGGCCAAAGAGCACACCGAGAGACACCTAAACGCCAGGGATGGACAGAGATTATTGAGAATTGCAAAAAATACACAGCAGTTCCAGACGTGGCGTGAGCTGTAAAGGTATCAGGGTCTGAAGAAAATAAGATTATCAGAGTGGATTCAAATGAAGAGATTCAATTATATGACAAGCAGAGGCAGGTTGCAGTGGAGCCCATCCGGGCCCAGGGTCGCAAATAGCACTGCTACGATGGTTCTATGGTCGCAACCAGGCAAGGGTCGCACAGGCCTCGACGTGGCGAGGGCTTGTCGAGTTCATTTCGAACCCGATCAAGCTGACGAGATCGTTTTCTGTTCGCTCGTGAGAAATCGTGTGGAGCCAACCAGTCTGTCCGCCCTGTTTGGGAGCTATGAGCAAGGCGTCACCATGAGTGGTCTCATTGGCAGCAGACGGATTAGGCGATGGAGGGGAGGGGGAGAAGCTGCTCGTCTGCAGGAGAACATCTCGAGACCTAATAGGGCGAGGGCGAGCGAGGGAAAAGAGGAGAGAAAGAGCAGGGGGTTCAAGGAGGGGGATGATTAAGATTCGTCCCTGCATTGGTGCGCGCCCACCAGAGAACAGAGAGGTATAATGTAGATGGGACAGGGGGATGTAACCTGTAGGAGGCACAGGGTCTCCCCTCACGACCGTCCCTCTACAATGAGAAAGGTCCTCGGTCAGGATTTACAGCAAAGAAACTGAAAGGAGACTGGCTTCGACTGGTGGCGGAGGGGCGCGAGGGGGGAGCTGATGAGATGAAGATCCATTCAATTCTGGGAGACCGCGATGGGGCAAAACAACCAAGATTTTAAGAGTTGTCAAGCCACGAATCCCCCCAACGGCTTCATAGTACAGTGCTGTGCCTTACCAACTGAGGTCCTGTCCTTGTTGGTCCGGGGAAGCTCCTGGAACGTTAGGGGCCCCTTGTACTCTACCCCGGCTGATCCCGTATGGCAGGTACTGCTAGTCGCACTATGGTGGCTCTCGTACTGCTTCCAGGGCCCACCACCCTGAGTTGAGGGTCGCTTGGGCATGCCTGGTCCGTGAAGGGATTAGCTCCAATTCTTGGCTCCTGCTGGGCAATGTTCGCACAAATACAACTAGAGAAATACGGGCCGTTCCTGTACGCGAGCCTCAACAATATCGAGACCATTTCATCTATAATAAAGTTTGTTCTGTTAGACACAGGCTGCTGGAGGAGGTGGGAATGGAGAAGACGTGGGCGGGAGGAAAGAGATGGCAATTCTCGCACGAGGAACCGCCGATCTCTTTTTCCTGGAAGCATCTCACCGAGGTGATGCAGGATAGAGAGGTCAGAGAGGTCTAGCCCTCAGAACAACATACCGCACGCTACGTTGTGCAGCACAGCATCTGTGTACGATGTAGCATGCTACGACTTGGTGATGCATCACATAACTATGGTACACAGTGGTGTTGGCGATATTAAGGCGATACTACTATGGCATGGTTGTAGTATTATGCGTGCCCCTAGTTGGCCTGCCTGCTATGAGCTACATAGTACATACCATGTCCTGCAAGACCATAGCGTACCGCATAAGTACCAGAGCACATCGGTAGGAGGTGGGTCGAATTGCACTGCACCTGCATTAGCTGGCTGCAGGTGTTTTAGTTGCCAGGAACCGCTGGGGGGTGCGCTGTGACGGCTGTCATTTGCCCCGAAGGGAACAACACTCCGGGGAGGTCTGTTCCTCTCTATCGGGGAAAGAGCCACGCGGCAGAGCCCCATTGAGGACCCCTCCCAGAGGAGGCCCCATTGAGAAGACCCTAGTGAAGGACCCAGTAGTCAGAGACCCAGTGAAGGGCCGCAATGGAGGAAGTCCTGGGTGGTCTTTCTCTCCTCTTCTAGAGTCTCTCCACCATCCCCACCTCTTCCTTCCCTTCTCGAACTCTCAAGTCATTGCTAGTGTGTATGAAGGCGTGTCTTGTCCTCATCCACGACTCAGCAGCACGAGGGCAGACATAGCATGGTAGCAAACGCACCCCCTCGCCATCCGGTTTCGCTAACAAACTCTATTGGCTTCTTCTTTTCTAGTTTCGGGTTTACTCGGTAACACAGCGTACGCTCTGCGCCAGACTACTACGTACCAACCGACCATGCAACCAACCATGGGCTCGCCCTATTGGGGATCTCAACACCGAGCTCTAGACCTGGCGAGGCGAAGTGGCTGCTGCATGGCGACAAGCAAGCAAGGCACGGTCTCGAGAAGTAGGACAACATACCTAACCTGAGATAAGAAAGGGAAAGTCGCCCATTACCGGGCTCTCTCTGGCGTGTGGTTGTTGCGCTGTGCCGCACCGTTGCAGCCCCGGGTGTGATATCCCCACCAGCCTTGCACCTTTGCATGTCTCGTCACACTGCGATATTGCTTTTTCTGCTGATCGATCTCCGTCCTCATTTCTCCAACGGGCCATTTCCAGCGAGCTCAATTGGACCTTTGAGCGAACTCCAAACGGCTGGCGGGCAGTAGTGGCCGCCATCCCGGTGACAACGCCTCAGATTACACATAATCACAAGTCCATTCGGCCTTGTCTTCCAACCAGCACAGCTCTCGACCCTCCCCTCTGTGCCGTTCTCCGGACATTACCTCAACATGATTGCTGTTGTCTTTCTTATTTGGCGGTGCTCAGATAACCGTTTTACTCCACCAGACTGGAACATGATTGACGCCACCCGTGCAAGGACTGGGTCAAGGATCAACGTTGCTGCGCACGAGTGACCGCTCGGGCAGACCCTCGAGGATTGCAGCAGCAATTTGGTGTCAACGTGCACCTTGTTCGTGTTTGCTCAAATAGACTTGAAGATTGCGTACCAGAAACAGCGGGCCACGCCACGTTCGGATCTAAGCCAAGGCAGCAAGCAAGACTTGCAGTTGCTAACTGCTTAGTGGAAGCTCGAGAGAAGATCAACGGCTCTAGCATTGATACCCAACTGCACATCACCTTCGAGGAGATTATACATACGACATACAACAGTGAATCGTGTTCACACACGTACCCACCAGCAGGTCTTGTCTCTGCGGCGAGATGAGACTTGTCCTTAGCCTTCAACCACAGGCTTGTAGTGCCTTCCCCACTATCGTAGTGCCTCGCGTGCACGTGCTCTCGCGCTAACACGACCAAGCCGCGCCCCCAATCATGTCCCATAGCTGAGAGGACGATCTGGTGTCTCAACAACGCCTCGCGACGGGGGCGTCCCACATCGCGAGAGCCTGCGTTTTTTTCTTCTTGCTTTCTTCTCTTCTTTCTCCACAAAGCGTTGTACATCTTTCTTGCGCTGATACTGAACTACACAAGGTGCGCAAGCCACAGAAAACCCTCGCAATCTTATTTCGGATGTCTAAGTTTCCTGGTCCTCCCCTTGTCTTTCCCTCTCTCTCTCTCTCACTTGTTGCGATCCTGTGCACCTCGTCACACACTGGTTTCTATCATTACATTCACTGACTATACTGCACAGTAATATGCCTAATATACCATGTTCACCGGTGGATCACCTACGTCGGCCCCTTCCTTCGAAAGAGGATCCTCATACCACTCAACCCGAACCATCGGGTCGCAGCCGCATGTACTATGTACGATCGAACCGAAGGATCCGTGGAGCATATCTGGGGCGTCGGTCCTCCGAAAGCCCTCGTCCTAGCTTCTAGATGCAACCCGAGCAGCGAGCCTGTCTGCGTCAAAGCTCCTCTCATTCTCCCTCCAGACGCCGGCGAGCAAGCTAGGATGACGCTCGGGCCCCACTGCCTCCAGCAACTGGAGCGTGCAGAGCCATTGCTACCTGGCCTAGCCACGGCCGGCCCGGTCTCCGCGCATCCTTCTCCAGGCGAACCATGGAATGAGAATGTCGGCTGCTTGCACACGCGGCTAGGTCAATCTGGCACACTGCCTATGCTTCATAACTATCGACTCTCGCCTATCTGCCACGCGAGCTCAATGACCTAAGCGATGATGGCGAAATGTCTGCGTGCAAACCTTGGGGATCCATTCCCACAACCAGGATCAGACGCCAAGGTTCTCTCCCAAGTCAGGATGCAATTACAAGCCTCGTGAAATGATCAGCTAATCTCATCCTGCCACTCCACCAGGCCCGTGATGCCCTCCTTGCAGCAAGATCCAGCTGGTGGCGGTGGTCAGGTAGCCAAGCTGGACATGGCGAGTATTCATCGATCTGGGATCGTGTTCCCATGCGAATCTGGGTTCCGTAAGCACTTAACATCACTAGACAAGACTACAACATCCTGTACTTTATCCAAAACATACCCCACGGGAGATCTTGGTCTGCGCACTGACTTGGCCCCGGCTCTACAGTCCTAGATTGACTTGATCCCTTTAGAAATTTGGTCCGAGCTCACCGGCAGCTAGATCCCGTCCAGACTTTGACGCCGGTACACGGCCGGGTAGTGTCACTTTCTGCAATGTCGGATATCGCACGGGACACCAAATGGTAGGCTGTACGGTGATCCCCGTTCAAGTCTGGACATCCTACCAGAGGACGGGGCCTCTCCAGGACAGCTATGTTTTAAGAGCCTTTTCCGCATCTCGATCGACGACATTGTGGGCTAGTAACATCTGTGTTATAGCCACTGCAGCAGAGAAGATCCAGTTAGAGACCGAGCGCCTTGATATTGAAGCCTTTGCAACCCATTTTGCCTCTAGCTGGCGTCATGTTACGTGATGGGTTCAGAAAGGAACACGGTCTACTACTGCTCAGCTTTGGGACGAAAAGGATCGGCAAGTCAGCCGTTGACGCACCTCGCCGGCTCCCTTCCATCAACCCACCTGTCATGGTACCCACACCACAGCCAGATCTCATCACCAGCGGTTATGCCAGGTGAACATTCAATATATGCCAGGTGTGTTGGACACGATGCAACAGCGGCGAGCATTCCGTCTTTGTTTTGTGTCTTGTGGAACACAAATTGGATCTCCACTGTGATGTAACGAGAGATTCTCATGCACTGCCATGTCGAATATCACATCCTGCCCCCGAACCAAGGTAGGGTTCCTTCGCAAGCCCTCATCTTCTTAGGTAATGACGCCTCCAGATCTTATTTCGTACATGCGCCGGGAATCAAGTGATCTCGCTGAGGCGCATCTCGCTTCCAGGAACCGTCCAGGGCCCCGAAATACCCAAGCACTATGATACACACCATCCGCATAAAACATTGTGTATCTACATAGTAGCGTAGGCTTCCTCCATAAAAGGATCCACCACTTGTCCATTAAGCTTTCGGCTGCCTTTTAATTTTTTTCCCACTGCATCCGAAATAGCTGCATATATACAGTATGTGCGATTTCGCACTGTTTTTTTTTTCGGTTTTTTTTTTAACCAGCCTGACTCGATATAGACTTTTCCAAAGCATTCTTCGTCTTCCTGCCCATGTGGGTCACTTTCCTATGTACATAGTAGTGATATAAAAAAGTGGGTGATTGAGTTTTCGAATGTTTAATTCGTTTGACTTGTTTCGTTTTTAGAACATTATACCTAAGCCTCTGCCTTCTCGGAAAGCTGCTCTGAGGTGGTGGCGGATGGTATGTTCTTGTCGACGATGATGGGGTATTTGTCCAGGGACTCGTACCACTGGACGACGGAACCAATCTGCCCAAGTCATTGATCATCAGTATTCATTTCTTGCCAACATCTCATTTCCCTGCGGGGTAGAAGGACGTCTCGTGTTGCCTGTCCCTTGTTTTCTTCTTCCTCTGCCCCAAGCACACGAAGGGTTCAAGACCATCTCGGTCTCCGAGTACAATAGCCCTTGGAGCCGGGACATTGTTTAGCTCAGCCACCATATGCATGCCCACAGCTAAGAGGATATATTCATCTGGGCACTGTAGTTGTGAAATTGCCCCCCCCCCCTTTTTGGGGAGGGGGGGAGATCAGATGAAGTAAATGAGAAGAAGTACAGTGCTTACCAAGAAAGCCCATGAGCCGACAAACGTGGACCAGATGCCAGCCAGCTCGCAGGCCTCATTGCTGGACGCGAAGCCGAAGGCACCGCAGAGGGTGAAGCCTATAGCGCCGATAAGGTTCCAGAAGCCAATGTGCCACCCTAGGACATTAGGAGCGGGGATGTACCACTTCTTTTGCGTCTCGAGCATGAAAAGCCAGCTGGAGACGATGAAGCCCGTGCCGCCGACTACCTGTAGTAGAGAAGGGGGGCCAAAGTGTCAGCAAAATGTTTTCCTCTTTTCTTTCTCATTCTTCTTTTGCCCCGCTTAAACGGTCTTCTGGCTTAAGAATATGACGAGTCGTAGTGAGTTCTTTGGACTGGGCTTACCTGAGGTAGCCAGTAGATCCCATTCGTAGCAGGCAGGGAGAGCACGTCCAAAATCTGCGGAAGGCCCGTGAAGCCCGAGATCCAGAAGACGGTGGCCCCGATCATCTGCGACAAGCAGGCGAGAAAGCCAATATCGCGGGAGTAGTGCGTCCGCAGCTCGTACCACGACGGCCACCATGTCCACGTCCTCCTCCCCTGGTCAGGGGCCGCGTTCCCGTCATCCTGGCTATTATCACCACCACCCTCGTTCCCGCTCCCATTTCCCAACCACCGGTTTTTTTGCACATGATGATGCCGACACCCATCCTTGTCGCGCGTCAGGGTCAGCTTGAGATCCTCGGCGCTGTGCTCGAGAGCCCATCCGAAGCACTCGGAGCGGTTCTCGTTGACGGCCTCAAGCATGAGGAGAATGCTCCCGACTTCAAAGATGGTGGCGCCCACGACGGCAGAGACACCGCCGCCCCAGGTGGACTCCCCTGCGAAGGTGGTGGGGAGGACGACGAAGAAGCCGTTGATGACCCAGACGATCTGTTTGAAAGAGGGATTAGTCTATATGTTCTTTTTTGTTCTTGAATTGTCTTCACCTTTCAACTTCAAAATGAGAGAACTTACCGATCCAAGGGTGAAGATAGTAGCGACATCATACGAAACATCCCACACCGGATACCGCAAAGCCATCCGCCCGATCCCAGCCAGGGTTGCAGACAACGTATTCGTGAACCTGGTGGCCTCACCGGCGACAGCACCACTGGCGCGGGCCGAGGGTGTCAGGGCGAGGGCGTGTCTGCCCTTGCGGTTGTCACGGCTGCGCCAAACACTGTAGATGCCCTGCGTATGGTGGGAAGTCTGCTTGCTCTTGGTGATGTCTGGCTCAGGCGAGGACGTGTCTCCGTCTCTTCCTCCTACTCCTCCTCCTTCTTCCCCTCGGCCCACGCCATGGCCGTCCGACTTGTCTGCTGCGGCCTGGCTCGTAGCGGCCGCCGGTGCCGGTGCGTCTCCTCTCTTGGGGCTCTCGAGAGGGAGCAGGCGGGTCGTCGGGTTCAGGAAGGATAGTGGGCCGGCGACGTGGTCTGCATCGTAGTGGCGCCCGCCCCAGTGCTCGGTGCTACGGTCGGTCATGGCGCCGACCGGCCGTGCGTGTTGTTACGTACAAGAAGAGAGGGGAAAAAAGAGAGAGAGAGACCAAAAAAAAAAAAAAAAAAAGGGTCCGGCGGCGGAAACTGTTCCCCGTGGAAAACAAGAAGGCACGAGGTCTTGGCGTGGAAGGGGGTCCGGCGGCGACGGTGGTGGTGTGGTGGGCCGAACACGAGTGGAGGAAAGGACGATCCGGATGGTCGAGTGTTCGTGCTACTTTTGGCAGGAAACAAGAATAATGGCTCAATTGATGACTGAAACTGTACAATGCGAAGAAACATAAAAGTGTCCGAAATCCTCTTTGCAAGGAAACGAGAGAATGAGTGGAGTTGATGGAGGAGGGAAAGGAGATGAGCAACAACGATGACCAAGAGTTGGACGAGGACGACACGCGTTTCTTGGTTTTGCGTATCGCCTCTCTCTCTCTCCCTCTCCTCTCACATTTCCTTGCCCCCTTTTCTCTCCTCTCTCCTTCTCTCTCTTTCTCTTGCCCCTCTCTTTTTGCTTTCCTACATTCTTTCCCTCTACTCTCCTCAGCCCCGCGTTTTTTATTTTATTTTTGAGGGCCCTCTAACATGGCTGGCTGTGCTGGCCCAACAAGAAAAAAATACAATAAAAAATCTGACAACACCAATTTTCAGGGGTTTTCGGGATGCGCATCCAATAAGGTACCATGAACCGAACATCCAACTTCCCTTAGGCTGACGTCAGTTTCACCACTACCATCCAGTAGTAACCGCAGGGCTCTCTTGCTTGTTCCAAGGCCTTTTTTTTTTTTTTTGGGCCTTATTTTGTTTGGTGTGCTGCTGCCGTATTGCCGGCGCCAACGCAGAAGAGGGTCAAAATGCAAGAGCCGAAGAACCCCCGGGGAGTGTGGGGGGCGGTTTATAGAGGCTGGATGGAGTGGACGGGTGATGAGTGGGGTCCCGAATCCTTAACATCTTCTTATTCCTCCTTTGGTGTGTGTGAGTTTTTCTTGGACGACATGTGCGCAGAATCCCAATCTGCGACAGACTGAACCTGGCGCTGTGATCGTTTCGGTAGATACTCATCCAAGGGGGGAAAGAGAAAAGGGGGGAAGGAAGACAAGCCTCGGTCTTGTGTATCCGAAATCCTACATCATGACGACCTCTTTAGAAGCCCTCAAGAATATCAAGGCCCTCACCTTCGACACCTTCGGAACCGTAGTCGACTGGCGATCCTCAGTAGAAGATGGCCTCAGGGCCGCCCTTAAAACCAAAATAGACTCCTCCTCATTCCCCTCCCTCCCACCAAGCCTGCAACAGCGCGCCCAGGCGCTGACAGACGCCGACTGGGCCACCTTTGCCCAGCAGTGGCGCAATACCTACTCCGCCTTCACCCAGGGCTTCAGGGCGGGCGAGACCCCCTGGAAGGACATCGACACCCACCACCACGACAGCCTCATCGAGCTGCTCGGGAAATGGCGGCTCGAGGGCCTGTACACGCCCGAGGAGATCAGAGACCTGAGCCTGGTCTGGCACCGGCTGCGGCCCTGGCCCGACTCCGCAGAGGGCATCCACGCGCTGGGCGGCGACGGGCTGGGCCTGTTGACGGCCACGCTGTCCAACGGGAACAAGTCCCTGCTCGCCGACCTGAACTCCTTTGGCGGGCTGGGGTTTCAGGTCCTGATCTCGGCCGAGGACTTCCGGGCGTACAAGCCGGACCCGAAAACGTACCTCGGGGCGGCCGAGAGGCTCGGGGTGGCGCCGGAGGAGGTGGCCATGGTGGCTGCGCACCTGAACGACCTGGACGCGGCGAGGCGGCTGGGGCTCAGGACCATCTATGTTGAGAGGGCGAGGGAGGAGGCCTGGGCGGTTGGGGAGGAGAGCTATCAAGGTGCGAGGGAGTGGGTGGATCTCTGGGTTAGTGAGGGGGAAGGAGGGTTTGTTGAGGCTGCAAGGAGGCTTGGGGAGTGTGGCTTGAAAGGAGGGTCTTGAAAGATATGATTTGAGGGGGGGAGAGAGAGACTGAAAGAGAAAGTACACGTAGCCGGTCATCAAGGTCTGTTTCTGCTTCCGGAAGCGCACACAAACTTCGGACGGCACAACAGGGCATTCATCACGTCATGACGAGCCAACAGGAAGGCAAGCAAAGGAAAGAAAAAGGTCAGTTCCAGGTCTCATGCCGTCGACAAGACTAAAAGAGTAACTCGCTAGATTCCTGCTAGCAGAGTTGGAAGTCTCCTCCCTATAAAGAATGTTGTTGGTCATCAGTCTGATGGTGCTTATGACAAGGGCACCAAAGTCTGTTGCTGCTAAAGAACAAGGAGACTAAACCCAAATAAAATCCCGACTTCTTGCATGGACGCCTCAAAGCGCATGTCTCAGTCACCCACCCACTCATCTGAACCAGAAAAATCCGAGGTCGTGACCACAACAAGCCTCACTCAAAGAGTAACTGGCTCAAGCCATCACGCAGGCTACAATTCCGTACTACACGAGCAGAAATCCCACTGTCCGATTGGTTGTGTCACTACGGGGTATACTCACACAACCTCCACTCTGTGCCTACTCCAGAGACGGCAGTACTTACTGTATCTTGCTCCTCTCAGGCAAACCCACACAACGCTTCCTCTTTTTCCTCCTCTTCCTTCTTCTTGCCAAGCAGGCAGCCAAGTCACCCCAGAGTCATTTTCCCCAGAATCGATCATCCTCCGCCAAGATAAAGCCGGTTGCAAATCTTTGTCTGATGGATGCAGTAAAGTGAGCATCACGTAAGAGTTCTGTCCGCTGCAGGGTCACATAGCATAGACATCACCAAGAGCCAACGCCCTCCCTCGTTCACCACCGAGGAAACTCTGTCTTGCACCGTCTCATGCATCTTTGTTCTCGACGGTAGCATACAGCTCAGGAAAACCACCACGCGGAACCGCCCTCTGGGAGTCGGCAGTCGAACAGGACCACGCTGTCTCGTCACCGACACAGCCTCCCTCGGCACTCCTTTGAGAGCTGGCCTCCCCGGCTCTCACATGTGAGACCTGCCCCGGGTGCTCGCATCGGCAGTGCAAAAGACGAGGAGGGGGGAGGGAGGGGTGCCGGGAGGAGATGTTCCGTTGGCCATGCGCCCCAAAGGACGAGGAGGAAGAAGAGGAGGGTGAAAATGGTCCGAGCCGTCGTGTGCCTTTTTGGAGTGATCTTCTATGTGTTGACGTTCCTATTGAATAGCTAGCTCCCTGGGGTTGTCGAGGTACTGCAGTCCGGAAGGTGGGGGCTAGTGAGTGGCATGTCACAACGGTCGACAAGCTCAATAATGGATGTCACAGCAGATAGGCGACCAGCAGGACAGACGAGGAGGGGACGAGGGTAGCTGCGTGCTTGCCCTGCAGTATAAGACAACAACTGTCACGTCACATTGAGGCAGGGCACTTTTCTGGGGGGCAGAAGAATTACTCCACCATGAAAAAGACAAGACCTTGGCGACTCGAGATTGAAGGAGGAGAGAGTGTGCAACACGAACGTAGCCATCATGCTGATTATCCCGCACTCGCCTTCTCATCACGGCCAGCCCTGTCAACGATTCAGACCTTGAGCTCTCGCTATGTTGTGTGTGTGTAACAGGCTTGGACTGGCAACCCCACCCTGCTGCTCTCGGACCCTCCTGAGGGGGGGGGGGGCAGAAAGAAGACCGGAAGAAAAACGGAAGAAAAACGGAAAAGAAGAGGGGGAAAAAGTAGTATACGTAGTAATCAGGTGACGTGTGCTGTATGAGACATGGCGGTCTCGCCGGCCTGAAAGAGACAATCTTGAGGGGGTAAAGTGGTGCCCACTCTGCTCCTCCCACTCAAACTGTCATACTGCTTAGCTGGGCTCAGCTTGTGGTGGCAGTGACTTTGAAGATCGGAGATTGATCCTGGCATGCCTGGCTGGAGCAACGGCGCCGACGTCACTGACCAACGGGGAACAACGGCGCTCAACTTAAAAAAGTCGAATCGCGAGAGACCATAGGAAAAGGACCAAGGCGCCAGGTCCGTGTTACTCCAAAGCCTATGCCCGTTCATTCACCGAGTCCATACAGGGCTTGACAAGGGTAAGAGGAAGAAGAAAGCCCAAAAGAGGAAAACAGAAAAAAGAAACCCATGGTACGAGGCTAAGAGGGGAAGACGATAAGGAGGAGGATGAGGAGGACGTCAACTATGCAGGAACGATGTACACATCTGGTTCCACCCCCCCCCCCTTCGCTCCTCAGCTTCTATGGCAATTTACAATGCCGTTCGACTTCCAGAAACAGTAATGTTCCAGGCCACATCGAACTGGACCTCAAGGCGAGGCCGAGGCCCACCCTCGCGAATTTCGAGAAGGGAAATAAAGAAAGAAAAGAAGAAGAATGCAGACACGAGGCAAGGCTGGTCGGAAGAGGACCCGACAGTACGGCACGCGGGGGAGGTTCAAGCGAGGTCAAGCCCAACAGTAAACGTGTGGCCAACGTAGCAGGGTCCCTGCTGTGTCTGGGCAGTGGCCGACAGGGATGATGTCTGCGTACCGAGATTGTGAAGCTCTGGAGGGGGGTGGGAGAAGCACATGATGAGATGATCAGATGATTTGATTCTCCCCTTCTTTTCTCTCTCTTTCTGTGTTTCTGTGTTTCACTAGAAGGTTGGAGAAGTAGTAGTAGGAGGAGGAGGATGGCTCGTGAACAGTTTTGTCTATTAGGTACGGGAGGGAAGAGGTCAGTGCTGACGATGAGTGGGACGATTGATACCCAGAGACAGGAAGAAGAAAATTGACATCACTATGCATTTTGCAAGCAAGCAAATAATTTGTTGCTTTTTTTTTTTTTTTTTTTTTTTTGGAGCATAAGCTCATCTTCGAATAGGAGCCTCATCCGGTGCGCGGTGTGCCACAAGCTTTTCGTAATCAACTATGACAGTATTTGTCTCAGTGCCACAGTACACTTGTAATCTTCAGCCATCAAATGTATTCCAAAGTCTGGATTCGACGTCATACAACCCATACAGAGTATGCAGCCCACACAAGGTATGCAAGCTAGCCTTGTCAAAAGAGAAAAGAAGAGAAGGAAAGACCCTGGATCGTGCAGGGGGCCAGGGGTAACCACAAGTCTTCAACGGGTATCATTTTCCCCTACCTTCGTCCTCTCCCCCGTGTCAAGGAAGGAGGAGAAGACGAAAGAAGGACCCAAGCAGCGAGCGGACAGCACTTATTCGCAGGACCGGTTTGTAGAGGGACAATGTTACATAGCGAACCTCACATCTGCAGTATGGTGGAGCCTTTGTGAGAAGTGTTCCCCCCCCTTCCTCCTTCTTCGAGCTTTCGCAGTGGACGGCTTGGGACGTACGAAAAGGAGACGAGCCCGACAGCACACATCCGGATCGGATCGGGCCATTAATCGTTCTCCAGGAGCTGGCCCCCTTCCCAAGAAGGACGAATTGGGTAGCCCATTCGTGGACAACCAAAAAAGCAAGGCGTCTCGAGGTTTCGATCTTCATATTTCCTGGCAAGAAACGAGGTGTGGAGTGAGTGGTTAATGTAACCAGCGGCCAAGCGGCAAGGGTGATCCAGGCAGGGCGTCGTCGTTAGTCGTTGAGGGGAGGAGGTGGGAGGGGCCCCTTCCCTCGCTTCGGCGGCATCTTCAGGGTGCGCCATCTCTTGATGAGAATGGGATGGGATGTGCTCGTCTAGTAGTTCTAGTACAGTCTTATGGCAACATGCTTCGCCATGACACCAAAAGAAAAAAGAAAAATCTCTGGTGGTGGTATCTGGGCTGCCAAGAGGGGATCCTCCTCCTGATAACGCTGGCCGTGCCGGCTGCTTGGTTTTTCTCGCCGGCGCAGCGCTAGGATGGGCCATTTCCCATTCCCATCCAAATTACAATTGCCCGTCGGGACGAGTTGGGCAGCTGTGGGCGGATTTGGACATGATGTTTTCGTCTGGTAGCGGACGTCCGTGTTGCGCTTTCACCCCTCTTTTCCCCCAAGAAAGTCAGCACATGACACCCCCTCCTCTTCTTGTTCTTTTTCCTTTCGTTTTTTTCTTCTCTCCGTGTCCTGCTGGTCTCGTTCTTGTTCGGCTGCTGCTGCTGCTACTGTTCCTGTTCCTCCTCGGTTGGATCAATGGTCTGCGGTAGAGATGCGCGCAGGATTTTGGCTTATGATTCCTAAGCATGTCGATTGGCTGGCCGAGAGCCACCCTGCCACGTGGGAGGAACATGGGAGAGAAAGAAGACAAGGCCCTGCTCCAGTAGTCGGACCTGGCCCATGCACATATACTATGGTACACACACACACACACACACACACACACGCACGCACACACACACAGATTCCGAGCAATGACGAAACGGTCGAGGGGTTCCCGGCGTACTGTGTCTTTTGTCACGGCAAAATGCTGTCCCTGGCCAGGAAGAGACTCGGCTGCTGCTGCTGCCGCCATGGGTAGTTGGCGCTGCCGGTGCCGACACCTCAAATATTACCATGTAGTGTACATGCAATAAATAACACATGCCACCCTTCCTTCTCCTTTGTCTCCCTCTCTTGCCCCCCTCTTTGAATTTTTAATTCTTCTTTTCTTTTTGCCATTGTGTCATGTCCACGTTTTTGAAGTGACATTTGCCAGGAGAGCCTCAGCACGGGATTCTGTATTGAATCGAGTACATGGGATCTTATATTGCACGGGGGGGATTTAAGATAAGCCTCAACCCGCTTGAGAAATTCAGGCTTAGGTTCGGCTGCAAGAACATTGCTAGCAAACCGCCCCCCCTCCTTCCAGACCATGCCCATGAGCTACCCAGAACCCAGGCTCCCGGTTGTGCCTTCCCCGCTATCAAAGGTGGCTCCTGCGGCGCGGGCACTCGGGAGGGAGGGTTCAGGCATGGAAAGGGAAGTACTACAGGACAGTAGTGTGGGTGCTATAGAAGAAAGCCAGGAAGAGAGAGACCGAGAGACTCTTGTGTGAGTGAGTGTATTTTGGCCCTTACTCTCCAGGTACCATAGTAGGTACTTTCCTGTGAACCCACAACATACATAGTATTCGCGTTCGTGACTCGCACCATGAGAAGTGGAGGATGAGGTGGGTGCAAGGGGCACGCACCACCATGCGCCCACCTTGACGGGAGCCCCCTTTTCAGAGAGCGGGGAGCTTCGATTCGAGCTCCTCCTGCTCGCATACATACCGCGTTGTTAGTACCGCAGTAAGGTACTATGTTGGTACTATCTGTAGGCCGTGATTCCTGTGTACGTGTGTGTGTGTTATGGCTGGTGGTAATGGTCCTCCACTGTCAATGATATCCCGCCTGAATGGATGATCCCGGCTGAAGCATTCGGACTCGGCTTATCCACCTCAAATGCTATCAAAACGCCCTATTTCATGCCCTCTCTTTCCCATACCAAGCTAGGAAGCCTTGCTGTACAAGAGTAAATGCCATCTTGCAGTCTTGGCATCTTCAATACCCAGCATAGTGACTAAGTTGATGTTGCAACGAGGCTGACTGTCATAGGAGAAAGCGGCAGGACCACAAACAAGACCAGGGCAATCTTGTGACAGCTTACCATCCCCGACAGGGGGGGAAGGAAGGCGCAGAACCTTAAGCCAGACCACTTGGAAACTCCAAATGTCATGTCTAGTACTATTTTGTACCATGGTATCTGAACAGCACCAGCACCCGCAAGCTGGGGTGAAGGGAAGTAGAGACGACAGATGACAAGGCGTTGCTGGGGGGTTACAAGCAATACATACTATGTACACACATAACGTGCCTGGTCCTCCTCCCGTGGGCCCGTCAATAACGGAACAGCTCGCCTAAGGCGAAAAAAGCGGCTCGTCCGGTCTGCGCGTGGGTCGGCCCTTCGCCTCCTTCCCAACGGTCCCCCTCTCTCCTCCCAAAACATACTGTGGTACAATACGGTGCGGTGCCCGTTTGATGTGCACGATAGACAGCGAGAGAGGAAGAGAGAGAGCAGCAGATCCTATCATTCTGAATTGCCGGGTTCTTTCTCAACCTGGGTCCGGTACGAGAGGATTTCGCCTCGACTTCCCCGTCGGGAGGTCCAACAAGAGGAGTGATATCATTTATGATCGATGATTTTGAATCATGACCGTTTTCAGCGATGCTGAGAGGAGAATCCTTGCCCAAGAATCACATTCGTCTTGAGGCGATCGTGAAACGAACTTTAAGGAGGGAAGTGAGTTGTGAGAATTGGCAGACGCTACCACGGTTGAAGTTGGTGTTGATCGATGCGAGAGATGATATATGCCAATTTGGCGCTATGGAAGAAGAGGGGGAGAGAAGAGCAAGTAAGCCATGGTTACCGGTGTGATGCGGCGTTTGTTAGCTCTTTTTGTGCGTTCCAAAGTACCTTCGTCCCTCTCGACCCCCTTCACGCTCCGCTCCCTCTCTGTCTCTGTGTGTGTGCCCCTTTCATAATGATAGAACATAGAATAGTCAGTTTCATGCAAGGTTTAGGAGGGGGGAGAACCTGTTGGATGATCTCAGATAGGGAGGGGATATTTATGTATGTGTGTGTTCTTCCTCTTCATGTATTTCTGGTGTTCACAGTAAATTACGCAGCCAGCTAAACACTCAGTACATTGTACTGTTAGATGGTGGTGCGGTGGTAAGTCTGTCAGCGTGGTCAGATCAGATAGCTCCTGCGGTGATTTGTGTTCGCATTAGCACCTCCACTGCATATTGGAGAAGGGGCCCCATCCACCCCCAAAATGCTTTGTGGCATGGGTCTGGTGGTTTTTCTGTATCCTTCCCCGACCCCACCTGCTGCTGCAACTTGTCTCCTCCAGCAGCCGCAGCCAGCGACAGCCAGCAGCAGGCCTCTCTGCGTAAGCCTCTACCTCTACCTCTGCATCTAACATCTACCCAGTCTAATTACTGTCTTGTGCATTGTGAATGAAGGACTGGCTGACTTATTGATTGATTCAATCATTGTGCCATCTTCCTAGTGCCTTTCACCACCTCCATCCTGAGCTTGGCTTGTTTTTGTCCCCAAGAAACTGGTTCACCTTTATTGCTCTCATCTGTCTGGTCTACTATTAGCTCTCTGACCCTGACCACAGCAACATCCCTCCTGTCATGAGTCCCCTGTAACCTGGTTTCGTCAGTACTGTGGGGCCCACTGAGGGACCAGGGCTGGGATTGGGGACCTGGCCCTGGAACCTGGGCCTGGGCCTGGGGGGAGGGAGGGGGGGCCACCCACCCACCACGGCTGCTCTGCTGCTGCCACTACTGCTGCAAGCTGCCCTGCTACTGCTGCACTGCACCTCTGCACTGCTGCACTTGCTTCTGCACTGCATACTAGCTAGCACCAACATCGCACTGTCCTGCCCTGTCCTGACCCTGCCCTTGCGGTGCTTGCCCTGTCCTGTCTCTGCCCGGTGCCCAACCCTGCCTTTGCATTTTCCTCAATCAAAATCAAGCCCAAGAGAGGTCAAGCCTGGCCCATTGCCCACCTTGATCATCTCCCTGCCATACCATACTCATACTTTATCCACCCACCAACTCCCCTACCTACTTACCTACCTGCCTACATACCCGACTACCTCATCCTCAACCTCGCTACCACCTACAATCACCCTTCTACTTACAACTTAACTTGACCTCACGTCACCCTACCTCGCAAACGAGTCGACAGACCTACCTCCTCAGGGTTCATTCACCCCCTGACCATAGCGAAGATCCAGTACCTCGTTCAAACACCCTCTTCCTCTGTTTCCTATCTTACCCCCGGCTGTGCGACACAGAGCTCCAAACCAAACACAACTGGCCACTGCCTTTCGAACCCAGAGCAACAAGCCCCGTTTTCCTCTCGAACCCGATTGCAACAGAAATTCTCCCTCCCCTTCGACCTGCTCTCTACTGCCTCTCGGCACTCGATCCTCAGTTCATACAATTCCCAGGACAACTCGAGGCACCCTTCCTCCTCTGCTAGTCCGATCATTTCCGTTGTTATTGATCTGCCGAGTCGTCGACACGATCCGCACCCCTCAAGGCCGGCCTGGGCCTGCGACACCCCCCCCCTCTTCCACCTTTATCTTCAGTCCACAACATGGCGTCAAGGTTCACCACGCCACACAAGATTGTGGTATTAGGTGATGGTGGTGTTGGCAAGACGGCCCTCACCATTCAGTTGTGTCTACAACACTTCATAGAGACCGTGGGTTCCCCTCTCCCACCCCCCTAGCTGCCCTGCCGAGCCCTGCCCCTCCCCACCGATCATAGCTTTCTCTTTGGCGTTCCACCCCCGTCGACAACATCTTTCCTCCCTGATTAGATGGCGTCGCCGGTCTACTCCTCAGGGGCATCCTGCTACAAAGATGCTTCCCCTCGATCCTCGACGGGTTCGCTTGTTTGTGGGACAAGAGCACGGTTTCTCTCTCCTCCTTCGTGTCTTGGCCTCGATTTCTGTTTACTCGGCTGTGGCTAATCCCGTCTCCCCGTTTGTAGTACGACCCAACCATCGAGGATTCATACCGCAAACAAGTCGTCATCGACGGTCAGGCATGCATGCTTGAGGTTCTCGACACTGCTGGACAGGAAGAATACACTGCGCTGCGGGACCAATGGATCCGGGACGGCGAGGGCTTCGTGCTGGTGTACAGCATCTCCTCCCGCTCCTCCTTCTCGCGCATCAAGAGGTTCCACCATCAAATCCAGAGGGTCAAGGAGTCCACCGGCGGCTCGCCCTCGTACCCTGGCTCGCCGATTTCCCAGGTCGCCGGCCAGGTCAATGTGCCCATCATGCTTGTCGGTAACAAGAGCGATCGGGTGACGGAGCGCGAGGTGTCCACGCAGGAGGGTCACGCCCTGGCACGTGAGCTTGGCTGCGAGTTCGTCGAGGCATCGGCCAAGAACTGCATTAACGTCGAGAAGGCCTTCTTCGACGTTGTCAGGATAATAAGACGACAGAACGCTGGCTCATACGGCTCAGGTCCCTCGAGGTCAGCCAACGGCGCCACTGCAGGACGCCGCGACACCCTGGCCGACAATGGCCGGTACAGAAGGAAGGGCGACAAGAAGTGTGTGATATTATGAGCAGCCTTTTGCTAGCTTAGCCACCCGCACCTTTCAGTCTTCTTCTTCTTTTTCTTTCGGTCTCTTTACTATCTCCGTCCCATGCTCGGCTGTTGGGGGCTTTCTTGACATACAAACACTCACACACAATCACACACACACACACATTTACACACACCGTCCAAGATGAGACGATATGCGACGGATACGGAGGAGGCGCAATCAGTCACATCTCAAGATACCACCGCTGCGACAGCACCCATCTGCCCAAGAGAATAAAAAGAAATCAAGCAAAAGAAGAAAGAAAGAAAAGAAGAGGGGGGGGAGAGGGAAGACCCCATGCCGATCTCGAGATGATCTGGCTTAGCACCAAACACGTGGAACTCCCACTCCCGCCTGACATCTACTATCCCCCCCCCCCGGGAAATACACGTTATATTCGGTGCCATGATTTCCTCGACCAGGCGAACGGCGTGTGAGTATAAAAAAGAAAAACAAATGGTTTGGGTCATTGACAGGGCGTCTGGTTGGGGTCCGGTCGCTACTCAGCCCAGGAAAGATGATGGATTATACCAAGGTATCTACATGGAATCTGGAAAAGGGAAGGGCTTGTTCTGTTTAACGGAGTACTGTGGTTGTGAGACTTCATCGCGCTCGGTGTTGTTGTTGGTGGTGGTGGTGGTGGTGCTGCACGTTCAGAGAACGAGGTGTGGCTTATCGCGGGGGATGAGGGCCGGGCACGGGTCGTGTGTGGCGGTTTGGGATGGTCTTGAATGATCATTGGACTTTCATCTGAGGAGCAGGCAGCCCTCGTGGCAGCTGAGGCACTATCACGGGGCTCGTCTGCAGAGAACGGCGTCGACTGGTTCCCTTTCTACCACCACCGCCACCAGCACCACCAAAGAGATTGGCTCAAGGGTCTACCGCCCGGCAAGGGGCGGGATGAGGGGTGGGTTGTGCCGCGCGGAACTCGCCCTGGCCGGACTAGATGTAGCAGGCCCGGCATAGTGTGTGTCTTGGGGCTGCCGTCATTTTTTTTTGGTTTGCTTGTTCTGGAGCATCTCGGCTATTTCTTGTTATGTTTATTTTTTCCTCGAGGCGATACTCATTAGATGGTTCCACCAAAAAATTCCAGTGTTCATGGTTCTCTTCCCGTTAGACCAATCGCATTCTGGTAGAAGCCGCCCTTTGCCCTGGCCCCCCTTTCAAGAAGAACAAAAAAAGCAGTAACTTGTCTTTTTCTTCTCATCGTCACCTCGGGCTTCCCGCGACTGCTTTTTTCCAGACTGTCTTGTGTGTATATGCCGGGCCCTGAGAGGCCGGGGGGGAGGGGATGACACAGCATTACGTCTTCACTATATACTAAATTACACTGCGTAACCCTGCTTGCCCTGATGCGACCGACAGGGACTGCAGCGTCGTCTTTGGGCGTGGAAGTGGCTCACACTACAGTATCAGACAGAAAGCAGTTTCGTGCTGTTACTATGTATACTATGTAACATGCCGAGCCTGAATGGAGGGAAAGGCAGTCAATCTGGCCCCCATCATCAAGATGCAGCAGCAGCGCAATATCAAAGGATTCATTATTCGAAAGAGGGGGGATGAAGTTCATCACCCCCAACTTCCAACCCAACCCGCCGTATGGGAGATTTCCTCGGTCCCGAGCTTCAGGTACTCTGAGTATGCATCCTCTCTCCCTCTCTCTTTTTCCCACCCTCCTTCCTTCGTCTTATTTTCTACCTGCTACTTTTAGGTATGCGCCGGGAAGGGGTTGTGCATTAGCACTTTGGGGCCCCCAACCCTCCCCCTCCGCCCCAAAGAAGGGGATGGGACGGTTTGTTTACACCATTCTCTCGTTCTTTTCTTTTCTGTTCTCCTTTTTTTTTCTTCCCCGCGCCGAGAGGGATTTGTGATCTGTCATATAGACATGGTAAAGTAGACTTTGGAAGGGGAGGGCAAGGGTCAGTCGAGAGTTGAGTCCGAGGATCAGTGCTGATTGTCATGAACAAAGCTTATATCATTGATGTTGACGAGTTCAACGGGGGGACGAGTTGGCGGTGAAGATTTGGGTCCCTTTTTGTTTGTAATTGATCTACATGTCTGTTTTTTCCCCTCGGAATTATTAGTATGATTGCGCGTAACTGTCAGTTACATTCGCAGAAAGGTGGTTTTTTCTTGTCTGTCCTTTTTAGGTCTCTCGTCTCTGCACCTCGTAATCCTTCCTTGGGGACTTCCTCTGCTTGGAAAAGGGACACATACTTTTCTTACTCGCAGTTCATCATTTCCTCTTTTTCAACCCTGCCCTCCTCCCCTCCTTCTTCTTCTCTTCCTACACCAAACCCGACCCAAAGCAGACACCCCTCCCCCCCCCCTCAGCTGACAGTCAACTTAAGGTGTCGACGTTATGTTGACCCACGGTTTCCTGCTGCGTCAGACGGCCCGCGACACATATACTCCACCCAGCTATATAGTCAGATGTGTCCCCCCCCCCTTTCCCAACTCAGTTCAGGCACAAAAGAAGAAGAACAAAAGCATTCACACCCATCCACGACCAGAATCATACTTTGGGGAGCAGTGTCTGTATGTGTGTGTGAAAAGAAAGAAAACACTTACCGGGGGGGGGGGTATCTGCTTGGGTCGGTGGAGCTCGCTCGCGGGGGCTCGGCCGGCTTTTTCGCATAATGGAGTGCCCTTCTTCGCCATGCCTTGGCGGGCAAGTCAAGATGTTGGACCATGCTTGCACTTTGATTAGTTTTGGTTGGCATCTCTGCTTGGGGGGGGGGGAACGTGCCTTGGATGTTTCATCTTGGCGCATCTTGTCTGCTTCTTCTCCCCCTTTCTTCTAGCTCTTTCCTTCTTCCTTATTTGAACACCCCCCCCCCCTCCTTCTTTCCCTCCCTCTTTTGTCTCGCATTAACCCGAGACAACATGTTTGCCGGTGAATACTACTCCCTCCTGCATGGAACTTTTCCCAGGCGTTCTCCCTTCAAAAGTGGCCTGTGAGATGAGGCAGACATAGTCAATCGTAGATACGGCTAGTGGGAGAAAGGGAAAAGGCGGGGGATCCTATCTAGGACCTTTTTCTTTTTTGTTTGTTTTTTTACCTTTCCTACTTGACGGACATACTTCCCATACTGAGCCTGGTCAGCCCGCGTCAACTGACGCCATTCCCATACCGCCGGGTCCCGGGAGTCTGGACCTGAGGCCAGGGGGGCGGGCGGGCGTACCCTGATGTCATTTTCCGGGGGATGGCAAGATGCACACACCTTTTTTTCTTCTTCTTTCTTCCCTTGGGTGATGCCCGTCGATCATCACCACGCCAAGGGGTCCAATGGCATTTCATTTCCATTATTAATTTTGCCTTCATGGCTCTCCTCTTTGCAAAAGCTGGGTTATGTCGTAATCTCGAGTTGCAGGTCCTTCTTTTTTTTATATTTAACCCTGAATTCCCAGCAGACGAGGGAAGGCAGTGAGTAGTCCCTTCCTCTTCCCCGTCGGAGCCGAGTGGGAGACAAGGGCCCAGGCAGCTCAGCCCCACGTGGGTTCTCTGCCGTCTGGGGTGCAGTTTTGTGTTCGCGCGGTCTCTTCCCCCCCCCCCCCCCTTCCTCTTCTTCGTGTGGGTGTGTGGGTGAGGAGGATGCGAAGTAGTGCTCGGGGCGTGGGGTAGTAGCAGCATCTCATATGTTGTGCTTTGAACTAAAAGAGTTTCATTTGTCTCTTACTTCTTTGGTCCCTTTCTATCGGTTATACCGCTCAACGCAATAAATCTGCATAGGTGAAACGCCTCTCCTATCTCTCTATAATACTACCCTCGATCAGACTTTTCTCTTTTTCTGGTTACTCGTTCCCATTTTCTCGGGAATCCCCCCACGCTGGATCTGATGGATGGGACCCATCCATCTGGTTGGGGCCGTCTCGGTGAAGACCGGGGAGGGCAGGATGCGCTGATGTGCGCCCAGCAAGTGACGGCATCGGAGGAAGGGTAAAAGAAGCGTGTCAGACCTGTCCGTGCAAATGATTCAGGATTCGCCTCCTCCTGTGCCCTCCACACCATGTCTGTCTCTTCTCTTCCCTCAATCTTGGCATCTTCAGTCTGTACGGAGACTTCGGCGCCGACGCTGCTGTCCTTAGTTCGGACCCGGTCTCGGGAGAGTGGGGGAGAGGGAGGGTAGATGGGGGAAAAGAGGAGGTAGCTCTTGCTTCTGCTAGTTTTGAGATATTTGGGACTGGGGGTTCAGGGCCCAAACGTGCTTGGACATGTCCCACCTGATTGGGGAGTGACAGACAACACCACTATAGTACCTTAAGTCCTCTGGGCGGCAGGCAGACGAGGGACCGAGGGATCGATGAGGAAGGTGTCTGTGCCTATCCTTCTTTCACTTTTTTTTCTTTCTTTCTCTCTCCTTCATTTTCTTTCCATTACTCATAGTGCCATTTCCGACCATGTCTAGGCAGTAAAATATAAAGTATCCTGGGAGAGACACCCTGGAACGTGGGATGGACGGAAACCCGCCCAATCCCGCGCGGGATGGAGCCGTTGTCGTGCCCGGCAGACCTTGGCTGTTCTCCCAGGGCATTCATTGTCGACGGTACGGTAGCTTGTAATGTGGGACATTTAATGATGCATACATATATACCACCCACCCACCCACACACACACACACATATATCTATACACACCACGATACTCGGGATGCGGCGGTACCCATCAGATGAGTGGGGGGTCTGCAGTATATATGGGCCCCCTTTTCTTGTTGTCTGAAACGCCGTCTTCTCACCCCCACGCCAGCCTCCTCCTGCATGTCACTTCCCCCGGTGCGCGCGCGCCCTGGGAATGTTGCGCAGTCTTGAAGTGGCAGTGAGGTTGTGTTGTAGAAATGGCGGGCCCGGTGCAGTGGAGTCCCCGGGGGGAGGGGAGGGCGCGGACACACGGCAATGCAAATGGTCAGTCAACTCAAAGGGTTTTTTTGGGGGGGGGGGTGTTCGGCACAGAGTTGTAGCCGTAATGGGGTTGGACTGAATAAGTAAGTAGATAGATAAGCAAGGGATAGCGCAAGCCGAGTGACAGCATGTATTTCAACATCGCCCTGTTTCAACGCTGAAGCGGTGTGAAAGAAAAGAAAAGATGAAAAAAAAAATAGCAAGGGTGAAGCGGAAGAAGAAGAAAAGTATTCGGTCCGGAACAAGATGAATAAAACAGCAAAACGTAAAGGTCGTGCGCGGACTCGAACCGCGGTTGCCGGAAAGTTCTAACCATTGAACGAGTCAAAATCCGGAGTGATAACCTCTACACTACACAACCGTAATCCGCGTGATTTCTTATTCTTTATCAAGATTGATCTTGGCACGGTGTGAACGGACGCAACTATCGTTTAGTGGTCTGGTCTGCCACGCACTATACCGGTTCAATGATCACTTTCTTCACTATTCCATCCCAAACTTGGTACAAGTCTTGTTGAATGTCTCTAGGGACTTATAGGGACGTCCTTAATTCCCATTGATGCATCATATCAGTATCCTGAGAACAGTGATTTGGTTTCCGACATGCTAATTCAAGTCCTTCAAGCTTTTCCCGCCAAGAGTCTTCATATCATTCTCTGGCCATTCAGCATGAACAATCACTTGGAGAGAAAGAAGTGTGGAGAGCAGAGTAGAGGAGATCCAAATCGTGGACAGTGTATTCGATCTAAAAAGAGTGACACTCGCTTGCAGACCATCCAGGAAAGAAGGCAGCAAGGAGGAAGTACGAATCTAGATACCCTGGTCCGAGGAGGGCCTGCTCCTCTCATCGGCACCAAGTCAGAGTCTCCTGATCATCATCGCCCAGCACTACCCAACACCCTTCGCGCCTTCCCAATGCCCTCAGATGCAGTACCGGTTGTTCCTCCCCCGTCTAGCCCTTGTTGATCATCCGTAAGGAAACTATCATTAATTCGTATCGTCTCAACATTGTCCCCCTCCAACCAACTCCATGGAATGAACTTGTCGTCTTTTTTCTTTCTTCCTCCTTTTTCCTTTTTATGATTTGGCTTTGTTGTTATTGTTGTTTTTGTTGTTGAGCGGCGAGCAAAAAAGAATCAATCAATCTACTCATCCTCAAACAGACCACCGAGGACCTTCAGGGCAGTGCCGCCGACGGTCTCAATGTCGTGCAGGACCTCAGAGGAGCGCTGGGCGAGAGGAGCATCACGGGTCTCGCTGCGCTTCAGGTCCTCGAGGGCATCCGCAGCCCAGGAGGCAACCTTGGGCAGAGCCTTCTCGGCAACGCTCTCAACATCGCTGACGATACCAGAGCGGGCAGCCAGAGGGGCATCCACGGTCTCGCTGCGCTTCAGGTCCTCAAAGGCGTTCAGGGCGAAGGGCAGGACCTTGCCGGCAACGCTCTCAATATCACTGACAATACCAGAGCGGGCGGCGAGGGGTGCGTCGACAGTCTCGCTGCGCTTCAGATCCTCAAAGGCGTCCAGGGCCCAGGGCAGGACCTTGCCGGCAACACCCTCAATATCGCTGACGATACCAGAGCGGGCGGCAAGTGGCGCGTCGACAGTCTCGCTGCGCTTCAGATCCTCAAAGGCGTCCAAGGCCCAGGGCAGGACCTTGCCGGCAACACCCTCAATATCGCTGACAATGCCGGAGCGAGCGGCGAGGGGGGCATCGACGGTCTCGGTGCTGCGCTTCTCGGCGGCGTCGAGGGCGTCAAGGCCCCAGGAGGCAACCTTGGGGAGCACACTCTCGCCGACGTGCTCGACATCGGACCAGAAGCCGGTGCGCTTGGCCACGGGGGCGTCGTAGGTCTCGGTCACATCACGCAGGTCGATTCCGGCACCGCTGGCGGCGCTCTTGACATCGTCCCAGACACCAGAGAGGGCGTCCTCGCCGACAGTCTTGGCAGCACCGCCGGCAAGGGACTTGGCAGCATCGCCCAGCAGAGAGCCGACGCTACGGACGTAGTGAGAGGGCTGGTCGTCGCGCTTCAGACCAATGTCGCTGGCGATGGCAGAGAGGCCATCCTCACCAGCAGTCTTGGCCGCACCGCCAGCCAGGGCCTTGGCAGCATCACCCAGCAGGGAGCCAATGCCGCGGACATAGTGAGAGGGCTGGTCGTCACGCTTCAGACCAATGTCGCTGGCGATGGCAGAGAGACCATCCTCACCGGCAGTCTTGGCCGCACCGCCAGCCAGGGCCTTGGCGGCGTCGCCCAGCAGGGAGCCGATGCTACGGACGTGCTGAGAGGGCTGGCCATCGCGCTTGGAGGTGATGTCGCTGTACAGGGTCTCGGCACCGTCAACGATGCCCGTGCCGACCTCGCTGCCGATGCTGCCAGCCGCGCCGGTGAGGGCAGACTCGCCAGCCTTGAGCAGAGAGCTGCTCACCGACCTCTCCTCAGGCGTGCTGAAGAGGTCGCTCACACCACGAACGTGGTAGGCAGGCTGATCCTCGCGCTTCAGGCCGACCTTGCTGGCGAGGCTCTTGACACCGTCGACAACCTCGGTACCGATACCACTGCCTACGCTGCTGGCAGCACCACTGACACCTGCGCCGATAGCCTTGTCGAGGAGCGACTCGCCCTCCTTGGCGGCGTCCTCAGCGACGGTACCAACCACGGACCGCTCCTGCGGCGTGGTGAAGAGATCGCTCACGCCACGGACGTGATAGGCAGGCTGGTCCTCGCGCTTGAGGCCGATTTTGCTGGCGAGGCTCTTGACGCCGTCGACAACCTCAGTGCCGATACCACTACCGGCACTGCTGGCAGCACCACTGACACCTGCGCCGATGGCCTTGTCGAGGAGGGACTCACCCTCCTTGGCAGCATCCTCAGCGACGGTACCGACGACCGATCGCGCTTGCTGGGTGGTGTCGAAAATGGGGAGGGTGATGTGGAACTCGTTGGTGTCGATGGGGCTGCTGAGAGACTGGACGGGAGCCGTCTGGGCAGTCTCCAGGTAGGCAATGGTGGCCAGGATGGCGGCGAGGATCTCGTTGGAACGCATATTGAATGATTGGGTGGTGAGAGGAGAGATAGAAAGAGACCGGCTCTAAACAATTATGTATATAAAATTGATGAGGAGGGGGGAAAGGACAGTGGATGGAGTTGGAGGGTTTGTTGAGAGTAAGGTTTGTGTTGTCAAAAAAGAGTGGACGAACAATTATTAGGTATTACCGAACGAATGGTGTTTTGTTGAATTATTATTGCAAGGAAAGACAGAGGAAAAAGTGTCACTACCAGAGTAGACACTATGAGAGAAGTGAAAGACTGAAAGGAGAGGGAATGATTGATGATGATGATGAGGAAAGGAGAAGACTAAGCACAACAGAAGGCGGGAGGAGTCGTGGGCATATATACACTTTCTTTCTTTCGACTCTGCTAATGCCCATCGCAGCCAGCAGGATCTGTGTCTACTCACTCTACCACTGCAGGATGCCTGGACGACTGAGGTCTGGTTGTCGTAGTCAGCCTCATCATGGTCAAGGTCGTCGTGTACTGTGCCCGCGCGTTCCTGCATGCTGCAACGCTTTGTTCGTCCACCGACTGGATGACACAGGATTCGGGCCTGCAGGCCGGCCGGGGCCGCAAGGCTTGTCTCTGCTTGGCAATGGCATCGAAACTTGACCCGAATTGGCCCTGATGCCTGTAGATGTTGCTTGCGTGTGCGTGTGCGTGCGTGTGTGTGAGTGGGTGCGGTCCCTGATCCAGGCTGGTTGCCTTGATCCTGCTCTGCTTACTACTCCTGTCCCACCAAGCCGGATCGAGGTTCGCCCAGAGATATTTTAGTGTTAAAAAGGTACTAAAGTCTGCATGAGTCAGCCGGCCTGGAACGGGAGACCGGCCTTAACCATGCCATCAATTTCCCGTCCATCATACAAGCCTCTTTGTCAGACGTCCCTGCCTGCTTTTTGACCCTTGCAACCTGCATCTTACTCTCCACAGGTGCTACAGATGAGAGGTGGGAGATGTTGGAGGGGGGTTGTGTGTGTGTGTGTGACAGATCTTTGTTGTGGAATCTGATCTGGAAACATTCTGGCCTTCATGCATGTCACAAGCCACAATGGTGGTGGTCCCCTATGTTGGCCGTGTGACCTCTGTCTCTCCCTCTTACCCTCTCCGCCAAATCATCTTATGTACACATTCCTTACTGCAAGCACTGCACATGACATGTAAGCTAAGCGCAAGCCCTTAGGGAACTCATAACCTAAGCAAAATGGCCCCCTGTGGATGTGTTGACGCGTGTGTTCCTTTGGGCTGGCGGGAGGAATGACTTGCATGATTACGGCTGGCTAACCCGATCTTCTTCCAAAAGGCACAAATCCTGACCGAAATCTCGCTTCACCTTTGCCTCCACCTCCCATTTCTAAGTATAATGAAAGCTATAAAAAAAAAAGTTATTAATGTGCCGTCCGTGCTCCTACCATCCGGAATAGGCCGTATGATTACGAGTTGTCTTGAATCCCATCAAAAGAACCAACAGAAAGAAGGAGGAAGAAGAAGAAGAAAAAGAAACCCTGTCAGTGCATATCATGCTATGGTAAGTAGAAGAAAGAAGAAGAAAAAAGACCAAGCAGCAGCCTTGCATGTTTGATTTCACTGTCCACCCGCTGATTCCAGCCCTGGGCCTCAAACCGAAGGGACCGGTGCGGGCCTTCCCTGATGCAAGCTCATACGAACCTGCGTCGAATGGGCCTGATGCCGGGACCCCCTTTGAGGCTTAGATTTCTGGCTGCTTGCTGCAGGTTAGTAGGCACGTGTCGATGCACGTCAGGCAGACATCCTGTTCGAGGGCCGTGGCCTTTTCTCTACCTGGGTATGGAGTTTAGTTTGTGCACCAGGGTTGGGTGTTACACGGCCTGGGGAAGGGCTTGCTACCCTCATTGCTGGACTGTACTGCACCTCTTGCTTCGTCCTTTGAGGACGGAAAGAGGGCAGTGGTGTTTGGAGTTTTTGGTCGAATCGAGTGTTGTGGTTGGTGGGAGATATCTAGGGCTGAAGTGTGCTCAATGTTGACAGACTTTAAAGTCTACTGGATTGTAAGTGATGCAAAGAACTTGAATTTCTGGAGTATTCAAATGTAGATGTCCCAATCAAGGTGAATTAATCGATCATCTTCTGACCACCTGGATATTCAAGTACTCGATATCAAACTCCCAGATATTGTCCTGATCCACAGATAGAGCGACGTTTCACCAATATTCATATGCCGAAGGGCTATCCTTTGCCAAGACTTCCTTGAACTCACCATCCTCATCTTTCCCCTCTCCAAGAGAATTGTTTACTTAATTACAGCGTGAACAAAGGCGGCCTATATTCTCAGCAAAATACCTCCGCAGGCGGTCCAACGTTATCGCATGCATTGTAATTCAAGACAATCCACCGGCAAGACATGCCGAGCTGACTATTATTGATCAGCAGCCAAGTCAGAACAAGACTTTTTTTCCCCTTGTCAGCAGGCAGGAAACATGTCCAACATCGTAAACTTTTCAAACCCCCAGGGGAAGAGAGCAAGAGGCTGACGGTGCTGAGTAAAACTGCCACACACCTTCTCCCAAGCCCGCCCGGCCGCCCGGCTGTTCCAAGTGTGCTGCAACGCCTTGCCTAAAGTACCAATCATCACGAAAAAGAGGGGGGGGGGGGACCCAGGAGAGGAATCTAACTGTGGGGACCACTAAGCCCCCGGATGCAGGCGACGCAGGATTGACGGCCTGGCGGAGAAAGGAGAGAACAGCATCATCAGTTGGTGGACAAGGCCATAATGAGGGAGATAATTACTCTGGGTCGAGATGGCCTTGAGTCCCGCTGTTGTGTATGGAAATGGATATACAGGATCTGGATGCATGGATCCCTTCCTTCTTCTCTGCTATTTTATTTTTAGTAACGCTTGTATCACCGCGCCGGGATTTACACGGGTTTTGCTCGGTCATGTGTCAGTAACAAGGAAGTACTTTGTTGGACAAGATCCAGAAGAGAGCATTTTTTTTAGTGACTACTCAAGTGCTGTACTTTACAAAGAGGATATCCATGGGGGAAGAGACATCATAACTATGTATAGCCTCAACTGCTGTCATATTAGGCGGATCGCATGTATCGTAGCCTGTTGGGTGAGCATGCTGCAAGCCAACAGCTTAGTCACAGGAGCAAGCCTGGCTGATTTGATGCTGTCTGGTTCTCTAGAACGGTGATTACGATATATCTAGGTTGCAGATGGCCGTGTGTTAATGCGACTGGATAAGTACTCTTCATGATTATGTCCAAGTCGGCCTTCCTACATGTCTGCATTACTGGACTTACATACTACCAAGGGTATGATTATCATCGTCATCTGTAGCTCCAAGGCGAGCCCGTACGCTTGGTCCTTGTCCTCGTACCGCTGCACAAACTCCTCTGTCTGCGCGCAGTAGTAGCGCACGCCTTTCTTCGCATCAGCAAGTCCTCGGGGTCAAGGTACTGTGTCCCAGACAGCCGCTGACATAAATACACTTGGACCTGCCCGGAATATTGAAATGTACCAAGATGAGGTGTCTCGCAAGACGAAGACGGCAATCAAGCCGGAGTGTGGGAAGAAGGATTGACTTCTTTCCAAGTGTCTAACAGCATGTACAGCCCCAAATGTCTGACTGCCTTCCTCCAGTGAAGAGGACATTTGCTTTTCAAATCATGATAAATGATGTCGATGTTGCAAACTCAACAACGGACTAGAGCAGCTGTTTGCCCTACTTATACGCACACGAGCCGCTATTGAACCCCTGCACCGGGCCCAGTATAGGCGAATCAGAACCCGGCACTTAGGACCGCATCGTACCCGCTACAGGGGAGCGTCTGCTGTACTGTACAACACAATGGGGAAAGAGCCTCGGCTCATCTTGCTTGGCTCGGGGCAGACGCTGTAACCACCACTCGTGCATTGCATGTACAGAGACCCTCCCGCTGTACAGTGAACCTCCTTTGTCCTTGGCTTTTCGTCCTCTTCCTCCTTTCCATCTTGGCTACCTTGCGAAGGAATCGAAATTACCTTGCCGCTTCATCGCAGATCCCTACTGAATTCTCTCATTCGCTCCAGCATGGATGTCAATTCCCTCTTCAACGTCAAAGTGAGTGAATCCCCGAGTGAAACAGAGAGAGACAGAGAGAGAGAGAGGAACACGAGGAAGAAGATCAAGAAACCACCTCTGTTACACTTGTCACAAGTGTTTTCCATTTCCTCCCCATAGTTTTTTTTTAAGCTCGGAGAGAAGAGAGAAGGAGACTTTACTAACACCACAACGCAAAACAGGGCAAGGTGGTGCTCGTCACGGGCGGGGCAAAGGGCATCGGCCGTATGATCTCGGAGGGTTTTGTGGCGAATGGCGCAAAGGTGTACATCTCGTCGAGAGACGGCAAGGCCTGTGAGAAGGCCGCAGCGGAGCTCACCGCCCTTGGTACGTATCACTACACGGCGAGAATCCAGAGAGGATTTATGCCAGTAGTCTAGGCCCTCTCTGTGTATTGTTCTATTGTCTTGTCAGCTGGGTTGTTCCTGACGAGGCCTCACAGCCTTGTCGAGCTGTGAGAAGGAGGCCCTTGCTCTACATCTTGCTGCCGCCCATTCTTCTCCGCAGGCAGCAGAGGCAGCCTCCCACAACCTCCTTATCCCCCTTTCTTTTTCCTGAGCAGAAGATATGAGATTCCAGCTTCACAAGAAACCCAACCCCGAAGGAAAAGAGCCCCTTAGGCTGACCTCCTCCAGGACAATCATCCGGCGGCAGCGCCATCGCCCTCCCAGCCGACCTCCAGTCCCTGGAGGCATGCAAGTCCCTCGCCGCCGAGCTCACCCGCCGCGAGGGCGACCGCCAAGGCCTGCACATCCTCATCAACAACTCGGGCGCCGCATGGGGCGAGTCCTTCGACACCCACCCAGACCAAGCCTGGACCAAGCTCCTGACCCTGAACCTGCAGCGCGTCTTCACGCTGACGCAGCTCCTGGCCCCTCTCCTGGAGAAGGCAAGCAAGCGCGGCGGCGGCGGCGGCGGCAGTGATAATGACGACCCTGCGCGCGTGGTCAACATCGGCAGCATCGACGCCATCCGCATCCCGACCATCGAGAACTATGCCTACAGCGCGAGCAAGGCGGGCCTGCACCAGCTGACGCGCACCTCGGCCGTGGCGCTGGGCCCCAGGGGGATCACGGTGAACACGCTTGCCTGCGGGCCGTTCCCAAGCAAGATGATGAAGGCCGTGCTGGATTCTGCGGGCAAGGAGCTGGCCGAGGCGAACCCCTTGGGCCGCATCGGCACCCCTCAGGATGCTGCGGGGGCTTGTCTTTTCCTGTGTGGGCGGGCAGGGTGTGTTTTCCCTCCTTCTTTTTTTTCTTCCTCTTCCTATTCTTTTCTTCCCTTCTTTTCTCTTGTCGGGAAGAGACAGGACAACAATGGGTCGTGCAATATGCTGACATGTCACAGTGCTTTCGTGAACGGCGCGACGCTCACCCTGGACGGCGGTATACACCTGCTCTCCAGGCTGTAAATAATACGAAGAACCTAGACTGCTAGGCGGTTGGTAATCTGATAAGGACTTGGCTCTCAAGTGGATTCTACTGTATGAGGACCAGTTGGTATGCTGCAGACATTCTCCCATTCGTCAGCCATGCTGGGATTCTCTATGCGTTGGGGTGTGCATGTGTCTCCGGCCGCCTTTCTGGATGAGGCGATGGCAATACGAGCTGGGTGAGAGCAGCCTTGTCAGACAGAGGGTATGTAATGTACAGCGTGAAGATAAGAGGGGTCAAATTACAGCCTACCATACCACACGAGCGAGGCGCACAAGGAGAAAATATGTAGAATCAGGTCCACCTGAAGGAAAGGGATTCTAGTCATCTCTCGTAAAATTGCAACATACTAGACTTGGTCCTATTGAAGAACTCCTCGCGCCCCCTGATCTAGTATCAGCCCGTCGCCTCTCTCTGTCTCCCAATCTGACCTTATGGGGGGTTTCTGTTTTTATGATCACTTGCCCACGACTGCTCTGATGCCATGCCCCTATCTGACCATGATGAAATAAATCTATGCAGCCGCCGGGTAAAGAGGGTTGGAAACTTTCTGTACCGATCTCTAGTCTGCAAGCCCAGGAATAAGCCGACCGGCCTGTTCATCCAGCTCTTTGACCACTCAGGTCGATATGAATAGCTCTTCTCTTGATGCGAACAAGGATAAGAGATAATTGTACCACAAACATGCAAGAGCAGAGAAACAAGACAACAAAATATGAAGAGAATTCAGGCATACAAAGAATCGAAAACAGAAAGAAAAACAAGAATAAAGAGAAAAAGAGTCCGAAAAAGGGATATCATTGAAGCACCCGTTGCCAACTCCATGCGCCTGCCTGCCTAACCCGGCCTTTCCGTCCTAGATATGCTGTTCTTCCCCGACCCTGCGCTTCTCGGTTTTTCTGTTTGTGGGGTTTGCTTATGCTGGCGCCGCATGCTGGATGATCTCGTGATACCGTCCCAGCGATTCGTCCCATGCTGCATCCTGTTTTTGGGTTTCCGATACCAGTAAGGATCGGCTCGACAGTTGTGCCTTGGGGCCGAACGGGGAGCGAAAGATGGTGAAGAAGAAGGAGGAGTGCATACGAAAGCACTCTCCCTCATGGCTCGATGTGTTGGCGAGACCGTTCCGAGACTCTCCTTGTTGGTGATAATCCAGTGGTTGAATCGGTAAGAACCGTCTCGGTTTGTGGGGAATGTTGTTCGGAGAATATAGAGAATATGAGAGAGCCCCCGGCTGGAACTGACCGTGTCCCAATCACAAGAATCTGTGAAGGCGGGTTGCTGCGCTGCGTGAACCTGTCTAAGGCCACAAGGAGCCCAAAATTGTGCGCGACACAGACCGCAACAGCACCACCAGGACGACCCACCAATTGAGGAATCTCTGTCTCCCCTCCTATCCCCATCCACACATTGAGGGGGAAAAGAGAGCGTGATGTTCTTTCTTGTCGGTGCCGCACAGCCAAGTCTTGTGTCCCCCGCCTCCCCAAAACCCAAACACCACACCCCTGGGTCTCTCTTTTTCAGTCTCTCATTTATGACAGCCCAACGTTCTCAAGGTCTCTGATCATGACAGCCACCTGCGCGCGCTTGGCAGCCTCAGCAACCAGCGTAAAGTCCTTGAGGAAGGTGTCGGTCGAGGGATTCTTCATTGGTATGTCCCTGGGTGCGGGGGGCGGGGGAATGGCGCCGAAGCTCCCCTTGGCCGCCTGCGTCTGCGGCCAGTTGGTTGGGGGTTGAGCTTGCTGGTGGGTGGGTGACGAGAGCGGGGCGTCCATGGTTTTTCTGGATTGGTTGAGATAAAGAGAGAAAGAGAGAAAGAGAGAGAGAGAGAGAGAGAGAGAGAGAGAGAGAGAGAGAGAGAGAGAGAGAGAGAGAGAGAGA
>JACWTT010000085.1:28344-83550 GCA_014851275.1 Cryphonectria japonica | reverse complement strand
ACACACACACACACACACACACACACACACACACACACACACACACACACACACACACACACACACACAAACACCACACAGGACCCCGTGCACGAGCAAGCAGCAGCAGCAAACGATGATGATATAGGGGACACATACACAGATCTTTGAAAGCCTTATCTGGGTCTTCTGTCGGCTGCGGGCTGTTACGGCCATGTTCTGCTGCACCATCGAATTGTGCTGGCGGCGCTCTCTCCCCTAGCGTGCTCGATCTGAAGTTGTTCTGGCTAGCCCCGCCTGGAGGCCCTGGAGGCATGGGGTTCATGCTGTTGGATTGCTGCTGGCTGTGTCTGTACCCGGGCGGCGCCCCTTGTGGCATGTCACCCCTCGAGCTCTTCTCAGTGTCTTGTTGTTGTCGTCTCGCCTGTGGTGGTCCTCCTCCTGGCGGTGGGGCCATATTATCTGTATCCTCCTGCGCCGGTAGCTGTTGCTGGGCTTGCGGTGCCTGTCCCTGGTGTGGTTGTAAAGACGAGGTGCGTGAGGGGAAGTCCGTGTGTGTTGAGTATCTTGTGCCGGGTGAAACGGCCGTAGATGGAGCGCTGGAAGAGGTCTGTAACTCGCCTTCAGCAACGGGGGACTCATGCGACACCTGCGATATTGTCTCTATGTTCTGGATGTGTTCGGTCCCGAGATGCCCTGGGTACGCGAGCGGGTTCCCTTCGGACTGTTGAGGTGCCTGGGGGGAATGGTGTGGCGAGTGGGCGATAAATTGGTACTGTCGCGTTGCAGGGTCGAAGGCTACCTGGCCTAGGTGCTGCTGGTGGTCGGGCGTCAGCTGGGTTTGGACGTGTATCTGGGCCTGCTGCTGTTGCTGCTGTTGCTGAAACGCGGCCTCGTCGGCCTCGGAGAAGGGAGATTGGTCTTGGTTGGTAGGAACGCGGCGGAGGGTGGGTTGCTGAAACTCGTGAGGGATCTGTAGCATGGCAATTGGAAGAGTTAGTTATCGAGTTCGTCTAGGCTTGGTAGGGTAGAATTGTGGTCGGACGCACACTCTGCGACGGCGATGGCTGCGATGGGGGACCCTGTGACTGCCAATCTAAAGGCTGTTGCTCCAGAGAGACTTGAGACGGGCCGGTCCGTAAGACGGGCGGGTTCGGGTTGCTTAGGCGCTTGGAGCTGCGGCGGCCAGGACCCGAGGTGTTGTCGTAGTAATTGTTGTGCGGTGGGTGGGAGGGGTCGGCGCGGTTCTGATCAGACTTTGGAGCGCCGGTGAGGATCGTTCTGATGAGACGGCGCGTGGATCGTCGAGGTTCCACGGGGGCGACGACCTGGTGGTGCTGTTCTGGGGCGACCTGTTGTGGTGGTTGCTGATGTTGCTGCTGCTGCTGTTGTTGGTGGTAAGCAAATGGGTGCTGACTCTGTGGATCGGCCTGCAGTGTCTTGGAGAGATCCGTGTAACTGGTACCGTAGGAGGGATTGATCTGGATGGGGGTAGAGACCTGGTTGTATCTGTGGGACTGCGACCTGGCGACGGCGTCGACAAAGTCGGACGCTGCCCTGCGGACCTTGGCCTCGGCAGAGGTGCTAGTGTTGAGGGGTTGCAGCTGATGCAGCTGGGCGTGCAGGTGTTGGTGCTGGTGCTGGTGGTGGTGCTGCTGCTGCTGACTGTTGAAGCCCTGTGCGTTTGGGTCCAAATCAATCGAGGAAGGGGATGAGCCAGACGTGTAGAGGTGAGGCGGTGGGAGTTGCTGGTTCTGTGAGACAACTCGTAGATCCTGAACAAAGGATTCGTTGGTGGTTAGAGGTAGGTTGGCGGGGCCTTGGCCCAAGGCTGAAGATGGGGCAGCAGAGGAGGAGGGACCCTGGAGTGGTGTAAGAGGATGACCAGGGCCAGGGCCAGAGCCAGGCGGCGGTGGAGGTTGAGCTTGACTGTGTGCGCCAGCAGGGCCCGATGAGGAAATGCCAATGGCGCCGATGCTCTGAGGACCCGGTCCAGCAGTGCTCTGAGGTCCAGCAGCAGAACCAGCCGATTCAACAGGGACGTTGTGTTGAGATCGGTTGTTTGGTTTCTGTAGGCGACCGAAAGGCATTATTATTCTTACAGAAATAATAATACCTTGAGAGAAGGAGGGTAGAAGAGGAGGGGAGGGGAAGGAAGAGAGGGAGAGGGGGGAGACTCGGGTAGATAGTGGCCCCCCAATTTTTTTCTTCTGTCCTTTCTTGTTCAAATCCTGTGTGTTTTTCTTTCTTTCTTCCTCCTCCCTCGTTTCTCTTTTGTCTTTTTTTCAAGATTGTTTCTTCTTCTTGGTCACTGTTGCTGCTGCTGCTGCGAGGTTACCACACGATGCCTGGAGCCTTAGAGGCTTGGCTGTCTCCGTGTGTATGATGAGTGAATGTGTATCTTTGTGAGAGTGTATGTGCCTGTCCCAGTCTGGATGTGCCTGCAATCTCGTTCTCTCTCTCTCTCTCTCTCTCTCTCTCTCTCTCTCGGGTTACAGTCTCTCTGTTCCAGGGTAGAGCGTACCCAAGAGAAGCCGGGATGTTGAGTGGACGAATGATGACGGGTGGCTGCTTTTTACTCCTGCTGGGCCTCTTCTCAGCTGGCCTGGTACCCAGTTCCGGCGGTCAACGACATACATCACCTCTCAGGCAAGGTCCTTGTTTGGTCCGTGGTCCTCAGTTTCTGGTGTGGTGGCCCTTTTCGGTGTGTGAGGTCGCAGGCTGTCACCCTCTTCTTTTGTCACCTTGTCCACTGTCCACTGCCCGCTTTCCTCTAACCCAGACGAGCAATCGGAGCGCGACGGAGGAGGAAGTGGTTCGTACGGCAGCCGGCAGGCGACGGGTCAATAGCGGCCCTGGATGGAACCTAATACTGAGGCTTAGACGTGGGCGCTGATGCAGGCGCAAACTTGGAACAACGACGAGCAAAAGAGAGAGGGCAGGACAGCCGTCAAAGATGCATGTCGCGCCATCGGCAAGCAAGCAAAGTGACAGGGCAAGCAAAACAAAAGGCGGGGCCGACAGCAGCTGGAGGGAATAGCGCAGGATGTAAAGTTGGTTGAGTACTAGTAGGTATACTGGCATGCAAGTCTGCGTAGTGCAATAGCAGGCTTCTGTGGGTAAACTACCCACTGTTGCTCATCCTGCCCTGCCTCTAGCGCGTCGCAGTGTAGTATGGAGGAAGGGGTGATGGTGAGAGTCACTCTACCCTCACTGGCGGGGCGGGGCACTGTGCCTCCCTCGCGCACTGGACTGATAGGAGCTGGAGATGAGGTGTTGGGCTTTTTAGGCTTCAGCTGCTGCGGTGGGTGCCCGGGTGGAAACTGTAGTGGGTCTCTGGCTTTCGCTCACACTCAGTGTCGCTCACCATAGGGTTCCCACGTCTCTACGGGAGAAGCCCCTAAGAGAGGAAGACTTTCAGGGCCTCCTTCAACTTCTTTTGTAGTGGCACGTAGAGAGGGGCCAGGTTCGTGAGCGACAAAGAGCGCAGACCATTCCGTTGTCGGGACGCTGTGAGATAGGCTCGAATAGCCGCTGGGGACAAAGGTGGGAGGGGGCTTTATCCTCTGTGGCAGTGCACAAGCACGGGTATTCCGTCCGTCTGCAGCAGTGCTGACAAGCAGATGCAGAAGCGTACGTTTGTCCCCACACATGATGCTCAGGGAGGGGAGGCACAACAGTGGGAGGGGAGAAACGTTGACCAGCAAGCATCGTGGGAAAAAAATGAATAGTGTAGTACTAGGATGGACAGGAAAGAAAGAAGAATCAAGAAATTCGTACATACCTCGGCGTTGGCTGGGAGGCAGTTGGAGGTCTGTATTTGTCACTACCAAGTCACGATCTGTATTCTGTATCGTATGTAGTGGCAGGTTGTGCTGCGATGATGGTGCCACTCCGGATGTGTGGTTCCGAGGGGGAAAAGGGTGGTGGTGGAAGAATGTTTCGTCTGAACCCTCTTCTCTCATCGGCAAACCTGAGCTGGAATGATCATCCGGCACTCATCTGATCTGATATCGACCCGTATCTTGCCTTGCAGGGTATCAGTGCGTCTGTCCACTGCAGACTCGGGGAGGCGTGTCAGCCAAGCCACCACACGGTAGACGTATTCCGGCAACAAAAAAAAAAGAGAATGACAGGAGGATCTCTCAAGAAACCATGCAGTAGACGGCGTGGATGACGATCAGGCGGCAGTGCATGTTGGCGAAGACCCTGGAGAGGGAAAAGGGAGGAGAAGAAGAAGAAGAAGAAGAAGCGTGTATTATACCTCTCCTGGACGGATGATGGGTTGTCGATGTTCGATGTTGTATGAAAGAAAGGACATAGAGCAGGGCAGCAGAAGAGATCGGCACAGGGCTGAGAAACTACTCTTGAGTGGGCAGAAGATGTGCTGCTGGGCGAGATTGTGAGATTACTGCGGGTACATATGGGCTCTCGGTGTGTGTGTGTGTGTCATTAGATTGAGGTAAGTGTGTGTGGTGTGAGTATAAGGTGGTTGGCCCCAAGACCTCTCTCCGTCTCTCTTTCTCTCTGTGGCTGACATCTGGTCGTCAGGTATGGCAGGTATCGTAGAGGGGAAGCGCCCCAGCCTTAGGCCTTGTTAGTAGTGGGATTCAGAGGGATCAACGTCAATCTTAACTCGTTTTAGGGGTCCCTTGTCATCCCCGAATACTGATTACTGTAGGCCATAGTAATCCCACTGACTGCCATCACAATATGTCTAGAGAATTACCATGTGGTACGACAACATACGAAGAAGAAAAAAATATTGTCAGTTTTGCTGCGTTTCCTCTCATTCCCGGGCTCGTCGATATATTCCTCTTATTGACTACATCCTTTACACTCCAGATTGGCTTTTTTTATTTTTTATTTTTCACAAACCCACATGAAGGAGCATGCATGATCGTTCAGTGAGCACCAACTCGTCAGATTTGACGCTTATAGCCTAAGCCCTAAGCGACACCGAGCGTGGTGTCTACCCAAGCTCCCCACCCCCAGAGAGGGTAGCACTGTAGTATGTCTACGTTACCACATACAGCACACTACACAGTGGTTTAGTACGCACAAGTAACGGTCTGCTGTTGTATCGTTGCATAGGTCGGTGCATGCATGCATGCATATTTTGGGGGGGGGGGGGCAGTTGGTCTCCATAAGCTCTGTGTAGCAGGAGAACACCTGGTCAGAGAGAAGAAGAAGAAAAAACCTGGAACAATTCTCCTTGCTGACCGTCTCTGCATCCTTCCAGAGCGGCCCCTGTCTGTACACAGCAAGCGTTTCCGTGGCCTTCCTGTAGGCGACAATATAGTAAGCATATTCATTTGATGCTGACGGCCGAGGCACGCAAGCTCCAGCAGAAATCACAGCAGACCAGAGCTATCTGCTACCTACCCGGGTGGGGCCCACCCCGTCAGCCGCGTGGGTTTAATGTGCTACTAGTATAGTATGCAACTGTGTGAAGCATGCCCTCTGTTAAAATTCTGGTAGGCTTGGGGTGGTAGATTTGGCGGTGGTGGGAAGGCGCTATAATTAGACCCACGCGCACCCCTTAGCTTCTCTCGCGGTGACCCCCAGCCTATCGGTAACTTACCCAGTTCAGCACAAGTTTTTTCACATGCACTGATTGGTGATGGCAACTCTTTTCTCCCTCTCCAATTGAGGTTATACCAACACCAGGTCCTCAGTTTGATAGGGCAGGTCACATGCGTAACGTTTCCACGCAGAACAGTCAGAATGACTTCACCATACTTAACGTCAACTGCCACGCATCTTCTTCCGCGTGGCGATCACATCCACTTTGGTAGGAGGCTGAGTGATTCATCCCGCCCCCCCCCCCTCCTCCTCTTTCTCTCTCTCTCTCCTTGCGCCTTCCCATGTAAACACTGTAGCCAAGTTGGTCGGGATGGCTATACACTCATCACGAGATGTCTCGCCGCCCCGAACCAACCACACGTTACAGTAGGCAAGACATACAGATAACAACCACTTCGGTCGGCGCTTGTAGCTGAGCTGAAGGACAGTGGGTGGCACATCAGCTGGGGACGAGTCCCATCCTCTCGAGACATGATAGTGGTGGTGGCGGCGATGGCGGACTTTGGACCACCTTCTTTACGTCTTCAGTACATACAGGTGAAGACGATGATTCTCGTCTCCAAAGTGTCAACTGCTGAGGGTTACAACACATCCCGGCACACCCACACCCACACCCAGATTACCTCTTGACGTTGCTGGTCCAGTTCAGCCCACGGAAAGAAAACCTCTAGGTCGTAGTGGGGGCTCTCAAGTATGCGCACTGGACACTTGTCAGTGCTACGCTGAAGTAAGGTATGTGTCGGGGTCAATACTCGGGGTTTAAGTCATTCCGAAGAGAATGAGCCTTGACTCTGAATGCCATTCATCTATCAGCGAGCCAATAAAACAAGCGCAGAGGCATCTCGAGACCAGTATGCAGGGAAATCAGGGCATCCAGCAGAAGAGAAATCTGTCTTTAATGCAATTCTTAAGAACGACAGCTGTAGAAAGAAAAGAAGAAAGGGTAAAAAGAAGAAAATCCCATAGCTATGCATGCTTTCTTGATTCACTTGGCTTCAGAGGCATCGTTAAGACCAGGCAGGACTTGCTACCACCATCACCATTGTCAAATCCCTCCAACAGCCAGTTCCGATCAAAACGAAACGCCCTGGTCACGATCCCTTTGGCAATTCGTATATCATGTCAGCAACCACCATGCGCCGCACATGGATCGGTGACCAGGCCAGGAATAAATTTGCAGCTCAAGACATAAAAAAGACAAGTAAAATGTGCAAGCGACGAACAGCCGAGGCTCTTCCTTCCTTGCCCAACCGATGTGTATGAATAGAACCTTCTCAGCCAGCTCCTCCTACGCTCTTCTCTACGTGAGAAGAGCTCTGCTTGCTTCCCTCAATTTATTGCCCGTCTTGCCTTTCGTGCTCGGCCGTCCTTGAGGTATAACCGAGGCCCAGAGCGGCCAGTCCGGCAATGGTTGTTGACTCGATCGGGTCCGAGATCAGGGATGTGGACCATGTTCCAAGTCCGCTTTAGGGTGTCGAGTAGGGTTGTGACAACAAGCCTTGACCCACAAATTATAATCTGCCCTGCGATCTCCTCGTACACACGACCGATGAGCACGGTGACGCATTGCGCTGTAATCTGCCCAGTCCCCGCAAAGGTAGCTTCGGGAACATCCGACTTGCTCGTAGTCCGTGCCCTGTGTTTGTAAAAGCTGCATTGTCTCGTTGAGGCTGTATGGCCGTATCACGGTGTTACAACCAATCACCTTTAGTGACCCCAGTGGTTGTTCTGGCCAAAGCCCTCCTCGAGTGTCCGCTCCTCGAGGTTTCGGATGAAGTCACGGTTACTCCGGCCGCGACCTGCCTGCTGACTGCCTCTCCGCCCATTAGTTCGTCCAGCAGCCTGGTCGACCAGGCCAACGCCGTCTGGGGGTGGCGGGTAGTACGCTGGGCTGGGCTGTAGCCGGATGGGCGCGTTCGGATCGAGGTGACTCGCAACTCGCTGAATCGCTGCCGGAATGCCACTCTGTTGTTGCTCCATGGTCGAAGCCCTTGGCCGCCTCGCCGCCTGTTGATACATGCCGGGTTGTTGAGCGACTGCTCCGTAGTTCGCTGGTGGCATCTGCGCAGATGCTCCAGCGTATTGCGCTGCATATGGCGGCGGGGCTCCACCTGCTTGGATGGCTCCGTTCGATGGATACATCCCGCCCCCGTATGCTGAGGGTGCATGGCTGGGCGACTGGTACTGAGAGTTCGCCATGGAGTAGGCGCTCTGGGCAGCGGAGGTGGCCTGTGCCTGCGCCTGCTGAGCTCTCTGCTTGCTGATTGCCTCAGCTTGCTGTTGCTGTTGCGTGCCGGGCGCGGGAGACCTGTTCAGTGAGCTGGCCTTGAGGTTCATCGGCGGGACGAACGGCCCAGTGAACTTGGTCTGGGTGATGAAAGGATGCAGCTTCGCTTGTTGTGGCGACCACCGCTCAAGTGGATTGATGGTGAGAAGACCTCTCACGAAGTCGATGAAGGCAAGTCGGTTTTGCATTTCTGTTGATGGTTAGTCAGGGGGCATCTATATGTGATCCACTAGAGTGTGGCTACGTACCTCGGTCGACCTCACTCTGCTTCATATTCTTTCTGGGCATAGGATACGACTTGATGATCTCCGGCAGGTTGTCGGCCTGGAAGTACTTCTTGCTAGGTTGCTCCTTGGTGCCGTGCTCGCGGGAGTACTGCTCCATACTCTTCAGCTGATAGGTTCGACGGCCAAACTCGTCTGCCTTCTTGTCGAAGAACTCGCCGGCCTGCTTGCCCATCTCGATCATCCAGTTTGGTGGATTGCCCAGCATCTCAACGATGCGGGAGACCTGATTGTACTCAGATGAACCGGGGAAGAGGGGCAGTCCAAGGAAGAGCTCGACCACGATGCATCCAAGGGACCACATGTCTATGGCCGAGGAGTAGGGCAGGCCCAGTAACACCTCGGGTGACCGGTAGAATCTCGATTGGATGTACGTGTACACCGTCTGTCGCTCGTCGCATGCCGATCCAAAGTCGATGATCTTGATGATTGGACTTTCAAGATTCTTGAGGAGGATGTTTTCGGGTTTCAAGTCGCAATGTATGAGCCGAGCCTTGTTGAGGAGAGCCAGTCCGTTCAGGAGCTGTTGGGCGAAAACCCGGACCAGCGTGGTGCTAAGACCCCGGAACTGGTTCTGCTTGATCAGCTCGTACAGGTTCACACTGAGAAGCTCGAAGACCAGGCACAAGTGTTGCCTGTGTATGAATGTGTCCTTGAGCCTTAGCAGGTGATGGTCGTCGTTCTTGTCCAGCTTCGTGTTGAGCTGTCAATCGTCAGCGACACGTCCTAGTTACTACAACACACATACAGCTTTCTTCCAGCGAACATACCAAATCTAGGACTGAGACCTCCATCATACTCTGGTTGAAGTAGGCGGTGCGGTTCTTGATGACCTTGACTGCGACGACTTCCTGTGTCTTCAGGTTTTGACACTTGACGACTTGACCAAAGGTGCCTTGGCCTAGTACATCTAAGATCAAATAGCGATTCCTGCGCGAATTGTTCAGCTTCCCCGTGGTCCTCCAGGTGCTGCGCTGCCTGTGGTGTACTCACTTGTGTCCCGCCTCTTCCGACCCGAGTATGTCATTCACATACAGGATGTAATCACTGTCCTCGTTATCGTAGCCATCGTTCTTGCAACCCTTGCTGGGCTTCGTGAGGACTCGTCTCGGGTTCCGCGAGGACTCGTACTTGAAGCTCGGGTTGCAGATGCGGTATGTCGACGGTAGGTGAACGGTCAGGGCTTGAAGGGGCTGTGGCCGGAGTGTTAGCGGTCGACGAAGCTCAAGGGAACGCTGGAAAAACGGACACTAATAAATCCGCCCTCTGGATTTGCTCGGCGGAATGCGGGCTGCGCGTTGACCTTGGGCCGCAGATCCTGCGCCGTCCGTATCTTCCTGAACTCAGGCACCGGGCCCTTGCTCACCAGCGGGCCTGCTGCCAGCCTCCTTGGAGAGGTCGGATCATTTGGCCAGGCGTCGTTCCTGCCGGCGGGACTCAGAGCGCCGCCGTATGGATAGTGCGAATCCACTCCGGCGGGCACAGAGGCCATGGTCGGCAGCTGCTGCGCTGACGTCGTCCGACTGTTTGGGTAGTAGGGGCTCTGCGGTGACTGGAAGTCGGCCGCCCTGGCAGGCGACTGTCGCGTCGGAGGAGGAGCGGAAAACTGGCTGGCGCCTGCTTTTGCGTAGGGCGAGGTGGGTGACAGGACCTCCATCGGCGAGTACCGCTGGGCAGCGGCGGAGGGCTCTAGGGGGGAGTGCAGTGCGGACGAACGGCTGCTGGAGGAGGCGTGCTGCGAATGATGAGGACGCATGGGGTACTTCATGCTTGCGTATGGGTCGTTTGCGTCAGCCATGGCGACATCACCGTTGTTATCGCGAAGCTGCGGCGTGGTGATGGGGGAGGTGGCCGGGTTGGGGGAGGCATGCGAACTGAGACCTCCAGGGTATTGGTCGTACTTGAATCCTGCTGGCGCTTGGCCCTGCTGGCCCGAGTAGTCCCTCGGACTCATCTGGCTATTGCCATTGTACCTTCTCGACGCACCGGCGGGATCGTGGTAGGCTGGGCTGCCCCACGGATCCATGGCTGCTGCGGTTGTCGATTACGTGGGACGTTGCAATTGCTATCGAATTGACGTCGCAGCACGACCGACAACAGAAGAGCAATGAGAGGTGAGGGGGTGTGGCCGTCAACGTGTGTCCAGTTAGGTCTGAGGGAGGGGATCGTCGTTTCGTCTCGTCTGGTGGCTCACAACGGAACCGTTGGAGGAGGGGGGGCGGTACGAAGCAAGCTCTCCCTCTCTCTCTATGTCTCTCTCTTTTTGTCCAGGAAACCTGGAAGCAGGTAGAGGTATCGAAGCGCCCAGGATCCGAACCCTGTAAGTAGCAACACTGCAGGGTGGGTGGGCAGCAACGGAAATGTTGTTGCTGACTGCACCTAAGGCGCGCTGCGTTAGGCGGATGGAAAAGTGGGCTGGTTTGTCCAAGGAGGGAGGGAGGGGACCCGAGGAGACCAAGAGCTGGGCAGAGGCCTGAGGGGGGATGGGGCCGGGAGGGACAGGGCCTTGGCTTAGGCCTCCGTGGACTGAGCACAATCGAACACACACTGGCTCGTCCTGAATCCTACCAGTAGATCAAGAGGCAAAAGGACCAGCACCATCAATCTCGATGGGGCACAAAAAGCCCAGGTGATGTCGGAAGAAAACACCTGCGTCTCGTCGATCTAGAAATTCACCATGAGGATGGAAAACTGAAATGAGCATGCAACAGACCACAGGTAAAACGCCACAGGGGTTTCGGTGTGACGGGTACAGACCAGTGACGATGTTCCAAGGTTGTATAGGGTGGGTGGGAATGCAACGAGAGAGAGTGTGTGTGAGAGAGGAGAGAGAGGAGGGGGGATTGGATTGATTGTCTGAATTGGGTCAGGGCAGAGTCTGCTCTGATCCCGGCGTTTCAATGCTTCCGTCGTCTCTGCTTGTCTGTTCTCGTCGATGGGACGAGAACGAGGAATGGCAGGCACGCTACCAAGATTAAGCAGACTGCTTGCCATGCATAGCCAAGGACCCGAACGAAAGTCCCTACCCTGCTTCCCTCTTTCTTATCTCTTCTTTCACTCTGTTTTGCTACATTTCTGTCATTTTCTCTTCTTCTTCTTCTTCTTCTTCCTCGTCCATTTCCTTCCAATGTCTTCAGCGACTTTGGGCCATGCTATGCTATGGTTGGGTTGAATGAAGCTACGTACGCATGCACGCACGCATCACGCAGCTCAGTGAGCCAGGGACCGGGGGCCCCCACTGGGCGACCGTGTCCTGCTGGGCCGGGAGCAGTTGGGCACTAACGACGATCGCTGAATCCCCTAAATACCCAACTACGACGTGGTAGGTCTGCTCCATATCACACGGTAACGCTAGGAACCACTCCGCAACATTTTTTAGTGTGTCACCTATGTCATTTGCAGTTCGTTAGTCGTTCGCGCGACGGCACTTTGGAGCCTTGCGATTGTCAGCTGCTCTGTTGTTCGGCTTCTTCAATTTGCAAACCATTATCTCGAAACTGTCAGAGACAAGTATCTTGAAACGGAGGATTAGGACTGCAGTCGCCATGAGAGCAAGCAGTACAACACACAAGTCATCCAGGGCCGCCATGGGACCCGTTCCTGTGAAGTCTCCGCTCGCCGTCACATTCATTCACAGGCCACGAGTCAATTCGAGACAGACATGTACGGGTTGGGAAGCAAAAACTCCTGGACGGCCAGGAACCGGATATCAATTTCACTCTCGTACCACCATCATCTGTAGCAGCCCTCCCCTTCATACATATCACACTACCACCCTCGTGAGCAATTTCGCCGCAAGGCTGCCTAGGCCGTTTGTCTCCCTCCCTCCACCAAAAACTCTCAAAGTTGGGAAAACCTGATCATGCAAATTCTTTGCTGTGCTGTGCGCCAGGCAGCATAGTCCTTGTCTCCTTCCCCTCCCACTCAAAAACAAAAGAATCAGAAGATACGATTTCGCAGTGAACGAGAAGTAGAGAAATTCGTCGAGTCATCCCATACATTGTATCGCATTTGAACGCGCAAGTCCCATTCTCGCCGGTTTCCCAGCCACAAAGTCAGGACTGAAGTCCAGCCTGACAACACTCAGCAATGCGAAAGGTGGTGAGGTATCCAGCGCGCGCAAAAAAAACACGAATACACATCCCAACCAACAAGTTTTCGGGCCCCGTGCAGACGACATCAAAAGCGGCATCCTTGAATAAGAATAGGGAAAATGGAGAAACAGTTGGAAAACACAAGTGGGTAAGAAATGTGGGTAGGTGGGAAAGTACATGAGGACATTCGACCAAAGAGAATGACCCCACATCCGAAATCCACCATTTGATCATGGAAGTGAATGAAAAATTGTCAACACTGTCAAGAGAGAAGCCTAATAGACGTGCACGTCTATACAAGCACCGTTCGCTATGGCGCCATTGCCGACAAAAGCACCAGGTTAAGACTGGTAAAGAATTTCAAATGCAGGCGGAACATTGTTGCAAAGTCAAGGTGGTGCTCAGAGGGCGTGTTGCAGATCAGCCCTGGTATCCGCCGTAGCCAGCGCTGGGAGCCTGAGGAGTCCACTGGGCGTTGGGGGCTTGCTGCTGGCCTCGTCCATAGCCGCCACCGCCGCCGGCACTGGGGGGACCGTTGAAGCCCATCTGGGGACCATAGCCCGCAGGAGACTGGGCATTTGGGCCGCCGAAATTGCCCTGCTGTCCGTACTGTCCAGCTACGTGGTGTTAGTAAGGACGGATATGCGCCTGAAGGGGGCAGTCGTTCACCTACCACTGTACTGGGGGAAATAGGTGCTGGGGGTGCCAGGGAAACCAGGAGCCTGAGCGCTCTGCGGGCTGTAGGCCTGGTTGGGGTCGAAGCCGCCCTGCGAGTTAGGAGTCTTGTCTTTGCCCCACTGCAGAAAGCGTCAGTCTCCTCACCTGTCCCTCTTACAAACTCGGGAGGACAACTTACGCTGCACTTCAGCGGCCGGCCGTTCACATTATAACCGTTGAGCTGGCAGATGGCCATGGCGGCATTCTCGTGCGTGTCCATTTTGATGAAGGCGAATCCACGGTCAGCCTGGAAACGCGACTCGACCACATACCCGAAGTTGGAGAAGAGGGGGACGAGGTCGTTCTGGGTCGTGTATGGCGTCAGGTTGCCAACATAGCAGGTGGTCTGCCAGGCGGGGGTCTGGCCGACGATCATGTCATAGCTATGGACGCCATGGGTGGGGAAGTGGTGATGGCCGTAGGGCGTCGTAGGGGTCATGCCCATGGCCTGCATGGCCTGCTGCTGAGCGATCGAGGGCTGGCCTTTCTGGTTGGCCCAGTTGCAGCGGATCGCACGCGAGCCCAGCCACTCGCCGTCCATCGAGCTCAAGGCCTTCTCAGCCTCGGGGCGGTCACGGAAGGCGACAAAGCCATATCCTCGAGAGCGGCCAGTCTTCATGTCCCACATAACACGAGCCTCAGAAACCGAGCCGAACGCGGAGAAGGCCTGCAACAGGACCTCATCGTTGACCTCGTTCGACAAATCACCCACAAAGATGTGGAAATGGTTCGACGTGTCCTCCTTGCTCGTCGTGTTGGACTGATAAGCCCAGTTCACGCGAATCTCCTGTACAAATTTTTGTCAGCCCCTCGAGGTAGGTTTAGGATGTCCTTGTCTCGGCGCGGACGTACCAGCTGGTGAACGCGACGGCCGTTCAGGGTCTGCATGGCACGCTCGGCTGCGCCAGGATCGTCGTACTCGACGAAGCCGTAGTTGAAACCCTTGGCCTAGACAGGAGCATCACGTGTCAGCAGGCTATATATACGCAGGCGCGGGCTAGTGGAGATGCTGGTGCTACTCACATTCTTGTCAGGGATGATCTTGACGTTTTGGACGTGCCCAGTTGTCTCAAAGATCTGGCGCAAGACATCCTCGGTGACACGAGGGTCCAGACCACCGACATACAAGGCTCGCTTGTTAGGCTCGGGCGCCGCACGTCGGGGAAAGGGCCCACCGCTGGGGGGAGACATGAGCTGGTCGCCAGACATGGGCGAGGTGACAGCGGTCGGAATCGGGTTCGTGTTGGGAGGGATATGGAGCGGCGGGGGAGGCATGTGGGCGTTCGAGGAGCCGTTCTGGCCGTTCTCGTAACCGGGCGCTCCAGTATTAGACTGAGGAGGAGGTGGGAGCTGGTTTCCGGGGGCACCAGTGTCTGCCATGTTGGGCAACTTGTTGTCACAATGTCGACTGACTTTGAATGGTTGTGGTTGTTGGGGGTTGTGGCGGGTGATTGAAAAACTCAAATCCAGGAAGAGGGGTACAAAATGAATTGTGCCCTTCTGTGGTAAGCAGCTTGAGCTGTATGAAAAGGAGGAAGGATTGGGAAGCGGGGGCAAGCTGCAGAAGAGAAGAAAAAATCTCTTGGTCTACACAAACTTGACAATAGAGAAGTGTACCACCAGGTGCGACTTGTGGGGATCTATCGGTTGTGATAGTCCTCCAGAGCAGCTCAGTTCCTATACTATGGTGTATAGGGTCCAATCTTGGTTCTTGCTGCGCTTATAGTCCCTGCCAGGTTCTTCTTGACTGGGACGACTAGTCTTCCAAGAGCTCCTTTGTTGTGGTATATAGCCACCAAAGATCTCCTCAGTGCAGCGCACGAGTCGCAAGGTGGTGTTGTACGCAGAATAATATGTCGGAGCCAGGCGGGGGAGCTTTCCAACAGCCAAAGAAGCAGCAGAGAGGTGCTCAGTCGACGTAAGGGAAAGTCTTCGCACACGGATGACGAGAAGCTGGTAGAATATGCGAGAAGTGTACAAGAGGAATCCCGACGCTCGAAGAGGATTCGGAAAGATATTGTAGCCGCAATCGAGAGACAGAGAGAGAGCAGTAATGACGGGGAAGAAGCAGCGGAAGCAGCTGAAGACGGAGATGGAGACGCAGATCGAGACGAACTGAGGAGACGCGAGGAGACGGACGAGACGAGAGCAGTAGAGGAGACGGAAGAGGAAGAGAAGAAGAAAAAAAGCAGAGCAGATAGACTGGCAGAGCAGAAAACAACGAGATAGGAGAGAGAAAAGGAAACAGCCGTGGGAAGAAAAAAAGGAGGTATCCCCCTGAGGTATTGCGAGCAACAACAGCCGGTCCGGAGGAGGTTGATGATGCGAAAGAACAATTGTTCCGCAGGAGGAGAAAAGGCGGGAAGAGGCTTCTGAAAAGGAGCCAGGAGCACAAGCCCCAGCAGCTCCCAGCCAATGATTCGTGGGGAGAAGATGGGGTTAACACCTTCCCAATCATGCCATCTGGGCCAATTATTGACAGGGGCTGCTCCAGCGGCGAGGGGTGCTGGTGCTACTAGCAGTAAGCACTGGCCATGAGGGGCAGGGCGCCGCTCTTGTGATGGAGGGGCAGTAGGTCTGCAAGTGTGTTCTCTTCCTGCGCCCTGTGCAGGGACATTTATGTCCACAGAGCTACACCAGTTTTTTTGTTTTTCCTTTCCCCTTCTCTTCTCCCCCCTTCAGAATAGGCTTTCATCAGATGCCAGAGATTCTCACTACTTCAAACATACTTGTCAATGTTCACAACATTCATAAAACGCAGTCACAACATCATTGCTATTCATTTGTATCCTAAGATGACCTTCTCGTTTTGTTGTGTTTGCTCAATTAAGCCGACCATCCGTCCATTCATTCATCCATCACTCTCCACTCTTTTTTTGCAGCTCCTATGCCTCGAAAGTGGCTTAATCTAACAAATTCGCCTCCAAACTCGGCGCAATGCATGGAAATGCTGTGTTTCGATTGATACACCTTCCTTTGTGTGCTGCAATCTGTGCTGCGCCAAACTGCACCAGTGTTCCCAGATTCATTTGACAACCAACATACAAAGAGGATGGGGAGAAAATGGGTTAAAGACATATGGAACAAACAGGGGCACAGCCACTGACACAATGTTGCCCCCTCCTTCCAGACAGAAAAGCTCTCCTGGTGGCTCAGCAGCCCAAAAGGTGGCCAGAATTGTGGCCACAGGCTTAGAACTCAATACCAATGAGCAGTGATGGCTACCTGAACCGAGTACCTAGGCGTACATGTGTGGACTCAACTCATTGAGCGAGTGCTCTCCTTGAAAATCCAGCCAATGCAGACATAAGAAATTCAGGACTACTAAGTAAGTACTAAAGTATATACTGGATCAATGCTTTATACTTTCGATTGAAGAGATTCTACTTACTATAAGCACCTGTATATACAATCCTTCCTTTCATGTGGAATATTATCGACCTAGAAGAGTTGCCGCCCTCTGCCCAACCTTGGGAAGGTAAATCCTGCATAAACACCCCTCCCCTCTTTTGAAGATTCCCCACAACACAAGGCAACCATCCGTTTCTTGTTGGTTTGCCACCCGGCCGGTCTTTGGATCGACGTTGTCAGAAACGCGGCGTCGGCGGCAGTGGAAAGGGGGAAGACATCTTCTCAAAGAAGGTTGGGACGAACCCGCTGCTGGAGGGCTGAAACCTCCGTTTGCCCATGTGCACCTACTTACTATCAATCATTTCCCCAAGCGCCCTTTTCCACAGGGCGCTTCTAGGGAATTTACAATAACAACTAAGTCCGCTGCACGCACTGAGACGTAGATAAGAAGTAAAATTAAAAAAAAAATCACAGTGTATCACAATATGTAGATGGGTTGAGGAGCCGGAACTCTGCTGTTTGGCGGGCCAGCGCTTCCGGGCTTGCTGAGGCTACCTGAGCCCGGGTAACAGAAAGAAGGGGAAACATCGATTCCTTCTTCCAGCACAACATAAGTTTGCCTTCTGGATTTTCTGCATTGTTTAACAGACACTACGCGAGCAGAGTCTGAACAGGTAGATTTGAAACCTCTCCTCCAGAAAAAGATTATTGAACCCTATGCAGGCGCTCAGACGACGAGCCTCGTTGCTACTCTATTGCTATGATGAGATCTAGCCACTTCTGCCACTCTAATTTTTTACCATCAAGAGAGAGAGACAAGAAAAAAAAATGATATCCGCGTTCAGATGGATACATGGTATTTATACACGATCTTCCCTTTCTCGTACATATTTCATGTGGGCTGAAGCTTAATTAGCAGCAAGCCTGGTCCAAAATGTGGAGGTGTTCCCCGAAGAGCAAGCAACGCCCAATACATGACCGTCAACGCCATTGGATCGGAAAGCTGGTAGCCTGTGGTCCCTTCTTCCCTTGCGCCTCATCAAGTGTGTGTGTGTGTGTGTGTGTGTGTGCGCGCGCGCGCGTGGGTATGCCCCTCCCCCTCAGGGCATCCATCTCAATACTTCTCGTCTCGTTTGATAAATTTAAACCCCCACGGCTGAGTCGGGCCTCAAACAGGCGGGCCTTAGACTCCCTGTAGTCAGAGCGGCTTGAAATGCCCCCCAAAAATGTCCCAATCTCTGTTGAAACCAGAATCCGTCATCATTTCATCCACTTCCCTTCCTGCCCTGTGGTGATGCGCCTGCAAATGGTGCTGGTGGTGTCCATGCCCTGTGTGATGAGCGTGGCCCTGCTGCATCGACATCGAACTCGGCGACTGGTACATTTGCGTAGACAGGCCCATACCATTCTGGCCAGGGGTGGAGTGTATCAGGTATGGGGGTAGTGGTCCCACTACGAGGCGCATATGTTAGCACGAAAGGAGAGTCTGCTTATTCAAATCCCACGAATACTCACTCAGCTGCCCCTCAATGTCTCCCCCGTAGAGGCCTGACATGTAGAAATTTCTCGAGTCGTTTGTGTGACTTGGCACGTTGGAGATGTGAGAAGGATTCGACTCAGCGTGCGTTACCACGGCTTCACTGAAGTCGACCAGAGGTTGATTGGGATAGGCAAACGGATCGCCTGACGGGAACATCAGCGCATCCAATTTGTATACGCTAGGGCTTTCCGCTGCCTGACTACTGCGTAGATACTGGCTCGATGAATGCGCAGTAGATGGGCTGATACCGCTTGTGTCCGAAGCCACCGTTGATGAGACTTCCAGAGCGTGTAGGTCAGGATAGGTCATCGGAAGTGCGACTTGAGACGATCTCAGATGTGCCTTGTCGGAGGGTGATCTCTGCGTAAGTAACTTCCTGGAGGCTGCACTGGTAATCTTGGCCGACGGGCCGGGCGCTTTGTGAGTTGATAGTGGCACTGCGCCTGATCTCGCTCCAGGGGCTGACCGCTTCCTGGAGGGTAAGGACCGTGCCTTGCCGTTCTTGATTGCCTCTGGTAGATTTTCCCAGAGCGTGTCCAGGGATTTCGCGATCCTGTCTGCTGCGAAGCTTTTTGGAGCCATCCTCCCAATTATTTCCCGACCGGCCTTCGCGTCGCCGTAGATCTCTGCTGAGCCCTGTTTCTCCGGATTTTCCAAAACGTAGAAGACCAGGGTCAGGATGGCGAAAAATTGCGTATACAGCATCGACCAGAATGGTCCAACGACCAGATTCTGGTCCTTGATCTCCATTGCGATGTGTATGATGTTTCTCGATACGCTGATGCCAGCTGCAGCACATGCATAGTACCGCTCGTCGACAACCCTACCAGCCCACAAGCGTGGAGAGATGTAATGAAGGAAAGGTCTGTACAACATCATCTGAACCTGCGCATAGGCAAATCGCAGCAGTGTCCGCACACTAAGTGAGCAAAACAAACATTAGCCTTGCGTAGTCTGCAGAGTTGTGGAATGGAGGGGTTCAAGAGCGAAGATGTCATTCTGTTGACCTTACCGTATCTCTTCCATAGACCCTTCTGAACTAGGGCGCCATCTCCGGGGTAGCTGCTCGTGCCACACTTGCAGATCACCTTCTATTTCTTTGATGCGGGAGTAGTCGATCGTGTATGTTGCGTGTGGTGACCCAGACGGATTTGTCGCACACTGCTCGACGCCTTTAAGAGGATAAATATACTTGACCACTTTCATCAAGATCTTCATTAGTCTTGAGTGGGCATTGAAAGCTTGGAAGAATGAACCAGGCGCCCCTGCAGGTGGTGTCTGAATTCCTTCAGGAGTGATGTACTCATCATCAATTTCAGTCGGAAATTGTTGATCGATGTCGTCGTCATACGGAAGTATGGGAAAGCCGAGGAGTGCCCTACAAAGAGGTCAGTCAGCAACCTCTCGCCTCTGCTTCCAGAGTTACAAACAAGGCATGTACAGATGATAGCCTCACTAGTGTGATGTTACAGAAGGGGAAGAGAGGGGGGGGGGGGGAACAAAAAAACAATCAGAGCATCGGTACTCACGAGCAGTAAATATCCATCTGCCGGATGAAATAGAAAACACGTCTCCTCAGCTCAGTGACCAGAGGTGTGAAGTTGGCTTGCGGGAGATGTCTGTGCAGACCCATCCTGAGAGCAGCTCTCGAAGCGATACCAAGAAAGGCATAACAGCCGCTAAGGTTGGAAGTAGCCTGAAGGAACAGAATCAAGAATAGAAGGGCTTGTAGGGTAGTCAAGTCTCGACACTCTGTAACATCCTGCAGTAGTATCCTAGCGCAGGTGTAATATTTCACTCTGAAGATACTAGTCAACACTAGACTCAACTCAACCTCAACGGCCTTGGGGGCGACTTACCCTTCCTCGAAAGCATCTTTGTATGTCTTCTTGTCATCGATATCCTCCTCAGTAATGTTGCACATTGAGCCCACTGCTAGTACTGAATAGAAAAGGCCCAAGAACCTGTTGTCCTCCGTGTCAAAGGATTCTGCCGGTTTATCGTAAATCATCTCAAGCTTTTCGAGGAAAGAGGGCACGTGGACGATGCGTAGGAGGGCCGTCGCACATGTCAGGGCACAGGAACTCAGCCGTCGTGCCCTTGACTGCGGCGGTAGATCGTAGACATTCGTAACATTAAAATCCCCCGGGGAGGAACCCGCGGTCGATAAGGGAGAGTCAAGCTTCGTCAGGCCTGGTATTCTGCTAGGTCGAGGGAGAAAGGTGCTTTGCGAGTCGTAGCCGAGAAGGCCTCCTAAGTGCTCCTTCATCCGCCCAAGAAACACGGCTCCAGATGAGGTGCCGCGAAAGTCCCAGCCGCGTTCGTCCAGATCCAATTGACCAATGGTCTCAATCATTGATGTGATCTGCGCGTCGTCCTGTTCGACCGTATGTGCCTCTTGCCGCTTCGATTTACTAGCCTGTAGCTTCTGACGCTCCCGATTCTGGAATTCCTGCTGGGTGAGAGGGTCCAGCTCCGGATCATTTAGATCAACGCCTGGGGCGAACTTCCGGAGCAAAGCCTCGGCGCGGGCTAACTTGCTCTCCAGCGCCTCGATATACTGTGGTGCCGGGTTGCGCCTCCTGTTGGAAGGCTTGTCATATGTGCATTCTGCAAAAAAGATTGAACATTGTCAGCGCGATCTCCCAAAAAGCGGCGCTCAGGATCTGTGATTTACCATAGCTGTACACCGAGCAGTGTGTGCAAGGCTGCTTGCCATCGCACTTGATCTTCTTCCGCCGACACTCGTCACAGGCGCGTGTAACCCGTCGGCGTTTCTGCACAGGCATCGGCGGAGCCTGACTCGAAAGTGCGAAGTCCTCACCACCTGCTTCTGTTTTGACCGAGCCAGGCCCCGTACTATCGTCAGGGGACTGCTGCTCGTCGTGCGGCTCCGAGCCTCCGCCTGATAATTCATTCTCGGAGACAGGCTCTGGAGAGAGGTCTGGATCCATCAAGTCGGAAGAAACACCAATGGCTCCAGAGTCCATGATTCCGTCAGATTTTTCGCCCGGAAGACCAGCAGAAAGACAAAATGCCGGACCAGGAGATTGCGCCACCGCCATCTAGTCGAGACGTTTCGGCCACCAACAACACCACAGTCTCTCTCGGTCTCTCTCTCTCTTGCGGTGGTTCGAAATCAGCCTGTCCCAACTACTTCTTGTTTCCCCTTCTCAGTTGAGCAAAAGACCCAGCGCATGTCGTGAGGGACTTGCGGGTAGAAACAATAACTCTGACACGGAACTAATGGGAAACAAAATGACGATTGGTGTGGAAATTTCACGACGAGATGTCGCAAGTCCACATCGAACGAGGAATGGCCGTCCGGCTCGGATATAAAGCGTGGGGCCCGCACGCCAATGGAGCTCAGCGACAGTCGATGCAACGTACACACGGTGCTGAGAGAAATACGGGGCCCTGATGGCGTCTGCAAAAGACCACTGTGCGGCAAGGCAGGATGAATAGATAGATAGGGAGATAAATAGACGGCTGGCTGGGAAAGACAGAAAGAGAGAATCAGGAGAGGTCAGCGCGGGCGGGTTGGAGGGGGACCGAGGAGATGATATTTGGAATGACGGCGAGTGAATGTGGAGCAACAGGAATTCCTTACACTTGTGTGTGTGGTCAACGACCTTTTAGTTCAAAGACGGAGATATCCAACGGAAGCGAGCAAGTTCTCTCTAGGTACCGCCTGAAAGGTCCACAAGAAAAGAGCATAGGAGAGGTCAAGGGGCCCAGGGGCTGGCTTGGACGCCACCTCGGTGCCGGGGGGTTGGTTGTGTGCGTGCGTGCGAGGGCCTGTGAGTGTGTGGAGACGAGCAGCGATGGCACACTTTAGTGAAAAGCTTGGCATGCAGCTAAATTGGAGCAGTAACAACCGACAGGCTTGGGGAACGTTTCGAGAGGAGGGCGGGTACCTTTGATGCCTCGCCCAGAGGTGCCACCCTCGGGTGTACCTCCCAGGGCGACGGGACGGTGGAGTGTCCTCCACGACCTCTGTGGAGACTAACAAAGAGCGAGATGAGAGAGTCGATGAGGCGACTTGTCGTGCTACAGTATGCTTGAAGAAGAAAAGAAAAGAAAGAGAGAAGAGAAGAAAGAAAGAAAGAAAGAAAGAAAGAAAAAAAATACCACCTCGGTATGTTCTATGCGTCCTATTGTATTGCCGTGCTCGCGTACAATTGCCTTTCTTTTCTTTTATGTGGGCGGGAATCTAAGCCGTCCTAAGCTAGGTGCTTCCTGAGGCGAGGTATGATGAGGAGAAAAGAAGAAAGAGAAGACAAAAAGCACAGAGTGGAGGGAAATGGATGGATGGAAGGAAGGAAGGAGAGGAAGTGTGCGCACGGGATGCGACTGGTCCAGACGAGACGAGGAGGGACGAAGAGATCTTGACGAGATAGGCTTTGGGTCAATAACAGACTCCACTAACCGCCCTCCACCTGGCATTTCTCCTGCCAGGAATAGCGAGACCGTTGGCAGGTACAGGACAGAGAGGGTGCGGTCAAGGGTGGTGTTTCTTAGATCTGAGGTAAAGGTGGACCCCGGTACGTAGACCAGGATACATACACAATGAAGAATAGCGAGGGAGACGGTGAGGGAAGGCTGGAATGGAATGCCAACAATTGGGCGTTGGACGAATGTCGGCAGGCCGTTTTCTCTTGTTTTGGGACATGCAGACTTCGGCTCACAGACGAGGGCAGACGTCGCTGGCCAGGTGAGGCAACAGAGAGAGGTGAGGCAGCGGTCCACGGCACTATATGCGCATGTATTTGTCCGGACTGGATGTGGATAGGCTGCCGTCTCTACAGTGTATGTTTTCTTGAGGTAATATTGATGATATTCTTCTGAAGGTGGGCGTTTAGCCAAGAGATGGATCGACGCCCAGTATTCGATGCCAAGCCGTCAGTTGAGATCCTGATGGGGCTGACAAGGTTCAGGGCCAGACAGGGATCAGTGGCAACGAACCACGCAGAGGGCCGTGGGTGAATTAGTGAGTGGAGACTAAATGCGAGGGGAAAATTGTGGAGGACAAACTTGGAAAGATGAGAGAAAAAAGAAGAAACAAGAGGGACCAGGGGGTCAGGGTCATGCGAGAGGGTGTGGAGGGAGAGAAGACAAGGGCAAGCCAGGCTGCTGCGTCAGGCCTTTACCCCCCTCCCCAATCTGGAAAAAAGACGAAGGACGATTGGGGGGGGGGGGTGAGGATACTGCTGGCTGACCCCGCAGGCGAAGGACGCGCAAGCTCCGAGGGGAACATGCAGACCGCCCGTCAATACGGAATGTACGATAAACGATGGACAACTAGATGGTGGGAGAAGGGTAATAGGCAGACGGGTAATGGGACGATGAGATGATGAGTGCTAATGCATACTAAGGGGAAAAGGTTGAAGCTAAAAAGGACGAGAAAGAAAGGGGGTGGCTACGGTGGGAAAAAGGAAGCCGGGCGCGACAACTGCCACTAATTGAGTGGTACCTTCCCATCTTCCCTCCCGGCCACCACCCCCTCCCCCCTTCCCTCCAAGTAATAGCGGTACCATGCAATAATGGGAGCCCGCTCTTATGGTACCTACTATTTAGTGGATGGATGAGCGCATGGCTGGATTGAGAGGTACGTCCTTGTTTGTCTTTTCTTTCTACCCCCCCCCCCCTTCCTTCTGACCTTGCTACACTCTATACGGACTGAGAGGTGTGTGTCGACTAATCACCTTAATGTGCTCCGCACTTTGGGCACACCAAGAACGGGGGAAATCGAGCAAGTACGGAGCTACGGATGACTCGAACGAATTCGGGACTAGAAAGTCACATCCCCGCTGCACAGCCACCACAAGACAGGGCTCATTCCTGGTTGGGGGACTCTTCGAGCAATGTAAATCGTCAGGAGCCCCGCGGCCAAGGTAACATTGTAATATGTACGACAGCATGTCGATGCCCATACGGAATCTCGCCGTAGAGGGCGGAGCACCCCCACAGAGTTTTTGTGTTTGATGTGACGCGCTGCAGTGTGATGCGAGGTACGGATGCGCAGTTTTAAACTTGGGACTGTGTGCAGACTGGCCCATTGACCATAGTACTACTACAATGTACTGTACATGGTAAGTACTCGTGGTACTGTATGAAGTAGTACATCGGCCCAAGGATGTGTGCAGCCAGGGGCGAGGGTTGGTGGATGAGAAGTCGAAGATGATTGAGACATGAACTCATGGCATGATCATCGACCACGATGCGTTTTTATTGCCGCACCCTACCAAAAAAATCAAGGCATCACCACTAATGTATCTTACGTGGAGCCAATAGATCAATGCGCGCGTCCTGTAAGGGCTTCATCCTTCCGCCTGCTCAGAGTAGACAGATATGCACACCTGTGGAGGTTGCAAATGGCGCGGTTGTTCTCCCAGCGTCGCTCTTTGTCTTGACTCAGGCGATGGTGCTCGGCGTCTTGCTCGGCGATACGGGGTTACATGCTTGCACTAGGTTACGGGGTTTAGAGAACGACAGGGACCCGAGCGTCAATTACCCGTGGTTGTGCTGGCATGTGCTCATCGACAGGTCTGAGTGGTTTGCACAGCCTCGAGCATACGCGTGTCTTCCGGTCCAAGTCGGCACCTGGGCCCGTTCTTGGCTCCTTGTCTCCTCGATGCCTCGGTCGGGGAAATCAAGAGACGACGTTGGCTTCTCCGTCTTGGCACGGGCTTGGCACGGCACCTGGGTCTCGATCTGAGACCGTTCCTCTGGCGAACTACCCTCATCCAGCCTCCGTATGCAAGACCCTTGGACGAGGCGGAGCGAGTGTGAGGAAGGATTGCAGCCGTGTCCCAGGGGAGGAGGTGCCCAGGTTTCAGGTATGGCTGCTGGATTCGACAAGTGCCTTCTCTTATGGCACGAGATCATTTACCTACCGCCGTGTTGCGCGTCCGCCATCCTATCGTTCCCTCTCGTGAGTTTCAGACCATTTCCAACGAGCCCTCCCTCTCCTTGGTCCCTGACTAGGGTGAGACGGTCCACCTATTGTTGATCCCTGGTCGTGTTCGGCTGGACTACTGGCCTTCTCTTGTGACGGAGGAGATCTCTTTGCACGAATGTTCCCAATAGCGCCTGGCCCTGAGCGCTCTGATTCCCAGTATCTGCTTAGCGCTTTTAGCTCAATGCCAAGACCTATCCCACGTTGCCGTCGCGGGATGACGTACCGAAGGGTGCTTATGGGATGTACCTCAAACCAGCCTCTTGAACTCTAATCTCTCTCTCTCAGGGTTTTAAATTCGTTTTCTGTCTGGGAGTTACTGTGGGACGTGTGTTGGAAATCTAGCTGCCTTTCCTCCCCTGACCAATGAAGACAGATTCCCTCCCCCCTCCTGAAGAGACCTTTGTAAGTATCAGGAGAAAGTCTTTCGAGCTGGCTGCAGCAGCTTATATATGCTTATTGCAAAAGTGTTTGGGTAGGCAATGACAATCCACCACAATGCCATCATATCACAGTGGCAACATGTGTCTGGGTTCATGTCAGAGAATGATGACAAGTGTCGAGCAGAAATGCTACGTAAGGTAGGAGTGGGCATATAGCACAGCTGGAGGACATTCGAAGAAAAAGAAGGTCACAGTAATGACCCAAGGTGTTACCTTTCATTCAGTGTTGCCAGCCAGAGCCAACAAAGACAGGGTGATGATGGCCTTGAGGATGTCTGCTAATTGAACTCTATACCTACGGTGAGGAAGACTCATTTTCAGGCTTCTCTGAATGCCACAGCAGACCTGGCCATTCCATCTCACCCATACTTGCGTATACCCCAAAGTTACTTACCCACCCCACAGTGGGATTACCCCGCGCTAAATGGCCCGTGCAACCCCCCTGGCCCCAGTGCTGCCTGCCTGAATCAAGTGCAACACCAGCTACTGCTGCTACGGCTCGAAGCTTATCACACCTGACACGCTGCAACCCACAAAGCAACCAGGACGCGATTGATTCTTGTCCTTGCGCGCTGTTGAACATTCACCATGGCGAGCTCAGACGATGAGTCTCAGCCCCAGGTGGCCCAGCTTGTTCAGACTGACGACATCATTGTCACAGGTAAGGTTTTCTGCTTGGGAGTCCCCTTCAATGCTGAGCAACCCTCGACCTGTGTAAGCCGATCTCGAGTCTGCTCGAACCAGCTCGAGGTAGCAGCACCACCTCGAGATGGACGCAGGGGCGATTTGCTCACTGACTCTGGCTGTGGCAGACGCTCCCAAGATTGACCTGGAATCCTACATTCAGAACTACAGAGGTCAGTACATATCTGTCTGTGTCTCTTCTCTGCACCTTCCCTGTTGCTGACTCCAGCGCACCAGGCCGCACTCGTGTGTACCGACTCATCCTGATCGCAAGTACTTCGACCGTCCTAGCCGTGGACGCACTTAAACTCGCCGTACAAGAAATCGTTGGGGAGGGAAAGGATGTCGAGCTTTACCGCAGTATTGTACAGGAAATTCGAACTCTCGCACCCAACGAGGCCGAGGCGAACTATGACAAGCAGTGGGCAGAGAGAGTGGAGAAGGCGAATCAGGCGGAGCTATCCCGCCTCGAGAGCGAGCTGAAGGGTTATAAGAACAACCTCGTTAAAGAGAGCATTCGAGTACGCCAGTGAGTTGAACCCCTGGGTATAGCTGGTGTCACTGACGGACGTGCAGATGGGCAACGAAGACCTGGCAAGACACTATGAGAGCATGGGCGACCTGAACCAGGCATATGAGGCCTACGCGAAGATGCGATCCGATGTCAGCTCGACAAAGCACATCGTCGAAGTCGGATTCCACCTGGCCCGGGTCTCCGTGTATCGCCGCGACTGGGCGATGGTCATTGCCAATGTGAACAAGATTAGCGGCCTCCAGACCGAGCCAAACAGCAAGACAATGCAGGCTCGCTGCAACGCCTTGTACGGAATCGCTCTGCTGGGCCAGTACAAGTACACCGAGGCTGCGCAAAAGCTCTTCCAGGTGGACCCGATACTCGAGCCGGAAGTGTATGATGAGTACGCAAGCCTCAACGACATCGCGGTCTACGGCGGTCTGCTGGCACTCGCGACGATGAGTCGCAAAGAGCTGACCAAGTTCCTCGAGAGTTCTCCGTTCCGCGCGTTCTTGGAACTCGAACCTCATCTTCGCCGAGCCATATCGCAATTCATCACTGGCAGATACTCGGCCTGCCTGGCGATACTCGAGTCCTACCGTCCAGACTACCTGCTCGACATCTACCTCCAACCTCACCTGGACGAGCTGTACGGATGTATCCGCGGCAAGTGTATTCACCACTTTCTGCTGCCTTTCTCTTGTGTCACTCTGGACAGCATGAATGAGGCTTTCGCGCCGCCTGGAGGCTCGATCGAAGAGGAGCTGGCGGAGATGATACGAGACGGCGGTCTGGCAGCGCGCATCGACTCTATCGACAAGGTACGTACGGTGATCAGCAACAAGAGTCTTCAATTTTGCGCTGACACGGAACCCATTAGCTTGTGACAACAACTACTACCAACCCCCGGGTCAAGATGCAGGTCCAGTCTTTGAATGCTGCCAGGAGCTACGAGAAGGATGCTGTCGACCGTATCCGTCGGATCGGAATCCTCTCCGCCAACCTCGAAGTCAAGGGCAGACAGAGAGGAGGGCCCGGCCTTATGAATCCAACTGACGACACGGCCATACCATCCAGGTATAGCCTCAGCAAGGATGGGGCTGTGCCGATACTAGACAACGTGACGCACCATTGAAGAGATACAGGGTTTATTTCGTATGAGGATAGACCCCGATTGGACGGGAGGCGCATAGGCGTTGGGAGTCAGTAGTTCTTACAGAAGCATTTTGCACTTGGGTCATAGGGCTCTCTTCTCTAGGAGGGGTTTTGCATGCTGAATGGAAGACAATAATGAACCTGATCATGATTCATCGAGTTTCGGGTTGGCTACCACGCTATCGGCTCGCATTCTTGTATGTTGATGTTGTTGTTGGGTTGATCATTAATGCTCGCCTATCCCATGAGCTGCCTCACATCCTCAGGTGGCCATCTCACCTGCGCAAACGTCAAGCACCGTTTGATGCTCTGCAGATACTTCCGCGTGGCCTCGTCACCCATGACATGTCCCTTTTCACCACTATGGAGCTTTTCCCGCGCACTTCGCTCGTGGATACCCACCATGGTCACACCGATGGGCCATGCAGCCTTCCCGATGCTGAGTCGCAGGTACTCATCGTTCGCATCAAGGTACCGCCGGTCCTGCGCCGCCCTCACGATGGCCACGATGCTCTCCAGCACAATCTGGTCAATGTCGCCCCTCTCGAGCCTGCGGAAGAGCGGCGTCATGGCCTGCCTGCACTGCACCATCGTGTTGTACGCCTGCCGCGCCGCACCGGTGTCGGCGCCGCCCTCGTCTCGCTGCTCCCTGCCGAGTGCGGCCTCCCACTCGCGCAGGACCATCGTGAAGTAGGAGCCGAGCTGCCGGAAGAGGTACCTCCGCCCAGCCTTGTCGTCCGCGGGCGGGAGGCCAGTCACCCTCATGTCCTTCTCCTCGACGAGCTCCAGGGTCGTGGGGATGGGCCCCTGCGTCAAGGGCCTCGTAAGCCTGCGCAGCCTCTTCGCCCTCGCGGCGTGGCCTTCGCCGAACAACGTGGCCGGCTCGCCCAGGCCCCGCAGCTTGGCCATAACCTCCTCCGGGGGCGCATCTTGGAGCCCGTCTGCGTCATCCCCTTCGCCCGTTCGCGACCCATCCTCTTCTTCAGCCGTGGGCGCTACCTCAGGCAGACCTAGCCTCTTCCGCCTTGCCCTCTCCTCGGCGGCGTCTCTCTCCTCCCTGCGCCGCCGCGACTCCTCGGCCAGCCTCTGCCGCTTCTCCTCGCGCGCCTTGGTCTCGGCCGCCGCATCCTCCTCGCGCTTGCGCTTGGCAGCTGCCTTGGCCTGGCGCTCCTGTTCGAGGCGCTTCTGCTCGGCGAGGTAGGCCTCGCGGCGGGCTGCTTCGGCGTCGGCTTTGCGTATGTATTTGGTGGACTTGTCGGTGGGCTCCGGGGGGGGTTTCTTTTTGGAGATCTCTTTGGACATGAGGGCTGCGAAGTCCATCTTGGCGGTCGTCGACGGGTGCTCGCGCACTGAGTTCGAGAGAGTGTATTTTTAGTGTTTGCTAGTCGTGTTGGTCAAGGTTCGAGGGCGAAGGTATGGGTGGGTGCGTGTCGTTGTGTTCGTTGTGATGAACAAGTGCTTGAGAGTGCATGGAAACTTCCAATTTCAAACAACTTTGCCGCTAAAAATGCAGAAGGCGTAGTTGCTGCGCTGCGGCTCTTCCCGCTACAGGGGAGAGCCTCCACTGTCCAAACCCCCTAACCAGAGCTGCTGTATTGGCTGTACTGGGCATGCTACAGGCATCAGAGCTCTAAGGCCTGTCTCTCTTCAAAACCTCCCGCACTCCACACCCTCCGTCACCTACTTCGTTCACATGTGACCCTCGCGCACTTCACAAGTTTTGAACGGTGCTCATTGGGGGGGAGGAAAGTACTGGACTAGGTCTAGTAAAAAAAAAAAAACTGCTCTGAATCTTTTGACAGAGGTCCAGGCGCATAGGCATCCTACAAATCATGGATGCGCTACAAGACAAGGTCGACCGCAATGCGACGACACCCTTCCTCTTGAAATTGTTCTACCGGACCGGCGCATTTCACAGGCGAGTCTTACCAGATCAGCTTTCTCCTCCCTTTCTTTTGACTTTTCTCCTCCCCAGCCTTCTTTGTTCACACAATACTAATCCCGTGCAAGATAGACCAGACGAGTTCTCCTCACCTGCCAATCTCCCAGCCCACATCACCATCCACACCTGGCCGACCGCCACCCTCACTGAGCTGACGCACCTCCTCGCCTCGCACTCCCCACAACTTCTCCCTGCGCCCAGCATCGGCACCCGCCTTGTCTACCGCCTCTTATACCACGACACCCGCAGCGGCGGTGGGCCTTCCTCCAACTTCGCGCCCCGCCTGGCGAGTCTAGACCTCGGCTCCGTAGTGATCGGGGACGAGGGGGAATCCGGGGCGGCGCCGGCGCCGGGAGCAGCGGCAGCAGCAATGGACGCCTGCAGTACATTGGCAGACACGCGGTTTGTGGTAGGGGACTTTGTGAGCGTCGCGATTCTGCCACCGAGCTCGGTGGACGGGAGCGTGCAGGCGGCTGCCGCGGCGAGGACGGGGAGAGGGTACGGTGCGGGCCAAGCGAGTGTGGGTCTGGGCGAGATGCCACCGCCGGATGTCTTGGGCGCGGAGAGGGGGTTTTTGTATGCCAGAGGGAGGGGACTGGATTCAAGAATGGGGGGCGGGGGACCTGGCAGTGGCGGCATGTATGGTGGAAGTGCAGCGCCTCCTGTGGGTGAATGGAGGAGGGGGGAGAGGTTACCCGACGTGCCAGCGCCTTCGGGTCGGGGTAGAGGGAGGAGGCGGTGGTGAGGGCATGTTGAGGGCAATTGCGAGAGGGAGGAAGGGTTTTGTCCGGTTTACAATTGATGATATCCTAGAGTGTAACAAGCAAGGCGTTTAGGGCGTGGAATATTGGCAAGTTTCGGGTCCGTCACAGGGTCATAACTTTGTAGGGAAGATATTGCATTTTCTTTGATCCATATATCCCTCCTCTCTCTTTGCCTTCATCCTCGCAAAGTGCCGTCTAGCCCTCTAGTAATCGCAAGCCAGGTCGCCTTTCCTCTTCGCCCGGAAGCTCCACTTGCCCTGTTGCCCACGGAAGAAGTCAGTAATCCAGGCTCTAGCCACAAAACGAAGGAGACCCAATTGGTGGGAGTGGACGTACGTCTGTTGAATATGCAACCCACCCCAAGAATAAGGGAACCGCCACGATGTAGTTGAACGTGATCAATGCTGTCCTCGGTGTCCATCGGAAGTACTTGTACCGGTTCGTGTTCATGTCTGCCCGCAGCTGTCAGCACACAATTCCCTTGCTTCCCCAAACTCCTAAGCCCCCCCAGCTATCTTTCCACCACCGTTCTCGGGGATTGTGCATTCGTTTGTTCGAGGATAGGTGTTTGACGACGTACTGCTCAGGCGTATAATGGCTGGGTCCATGGCCATCTCTGTTGTGGCAGGGTCAGTATTTGTGCTTGTGCAGGTAATCGTAAGCCGTGGAGAGGCAGCAAAGGGGTGACATACTGAAGTGTTTGAGGCCCGCCATCTTGAGTGTTTCGCCCTCAGGACTCGTGTAAAGATGGGTGAGGCGGGAAAGTTGTGTTGGTCGTCAGGTTGGGTTGATGGGTGCCCTTTGGCGTGGAAGGTGTGTGCAATGGATGGCGTCGTTCACGGAGATGTTGAAGGTGGTCCGTGCATACTTGCTTAGGTAAGTAGACACTTACTTGATGCCCTTGCATTACCTTGCACTCTACTTGTCGGGCGTGCTTTTTTCTTCTTTTTCGTTTGATAGAATAATCCAACGTAAGTCAAATGAGAGGCTCCAAGCTTTCAATTTGTGTCTTGCCAGTCCTGCTCATGCTAACTGGGTCTTTGTTGCTCGTATGATCTGAGCCCATTTCGCTCCTCTATTTGATTGCTATGCTCTTGATCCTTGCGGCGGTAATGGGCACCTACTACAGATTAACTAGCAGCTGATTACTGCTGCCTCCTTCGCCCGCGGTAGTCTTAGGATTCTGGTGAGAAAAGGCAGCATACGATCATTCACCTTGGCCGTCACGGGACAATTGATTGCTCCGTCCAAATGGCAAAAAAGGATCCCCAGCATCCCTTAACGCTTGTCTTACATAATCTCTCGCTCTGGAAGCGTAACAGTGATAAGCTAGCTGGCTTAGCCTGATCGATCTTCATAGGAGCCTCGGCTTGTCGAAGGTTTAGGAGCAATAGTACTGTCCCCAGCAAGGATTTAAATTCTAACTAACGTCGTGACAAGAATCGCATCATAATCAACCCATCTTTTTAACCTCCGTCTCGGACGTTATCCTTTACAAAACAAGAACGTCTCACATATTCATCACTGATTTTATTTTTCTGGATTCTTTCCCCCCCTGAGAAGTCAGAATGGCTGCTGAACAACCCAAGATCACGCTTCACTGGTCAGTATTGCGTCCATTGAGGGCCCTCGTCCTGCTCACGGCTGCTGACATCTATCTCACGTACCAGGCTCAATGGCTCACGAGCCCACTCCATCCTTTGGCTTCTGGAGGAGCTGCAGGTCCCTTATGAGACCAAAGTGTATCACCGCCAGTCGACCGGACTGGCGCCTCCCGAGCTTGAGAAGATCCACCCGCTGGGCAAGTCTCCGGTCGTGACCGTGACGGTCCCGGGCTCATCAGAGCCACTCGTCCTGGCCGAGTCCGGATTCATCTTCACGTACCTCTGCGACCACTTTGGACAGGCCAAGACTCTCGTGCCGCAGCGGTGGAAGGAGGGCCAGGACGGCAAGCTCCTCGGCGAGACAGAGGCGTGGATGCGCTACCAGTACCTGATGTATTACATCGAGGGGTCTTTCATGCCTGTCCTTGTCCAATACTTGATCTTATCAGGTACGCTCTTCTTTTTTGACCTCTTTCGCTCTCTTCCTCCTCATGAGATAGCTCGCTGTTGACACATTTATACTTGACAGCACTGAAATCGAACCAGGTGCCCTTCCTGGTTCGTCCCATCTCGGGTGCTATTGCCAACAAGATCATCTCCCTGATGATTTTCCCCAACATCAAGAAGCACTTTGCTATGCTTGAGCAGCAGCTGGCAACATCAGGAGGGGACTTCATCACCGGCACGGAGCTGACCGCGGCCGACATCCAGCTGAGCTACGGCCTGGTGGCCTCCAAGGACAGCCTCGACCATATTGGCAAGTGGGATAAGGGCACCCCGAAGGAGACGTACCCCAAGCTCTTTGCCTACATCGACCGGATGGAGCAACAGCCTGGGTTCCAAAGGGCTGTGGAGAAGACGAAAGAGATTGACAATGGTAAGTTCACTATTGCGCCGAGACCATCGTCTTAGAGGTGGTGTGTGGCTGTGGTTCCCAGCTGGTATGTCATGTTGTAAAAGGATAAGACACCTGAGTTTGGAGGGGATCTTCTTTGCTTCTTTGGTTCTTTTTTTCCTCTCTTTTTCCTTTCTCTTCTTGCTTAGATCGTCATATCAATGTACATTAATGAATAATCACACTGCTCTTCAGGCCGCTTCGCACTCTCACCACGTTCTAGAGACAAGCCATCTTCTAGAACGGCCAAGATCTAGCTTTAAAGCAGACCCTGGTTTTACGGCAATTCGGCTCCGGCTCGACCCGGAAAAGTCGGCTGGGGGGGGGGGGGGTTATCGGATACGTAGGCAGCATTCAATTAGGCAATCCCTCCAGCCTCCCTCTCTTCCTCAGCTTGTCGTGCAAGCCACAAACGAAAGTTAAGACTAGTCTGCTAGTATGGCAATTGTGGTCCCCGCAAGATTTTGAGCAACAGGGTGATTTTCAGGGACCGACTAATCAGTGATGATTCTCTACTGGACGCCAAATCTGCCGTGCAACCTGTGGGTGTGTGATGTATGTGTGCTGGTCTTGGCTGGTTCTTGACGTGCCCATCTTTCGGCTGTCACCTGCATGTACTATGACAGCCTGCATATGCACTACCATACCGCACTGTAGCATTCAATTCTTGATATGTACGTATGCACTTGTTAGTGTGTTGACGATATATGTCTGAGTGTCCTTTACACGCTATCAACATGGGGGTTTCCCCCAACATAACTACCCGTCCCATCGTTGAGAGCCTATCGCAGTTAGTGTAGAGAGTTTGTTGCAGTTGCCAACAAGCACTGACGCTTCTCTTGTCAATCCCATATATGACGTCAATGTAACGACTCGAGTACCTGAATTTTGAATTACAACGCTGTACATCTCCTCCACCCATAGGCGAGATCATCACCCCTACTCTACTACTAACTCAGGCTGGAGCGCAGCTTCCTGGGTTTTCCTGTTCCTCTCCATGCCCTCTGTTTCTCCCCCGCCCTTGCTCGTTGTCGCCTTATGCGTGTATATGTGCCTGCCTGTATCAGTGGGGACGCCATGTGGGCTGAGCTAACCCGCTATTGCCAACGAACCTGCCTTGTTGTAATTCATCATCTGACAGTGTACCGCGCCAGCACAGCAAGCCCCCCCGTTCCCCTTGCCTTTGTTATTTTTATCTTCTTGACACTGTGGTACTTTCCATCTCTTCCTTCTTCGTGGCCCATGTTTCGTTTGTTCTGGTCTCGTCTCGTTCCCCCTACGGGCAATTGGCCAGTTCCCTCCAAAAATTGTTCTTTTCTCTATATGTTATGTACATAATTGTATATTGGCAGTACCGTGGTGTCGGGTTACTTCCTTTGCTCTTAGCCAATCTTGTCAGCCAGCGGTAGCCGTGTTTTGTCTCGGGTGGGACGCTTGGTTGGTTTTGTTTGGTTTCTATTTTGCTGTTTTCGGTTCATGAACGGATCCTTCAAGTGTCAGACCGACTAAATCCTACCGCCCATCACATCTCACTCAGCATTACCTACTTTTATCACTGCCGGACCCCCTTGTCTGTTTTCTACATGAGCCTCCCCAGACTCAATCACCAACTACCTCTCTCTCATCTCACTTTGGTTCCAGCTGCTTTTTCCTCTTCTTTGTCCGTTCTTCTTCTTGGCTCGTGTATATCTATCTGCATTGTTAAATCTCATGTCAATTATTCTACAAGCCAAACACACTAAAAATCCTGCTGGAGATCCGCTCCCTGCCGGCCTTGCCGATGCACCCATAAACTTTCGACCCACGATCCGCGAGAAACGTTTCACGAGCCTTAGGAATTGGATGACCGCTCGTGAAACCATCTTGGAAGAAGCCCCCGAAAGCGAGCTTCATTAGACAATGGCTGAGCCTGCTACCCTAGGCTCCGTCGCCCGGCGTGACGACGGAGCCAACAGCAGACTGACCACTTTCACGCCCACTTCCACGTCCACGTTCCCACCAAAACCGCAGCCCCTGAGGATGCCAGCTGCGGCAGTTGGTCGACAGCAACTGCTCCCCCAGGCAAGCTCACCCACAGATGGCTCGGGAGACGATGAGGACGTCTATGGAGAAGATGACGCGCAGTCGCTCATTGAGCCGGCCATAAGCCCTGTGGTGACGCGCCTCACCTCGCCCAAGACGCCAGCTGCCGAGAAGATGGCTGTTATGGACAGGATTGCCGAAGGATATTTTGAGCGCGCGAACGGAGACAGAGAAGACGAGTCTTCAGGCGAGGACACGCCCATACCGACAGGATCTAGGATCCCTCCTGCGACCTCAATACCGCCTCCTCAACCTCAGTCGCTCGAGAAGCTGCCCACGCCGTGGAGGACTGGTCCTAAGGAGATCGTCGTGACGCCCTCCGACACGCCCAACTCCAGGCCAGCCCTGGGGACTGCGCTGGCGGCTGCACGACACCGGCGCTCGGCGTCGGGTGGCTCAGATGCCTTCAGGCGTTTCTCCAAGGCCCTCCCTTCGTTGTCCCTGCCATCGCTACCAAACAGGCTCACGGTGCCGGCCTTCTTCTCGTCCCTGACCACAACCTCGCAGTCCGAGTCCAAGGATCTGTCGTCCAACCCCAGGAACCAATCACACCCGTCGTCATCAGCAGCTCCAAGCCCGGATCCGAGGCATAGCAGCAGCTTTCCCCTCAGTCCCCGGCAACACCCACCACAGCTTACCCAGCAGCAGCAACAGCAGGGCCGAACAGACCTGGTCCATCGACCACCGTCCAGCGCGACCAGGCGATCCCTCGCCCTCAGGAGGTCAACCTCGGACGAGTCGATCCTCTACCACTCACTCTCGCGCATGTCGAGTTTCGGGGATGACCAGCGGTTTACGCACATCCGGGAGCAGGTCAACTCCAGGTTCAAGGCCATTGTGGACTCCTTTGACCCACCCTCCTTCAAGCTGCCCAGCATGCCTAATACCCTCAACCTGCGCTCCCCCCTGAAGAAGGGTGAATTCTCGGTGGAAGAGCTGAGCTTCGACCCGAATAGCAGATCGGCCCCGGCGCGGGCGATCAAAAGCCCCAAGGACCCCTTGGATTGCGCCCTGGAGTCTCTGACGGGGGACTTGGTCATCATGGGCGGATACAGAGGTTCTGTGCTTCGTTCTGCGGAACCGCCACACAGACAGCTATGGGTGCCGATCAAGGTGGGACTGAAAGTGAGGAAGGTGAACCTAGAAGTTGGTCTTGACCCGGAGGATGAGGAGAGGATGGAGGAGACCATCATTCCGTCTGGGATGCTGAAGAACATTGGCCCCGTCGACATATCGAAGCGGCTCTTCAAGAGGCTGCGCGAGTGCGAAAACGTCAGGACCGGAAAGCTCAGGGTTCACGACTATGGCTACGACTGGCGGCTGAGCCCACATCGCCTCTCCCAGAAGCTGGTCGATTTCATGCGCAGCTTGCCTTCGAACCGTGGTGATAAGCCTAGCGGCGCCTTCGTCATCGCCCACTCCCTGGGCGGCATCATCACTCGCCACGCTGTGAACCGCGCACCCCAGCTCTTCTCAGGCGTCGTCTACGCTGGGTCGCCGCAGCGGTGCATCAACATCCTCGGGCCCCTGCGCAACGGGGATGCCGTGCTTCTCAATGAAAAGGTCCTCACGGCCCACGTTAACTTCTCGTTGCGGACCACCTTCGTCTTCTTGCCCGAGGACGGATTTTGTTTTGTGGACAGGACGACGGGCGAGGAGTACAACATCGACTTCTACAACCCGGACGACTGGGTCAAGTATAGGCTGTGCCCTAGCGTAGGTGGCCCTGCCCTGCCCCCCTTCTCCGCCAAGCGCACCAGCGCCCTGGGTTCCTTCCTCAGCCTGTCCGACTCCCTCTCCCTCTCGCGCGGCCGCAGCAGCAGCGACCCTCTATTCCGAAGAACCAACCCCTCGCCCCCGCGCAAGCTGGTCAAGGACCGAACCATTGCGCCCCAGCTGGACTCGTCATCGTCCGACAACCAGGAGCACCAGCAGCCCATCACCCGCACCGCCTCCCCGCCTAAGCAGCAGCAGCAGCCACAGCGCAGCAACAGCACCAGCACCGACCAGGCCCGCAACCTAGCCTACCTAACACGCACCCTCGCCGAAACCAAACGCTTCCGCGCCGAGTTGCAGCACAACCCCACCCACCAGTCCGCCAACATCTACCCGCCCATCGCCGTTATCTACGGCAAAGAGATCCCCACTGTCTACGCGACCCGAGTCCCCTGCCGCGAAGCCATTCCCTGCTCCGATGTCTATGACGACCTTGTCTTCGGCTCCGGGGACGGCGTCGTTCTCAGCCGGGCCGCTATGCCGCCCGCTGGGTATCAGATTGTACGAGGAGGTCGGGTGAGTACGGATAAAGGGCATATTTCGCTCTTGGGAGATTTGAATGCCGTGGGAAGGGCGGTGGAGAGCGTCTTGAGAGGAAGGGCGAAGGGAATTGGGATGGGGTCTACAGGAGGTCGTGAGGGTGGTGGCAAGACTTGATTTGGGAGAGAAGAGAAAGAATTTGGAAAGAAAAGAAAGGGGAAGAAAGAAAAGAGAAGGAGAAAAAGGAAGAGACAACTTACATTATACCAATTGCTCACGCGATGAAATGAAAAAGTAAGATCAAGAAGCATAACATTAGACTCACCTGTACAATATCAAAGTCATATGTCAGCAATTTCCACATGATGAATATTCAAGCAAAGACTCGTTAAATAACATGAGAACTATTGTGACAAGGATTCATTGGTCTCATGTAGAGAGAGAGTAGATGAAAAATGCAAAAGGGGTTGGGAAGAATACAAATTTATAAAACTGTCTTTGTACATGTAATCCAAACGCCGCCCATCGAATGCGCATTGCCCACCAGAGATTCGGGTCTCTTCATCATCAAAATAACTGTTTGTTTTCTCGTCTTCGTTTTGGCCTCCTTTTCCATCCCCTTCTACCTGTCTCTCTTCTGCACATCAATCCTCACTTCCCCCGTTTCGTCACCTCAAAAAAGTCTGTCAGCCCCTTGGCAACCACATCGACGTTCATGTTCACCAATGGCATCTTCTCATAGCTCCCTTCCTTCATGATGGCTACCAGGGCGAGGTAGCGGTCGACCTCGCGCAGCATGATGGGGCGCAGGCCCTCGTTGACGACGATGTGGCTCTCAGCAAAGGACACGGCGACCTGGTCCTCGAGCTTCTGGGACCAGGGTGGACCCTCGAGCCGGTCGCGGTGGGCCTTGCTCCGGGACCAGCTGCCGTAGACCATACTCACGTCGATGATGACATCGATGTAGTCGGAGCAGATCTCGTAGCTGGCCATGTCGGCTGGGGCCGAGTCCGTGGCGATGTAGATCTTTGACAGCACATCGAACAGATAGGCTTTCTCGAAGCGGCACGTGCGGCACAGATTCGTGAGCATGGCCTCGAGCTGGCCCAGGCGCGGGATCAGCTTCTGGATTACCTTGCTGAATGCCTCAAAAATGGAGTGGTTGTAGATGGATGTGAGGTGGAAGGTCACAGGGGCGTTTTCGAAACCTTCATCCGACAGCTCGTCCTGGATGCGAATCGTGATGTCGCGCTGGATGTCGAGTTTGTAGTCGTCCGACAGCCCGTCCACCTTGTGGATGAACACCTCGATGTTGATAGAGGGGTAGTTGCGCTGGAGGTACAAGATAGTGGCGTTAAGGCGGGATACAGCCTCGAGGTAGTCGTCCTGCGCATCGATGACCCAGATGAGGGCGCCAATCTCGCCGAAGACGGCGTCGATGTCGAAGCTGGGGTTGTCGAGGAAGTCGATCTGGCCGGGAAAGTCCCAGACCTGAAAGTCCATGAACGATCTGCCCCGCGGAAGTCAGTCTCTGCCAGCTGTGAGAGGAGCCACCCTTTCTTTTCATCTTCTTGCAAGGCCTGCGGACTCACGCCATTGAGTCTTTGTGTATTCTCACTGTCGACTCGAGGAATAGTGTCTCGTTTGGTGGTACCTTGTGAAAGACCACACTTGATATGGATGACTTTCCGCTTCTGCTCACTAGTCAGTCAACTGGTGCATCCAGCATGGCCTTGAATTCTCACGATAGGAGGGCTCTCCCTCTCAAACATACCTTCTCTGGCCCATCAATAACAGCCTGGGCTTTCCCTTTCCGGCGTTGACAGAAGCCTGCTCGCTCGTTGGTGACAGAGCGCCATCTCTTTGCTGTAGTCGTGCTCGGTTCTGCTCATAGACACGTTCTAGATTTAGCGCCGCTGCACTGACATACTTGACGTTGGATCGCCGAGGTGTTCCTGGGGCAGAAGAGCTCCCCGTGGCCTCATCAAGAGACATTATGGAAATGAAGAATAGACGAAACACGCCTAAGAGAAACAATAAAGGAAACCAGAAAAAAATGAAAATAATCAACAACCAGAGGGGGTCTCTTTGTTTGGGGGGGGAGGGGGATGGCGCATGTGACGGCAGAAAACAGGTCGTCTTCAGTATAACAAGACAAGTCGAGACCCCGGGGCGTATTGCGTAGATGGTACAAGAAGAGTGCCGTGGGAGCTCAAGTCCACGCTGCCTTCACGACCTGACTGACGCCTTTGACGGGCACCTGTCCACTGTCCTGGCTGGTAGTGAGAGTTGGGAAAGTGACAGCTCAGCTATCATGAATGGCTCGGACGGAAGGGGCCGGTAACCTCGGGAAGGGTGTTTCTGAGCAGCTGATAGTATGTCTGCAAGATCCAGCAGTGAGGCCCCGAGGTTGGCCAGAAAATGACCCAGCTTTTCTCTAGATGCGGTTGGCTACCAAAGAGTATCTCGTTGGGCGGGGAGGACAGTATCATGAGCCTCATCGCCGGGAGCGTCGACAGGCGGTCGCACAGTAGACAAACGGGATTGGTCGAGACGGCCGAGGCATCTGTGGCCTGCACAGCATAGGGTGAGGAAACGTTGGCTGGCGAACACAACGCTCGTCAGAATTGCTGCCCTTACCCGCTGCTGTTCGACTACCGAGCAGTTTGCCTGACTCTGTGGGAGCGCAGAGGCCACCACGAAGGAGACGGGTCAGGGGAAAGCAGGATATTTGTCATTCTTATGGTGGTACAGGCTCACAGAGTGGCTCAGTAATAGTCTGGTCAGAGCTGAGAGGAGGATGGAGCTTGGGGCAAAGAAAGGAAAATCAGAAGAAGAGAGAGAAAATAGGAGAGAGGTGTGACTCAACTCTCGCCTTTCCCTGCCTAATTTTGACTGGACCCAAGGCGGTAGCAGGAGGACGCAAACGATGCTGACTAGTCTTGTGCCTCTAGCGGAATAAGAAGACGAAGAAACAAGAGTGAGCTGCCACTGGACAGACATGAAGCATGTTGAAAGGGGTAACTTAGATGAGCAGCGAAGTGATGCAGGAGGTACGGAAGGTGTCTTATCTCTGAGGTATGACGAACAGGAGCCGAGGAGGTGGTGGTAGTGGTTGCAGCTGTCGCAGGTGGTGCAGGCAGTGTTGGTCATTCGCCGGACCCCCGGCCGAGACAAACAGCAGGTCAACTCTGACAAGTGATGTCTTGCCAAGTAAGGTCTGTGACTGGCTGGGGGAGACCACAAATCATGTACTGTGATGCCGCAAAAGCACAAGCAAGTAAAGGGTTGTATCTAGAAAAGGGGGCGCGCGAGCATTTACCTCCATAGTGACAACTGCGACGTGACCTGAGCACTCAGGTTCCCTTCCTTCTCCTAGAAACCATCAAAAACAGCCTTCTCATGAGAGGGAAATGAGGTTTCTCTCTTACACACACCAACTCGGTCCCGGCGGCCCCCGAGGGGCTGCGAACCAAAGGATTTGGAGAATGGAAAGAAAAAGAAGGAAGAAGTCAAGTCTCTGTGGATTCCGTAGCTGTACTGCGACGCTGACAGTTTGCTGGGCGAGACAGAGAGGACGGCTGGTTGGCTGGCCAAGAACCTTGTGCGATTGAGAATTTGAAAATATCAGGTAAGCGGGCATTCCTCTTCCTCTTCCACCAAGCTGAGTGGCTACGAACCAGATGAGACGCGATGCAGCCTCGCCTCCAAACGAGAGCCGAGATGGCGTCCGTGAAGGTCGAGAGCCGAAATACGCAACACGGTAATTCCACTTGGTCTCGTCTCTGAGAGGCTGAATTTATCGTGGCGAACTGCGATGCGATGCAACGCGACGCGACGTGAGTGAAGACTGCGTGGTGAGATCAGAGCTGCGTTGCTCTTGTATTCCGGTGTGGGCCTGTGGTGATGTTAACTCGGCCACAGGATCTTGCTTTTGGCTTTTGGCTCCCTGTGATTCTCTCTCTCAGAGAATCGCACGAAGCTGTCATACGAGACGGTGTGAGCTGTGGTTGTGTCTCGAGCAAACAACGGAAGGCGCAAATGACAGAAGACGTCAGTCGGGTTGCAAGCAGTCGCGAGCCGGTAAGTACCGCACATCCAGGAGCAACGTTCAGATGGGACTGTGCACATCCTTGGAACGGGACAAGCGCCACAGAAGGGTTAGGGTTATGGTGTACCGACAGGCCCCTTCCTGATCTGTCTGAACAACAAGCTTTGAGTGTCGAACATTGTGTCGACCATCGAATCCCAAATGGTGCTTGAGCATAAGCCTTGCACGTTGACCAGCTTCTGCTAAGCATATAAATATATATTTAAACAAAAGAAGCTGTCATAGACCCTTTGATGTTTTTTTGGCGGCGGGTTACTCGCCATGGTACGGCACGGCACATCCAACGAACGGGCAACACAACCTGAATGTGGCCGACCGACGTTGAGTGGTCGTTATGGGACGCCGTCAAGTGAAATGGATGACGTGCATATGCATAGAGGCAGTGCAAGGCACACTCATACTATGGTACATGCCATCCACGGGAGGTCCTGCAGCCCTGAATGGACGAGCTCGGTGAGTGGCTGCCGAGCCACCCACCATGCTATGCTGCCCGGCGCTGCTGAAAGCGTATGCGAGGAGGGGCTGCAGCGAGCTTGTGTACTTTGTGATACTGTTTCCCCTATCCTCCCTCATTACAATCACAAATCCAAGCACCTGCATCGCACATCCGTGGTTATATCTCTTGCGTTTAGCAATGTCGTTCGCTCCGACGTTCGGCTCCTTTGGAGACCTCCTCTCCATCGCCCTGCTCATCAAGGACGTCGTCTCGACTCTAGACGATAACCGTGGTTCCGCGAAGAAGTACCAGGAGTTGGTCCAGAGACTCGCCATTTTGGAGCAAACAATACGGCAGGTCGACAAGGTCTACCGCAGCCCACAGCATGCCGACACCTTCAACAGCATTTTCGTCACGGCATTACAGGGTCATCGGACAGATCCGCAAGTCTTGAGGAATTTAAAGCTTGGATGGAGAAATATGCCAAGAGTTTAGGTCCCCGGGGCTCGGACAACGTGGCGAAGAAGATGACCAGGCGTGCCAGGAAACTCCAGTTCACGTGCGAGCAAGACCAGGTCAATGAGTTTCAGCAACAAATTCGCATGTACAACATGCAGCTGAACACGCTGCTCCAAGCAACGACTCTGTAAGTCTACAATACCATATCATTCCAGAGAGGAATAATCTCACTGCTTACATTCAATAAATAAAAGCATCAACGAACAGCGCCATCATGACGAAGTTCTCAAAAACCACTACAAGACAGCCGAGCAAATCTCTACCGTCCAAGGCCACATAGAAGTCACTCTAGACGATCAGACACGGTTTTTGCAGAGACTCTGGGGCTTCTTTGGGCAAAAAATACTCGGAAGGCTGAGGTTCATATCTGGATTGGGTGTCGAGATCAAGAGGTCAACTTGCCAAATTCTCTCAGCCTTGATGCCCATGTCAGCCATGCTGAACGAAGTGCATTCGAAGCTCCTCAGTGGCTATGTGCTGGATGCGCCCTTCGAGCAGCAATGCGTTCCAGAGGATGCAGCTGGCAAGCCTGAGAAGATATACATGACCAATATTCCGGCCTGGGAAGCCTTCGACTTTTGGCTGTAGTGGAGATTCAAGGGGGAAAAAGGTGGTCGCCGGGTTCTCCAACGACGTTATATCCTGCAAGAACGATCTTCTCGATCAGAGATCGACCGAGATGTAGATTGTGAGACATTGTTCTCGTCGCGCCAGTTGGTGGACATGAGTCTCATGTGCCGAGAGTCACTCGACAAGAACGCTACCAGCTGCCCCTGGTGTCAGACCGTCTCAACAAGCAGTACTGGGATGGAAGTCCAGTGGCGAGCAATCCTTGGTGCCCGCCTTTTCTCCGATTTTACCAGATCCAGCGATACTGATAGACTACAGTCAAAATTGCAACAGAAGCTACAGGAGGATAAGTAGCGCCGAGCAAGACGAATTCATCTCCCCTGGGTCACGACCACCGGTCCAGGAAAATATCTCGGGAAAGAACGAGACTTGTGTTGAGTACCACAAGAGGACGAGAGCGAGGATTGTGGAAGACAACAAGATGGATTCCGATGAGGAGGATGTTAAGGGTCTAGTTCGTGTGCGGCTGGTATCTAGTGAAAACCTCAAGAAATCCCAAGGTGAAAGCGACGACAAATCTGAGACCTACCCCTCCAACCCTTCAAGCTCTCAACTACAATCCAAGCAGCTCCAACTCTTCAATGGCATAAACCCAGAATCACTGAAACTAGATCTGTTAACCATATGTTCATCTCCATACGCCGCTCGTCAAACCAGGACCCTCTGGCTAGCTATCGAGAATTTGCGCCAGGATTTGTGCCGGTATCAGAGCCAGCATAGATTCTAACAAATAAACTCAGAAAACACAAGCGGCCCATTTCTCCAATATAAATGGGGTAGGCGCTGCTTTCAACATACTTACTTCATAGAGTAGGATCTAGGTGAATGGCATCCCCCCCTGCCAAAAACAAAAAAAAAACACCTAATACTTTGCAACAGCTAAAAGGATTGACCACCCCAAGCTGCCTGGAAGAACCTATGGCCTGTATAGCTGCGTAGACGGTCGGACTCACACATATACTACTACCTACTGCTACAGAACAAGCTGACACCTGGCAGCAGATGATAGCTGGAACACATATTCATCCCGCTTCGTTGGAAAATGCAGCTGCATCAGTGACAAAACAGCCCTATAGGCCCTGATAGAAATCAGAGAGTGCCTTAGAGCCGTAACAGATCAGGTCAGAGTCCCGGCTCCAACCATGCGATGTCCATTTCGATGTCCAAGACCACACGCGCAGAGGTCTCTACTATACGTCGTGATCAGTCCAGATGGCGGTCTGCGACCGACAGCATGCAGTCACTCAGGATGACACTCACGTCCGGCACACTTACCACGGTCCTTGGGACCTAGCCTGGGCAGGCTCACCGTACGAATCATGTGGCGAGCGTCTTGTGGCACCGTCTTGGATCTCAAGGCATCATCGAGAGAAGAGCGAATGTACCATGCTGTACGATAATCCATATCTTGAACGAATGCTCATCATGCAGTGGCGTGCATATGTCTCAGAGACCAGCCCGTATCACACTCAATTCCCTGTCTGCTGACAAGCTGCAGATGGCGTCTAATCATACAGCCCCCTAGTGATGCTCACGACTCCTCACATACGTGCTTCTCGTTCTCCTTCCTCGTACCCCTCCCAAACAAGCCTGCTACAAAACTCTTCCGGCGCTTCGCTATCCTGATAGGTTTATCCTCGCCAATGGGGGTGTCATCGGCGCTGGTCGGCGGAGTTATCTCGCCAGCCGCCATATCGGCTCGCCCTGATGTCCTGATATTGGTAAGTGACTACGCCCATGTTAGTTTCTTGGGGACACGCGTCTCAAGATATGATTCGTGGGGTTCCTCCCCCTCACCTTGACACTCAACCTCTTCCTCCTCGACGCGTAGCTCGCCTGCCCCTCCTCCTCGATCACGCCCATAGCATAGGGTCCACCGTCCAGGGCGTCTTCCAGGGCGTGCGCGATCGTCTTGCCATTACAAGCGACGTTGTCCTCGGGGAGTGTCACGAAGCTGATGAGGCCCCGCTGCGGCTGGACGCCCAACGCCTCATGGAGGTGCTCCGACAGCACGAAGGCATTGCGTCGGTTCGTAGCAGGTTGGACATAGGGTGCCAGGGCCGATACCTTTGCGGTGTAGGCGGGCTCGAATGTGCCGGAGAAGAAGATGCACTGCGAGTGCTGGACGTTGACGGCGATCGAGGAGAGTGGCCTCTGATATCTCTCTGCGAGCTTCGAGCTGAGCTCGGTGATGAAGATGAACTCGTCGCCAATCTGGATTCTCAACAAGAAACAGGACCTTGTCAGCATACACATGTCTAGTCTAGCCTTGAGCCCTCGGAACGCGACATGGTGGACGGGCCTTACGATCACGTTCGTCCTGAGCTCCACCAGCACGATCGAGTCGCTGCGCATTCTCTCGCGCAGCGGGTTGGCGTCCCCACGCACGGAGAAGGCGCCCTCGAAATACTCATTCTTGCGCCTCGCATTCTCCGCCCTTCCCATCGTCTTGGCTGTTTGTCTGTTGAGGTTTCCTGGTGGTGGGCGGTCGATGGGCCGTGTCAGCTCGTCCATCTCGGAGACCTGTGGTAAAGTCCATGGGTGCCTGTTTACAGAGACGCGTTTCCGCTCTGTGAAGGACATCTTTGAAAGTCAAGCTAGGGAGTTGATACAGGACCACCAGCTGCCGGGATATCTGATCGGTAATTTTTGGTTTCGAGAGGATGCTCTTCAGTTACTACCAGAGCAGGAGGGACGAAATGGTGTCAACTGCAGTGCAAAACAACGCGGCCCTGGTAGCACCAGCAGCAGCAGCAGATGGTAGTAAAGCCCTAAAAACCCCCAAGAGTCGAAGGAGGGTTGGGGGGAAAGGGCAAAGAGGGCGGCTCGCCTGTCACGTAGGAAGGACTCGAAATCGGTTTGTGGGTGGTACTGTAATATCTCTGTACGCATGTGTCTCGAGCCGTGGCTTGCTCGACTGTCGCTCACAATCGGGTCGCGTGTTTCATGCACCGGTCCCTGGCCCGCCGTGTGTTGCTGTGTATGTCGTACTTGACAAGTCAAGTCCAGCAGCGGGTTCTGCTTCTGACTTGTTTTTGTTCTTGCGATTGGCCCTTTCTCGAGCGCGGGATCATTACGGTATTATCAGTGGTGGAGAAACTGAATATGTAGACCAGAAGAAAGTTGAAGTTTCTTTCACACTATGAAGATGGGACGGGATAAATGGGTCTGGAAATATCTTGGTCTTTTGACAGGCTATGCAGAAAACATATTTCTTCTCAGTGGCGGCGCGGGATGGTGTAACTTTACTTTTGACTGTTTCCCCTCCTTCTACCAATTTGTTGGTTTCCCGCCTTCCTTTTCATTTTGTGTCTTGAAGGGAGAACCACACATAAGTATCAACTAAAGCAAGGGGCCGCCCGCCTGGCTTCCCGTTGTTGGGCCCTGCTGCAAAACCAAAAGCCGATCAATCGATCGCAGCAAGCAAAAGCGGAAGGGAGACTTCGCCGGTCGCCGTATGCTTCCCGCTTCGGCGTGGCCTGATCCTGCAGTGTAGTATCCGCGTGTGTCTGCGCAGGTGTCTGAACACGTCGTGTATGCCTCGAAGACACCGGGAGACTTTTTTGGGAGGGAACTAAGCAGAAGAGAGAAAAAGGGTTCAAATCTGTGATGGGCGCAGACAGCTTGATCGATTCATTGTGTAGACCGTGGTCACTTTTTCTGTCTAGAGGGCCTGCGCGACAAGGTCCTGGAAGGTTGCTAGCTTATCTGTAGAGAAAGGTTGGAGGTAAAGTCAGCAAGATATCTATTGGAGGGCACCAACGTCCCCATGAGACTGAGGTGACTTCATAAGTGGGTAAACAAGAGGGCAACGACCGTGAGCTCGTGCACCTTCCTCCTCACTCGTTGCTGATCTTGTCGGGACCTGCAGGACTACGTCAGATCTCAGGTTGCAGATGGCAGATGGCAGATCTCCGGTCTTCTCCCATCCAGTCCTTCGACCTCGGATCAGAGCAGCGAGTCCGCTATCATCCGCAGGGAATGTCAACATCCAAGACTGCAATGTCTCGTTGCAGGCCGTTTCCTTGATTGCAACTTTGGGTCCGCCGTGAACAGCCACAGTGAGACGGTGGTTGACCAAGGAAAGAGCCAGTGGGAGAAGTCAGCCCGAATCCTTCCCAAATCAGTTTAACGCGCTTGGGAAGATACAGTTCAGGCTATCAAATGCAGTGGGGTAATTGTAAACCCGCGCAGCGCAGTGCCATACATCGATTCCTTGGTAGCCGCCAGCCTTGTCTGGCCATCAGTGGCCATGTACACTTGATCTCACCATGAATGACAACGCAAGACAAAGTCATGTACTGCAAGATCCAGACAGTGCCACAAGTGCCTGAGGACGACTACTTGCCCTGCGCCGTTGCCTTCTCCTCTTCGACCAATACCTCCCTCAGCATCACGGTGGGCTCTATGGAATGCCATCATGGAGAGCCAGAGCCCGTCTGCATGGGGCAAGTTCAAAGTGAAGGGGAACGTGTGTTACGGATCTGGACACCAAAATAACATACAACTTATCTTGATTGACTTAGATCGCGGTCTTGAGGCTGGGCAACCCGGTAAGTTCGAGGCGCCTCCTGATTTACGCTGGCATTTGCTCACACAGAGGGCACAGTGATCGAATATCTCATGTCATTGATGCCAGAGGGTCTTTCTATGCAGAGATCAGCTCAGTCAGACAACATTCGAAGACGGACGAAGGATCGCGGTTCCTGCGCTCAGCCTGATGGGACAGCAAACCCGGAGAGCAATCGGCTTGAAGATGATAGCTACTTCCCTGAGCTTCGCAATCTCCAAGACACCACACAATATCATCTATGCCGTTTCGAAGAAACTGGGTTATACGTCATACAACTACTCAACAACAGCGATATGAATAAGCTAAACCATTGGTTGTCCTGCCCGACATCCCACCTCGTGCTGATAAATGGATGCGATAAGGATGATGGGTCGGAGGACAACATGACCTGGTCAGCAGACCTTACCCTGGAAATGATGATGCTCATAAAAGCACCAAGGACTTCGGAAGATCTGAAAAGTACCACCGTGGTAGCTCATTTCCGTGATGCCATACAAGAGACACCGCCGGAGATGGCAATAAAGCACCTCCTCTTTCAGCTGCTGGCGTTTTATACGGACAGATTCCCCGGCCCTATCGTATGCGAGGAGGCCAGCTTGACGAAATCCGCTTTGGCAGACGCAGCTAGCCAACCCAAATATCTCGGGGAGATTTTCAAGAAGCTCATCGGTCGAGCTGGCGTAAAGACACTCTTCATTATGCTCGATAATCTCGACAATCTCGACGCTTCGTCCGAGCCGTTCGTTAAAGGGTTTCGAGATTTCTTGCGAGTCATTATCGAAGAGAACGGAATCGTGGTCAAGGTTTTCATGACCCGCCGGGTGCCAATCGAGCGTAGCCACTTTGAGGACATCATGACAAACTCAAAGATAACGCTACATGAAATCCCTTCTCGGCAATGGGTGGAGGATAAGGACTGAACAAAGAAAGACAGCGCCTGATGTTCTTGACACATCCATTGGTGGCATCAATGGAGGCGGCTCATGTGTAGCTGGCCATCTGCCGACTAGTCGTCCATGATAGCTAGCTAAAGATTTGGTGTCCTCCTCTCTTCTTCAGGTATATTACATGCTATGTTTACTCGCTCGTCGCACCCTTTCCAAGCATCTTTTTCGCTGGTCCCTGCTCTGATAACGAGACGAGAGATGAGTGGCAAAAGAGCGGGCAAGTCCGTGTGCGGATTATTATCGTGCGAGGGTACTGGCCGGGCAGGACACTGGACATGATCGCTGTAGAACTGTGCTCCCGAGAGTAAGACAGGGTTTAGACCGAGGTGATGAAGTCTTGATGGATTTAACAGGATGGTGAGAGGGACGACGTCCTACGCGGAGATGCCAAGTTAGGGCTAGATGAAGCCCAAGCAAAGCCGTAATACTTACGCTGTGTGTAAGATGAAACAGTCAGAGGGAAACCACATTCATTGAGAAAATTAACAATATAGCTAGGTAACACTGATGTATGAAGCCACAGGGAGAGTCATCAACGAAGCGTTGAAGGAATCACTACCAGTCTTACGCACTTAGGAAGTAGGCAGGCCAGCAAGGCCCAGCGTTCGGTCCAAGTGATCCTTGAATTCTTTGCCCAATTTCAACATTGTCTTGATATGCTGCGAAGTCAATCCGTTGCCAGTATGATTGTTGGACCCTTGTGCGTGGTATAAGGCGGCAGCCAGGCAGTTTGTGATCTGGCGCCCATTCATGTGGATATAGGCCCCTTCGTCCAGCCCTGGAAGCTCATTATTCACAAACCCAATGAGTGACATTTTGGCATGGTGTTCAAGGCCTTGGAGGTTGACGATTGATTGGGTCCAGACAGTCTTCTGCGCCTCAACAGTGAAGTCGGGAAAGTGCAGTGACATGTCGAGGCGTGACTCAAAAGCCGGGTCAAGGGCCGACCGGTTACGGATGGTGGATGTTATGAAGATGAGCCCCTTAGAATGATCCAAATGATGAAGGAAGATGGACATGAGAGCGATGTAAGTGTAACTAAAGCCGCTTGTGCGTTTCGAGGTGAACAGTTCTGTATGATCGAGCAAGAGGATGGCTTTCCAGTTAGCGGCCCTGAGCAAGACCTCCTGAAGTCGTTGCCCGAGCACGTCCGGCTCCATGCCTAAATCACCTAAGGTGACCGTGTAGAGAGGCACGCCAAATTCCTTAGAAAGGCATTCTTTGCTGAGGTGTCAGATCGACCAAAACACATATATCGAGTCAGCGGAAAGAGAGGGCGGACTGAAAAACGCGGCTTACTGGCTGTCAAGGTCTTCCCCGTTCCGGGCCGACCGTAGAGGAGGATTTTGAGGCCAGCGGTTGTCCCAGAGACAGTATTGAAACTGACTTGTTCATCGGTGCAATGTGCGCGCATTACATTTTCCAGAAATCTTTTACTGTCCAGGTCCAGGCATAGCTGATCGAGGGCTTGCGGGTGACGCTTGACTTCGTGGAGTTGCTCAGGCTTGACCATTTTCCAAGACATATGCCCCAGGGAGAAAGCCCAGATCTTGGAAGGGCAGAAGCTTAGCTGACCATAGAAGTTGTCTTCATATATGTCAGCAGTTATTGCATCCTGCTGGTTACATGTATCAGGGTCGTGCGGGCTTCCTTCTGGGTGAGGTCTCAGGTTCAGGCTCTCTCCGAGACAACCGCGACAGGCAGAATCATGGACGGGAGTAGAGCTTCGCCCACCGTCCCACTCGTGCTTGCTGGCGGTCGCGTAGTCAACGACGACTTTCACTGGATCCTAATGATGATGGTCAGTCTCAAGTACTTATGGAGGGTCACTCGGGTCTAATTGTGGAAAAGGTGGAGGAGAGGAAGGTGAGGATTTCTTACATCCTGCGCTGTTTGGGGCCACGCATCTCCTTTGTATTCTTGGTAGAAAGGCCGGCGTCGATATCTCCAGTATTTGTCACCTCGTTGAGAAAGTTTCTTTCTGAGATAGTCTTGACCGCGGACAAATTCGGCCGGCAGGATCTCTAGGGTCTCGATCAATCGTTCGGAAGAGAATGGACGTATGCACAGCACCTCGAGCTGTGGAACCAGCCATTGTCCTGTCTCATCAAAGTCAAGGTAATAGCAATTCATTCGAAAGTCTTCCTGCTCCGAAAGCCTGCAGGACTCGACCGTGCCAATCTTGTACGCTCTCCATCCACCGTCGTCTTTGGTGAACACCGTCGAGCCTGGTGTGTATATAAGGCATAGATCCCGGAAGGCGATATTTCTACAGCTGTTGGCTTCGATCTCGCTGATCTTGTACCAGGTACTGGAGTCCTCCTTTTGCACGTATTCCAGCAAGAGCTTGGCGTGTTGACCAGCCTCGCCTTGGCTTAGGGATCGCAGCCTCTTGCGGTTATGTACGATCCACTCGTATGGTTCTTGGAGACTTGTCGGAGTTGGAGGGAGGGCAGGGTTGTTGGCGGGAGGCACACCCATTACATCAAGCAGCAAGGGAGAGTGGATTCGCAAAGTTTTCACCTGGACCCCGACGACCTTCCCAAAGACCGGCTCGCCGGTCGAGGGACTTCGCACGATACTCTCAACTAGCCCGGCTTCTCCAGTAGACTGCGCAACATTGTTATTTAGCTTAGCCCAGGACTGTAGAAAAATTTGCTTGTTTCAGATTTCAAGTTCTTACATTACGTTGCCCACTCCACTGAGAATTGTCTTGTTGATAGACTGTACCGCTTGTGTCGGGGCCAGATGATATTCGAGAAGATCTCGGTGAGATCCTGTTGCTAGATATGGCCCGGTCTCTCACACGATCATGGTCGGTCTTGGGAGTGGTGTTGGAGTATTGGTTGTCGAGTGAGCTGAAGAATGAGGAATCCGGCTCTCTCGCTGCACCTGGAAGCCGTGATGGCTTTAAGCCACCGCTTTGCCGTTCGCTCGCAGAAGGAAAGCCTGAGTCCTCCATACTGGCACGATCCTGTAGGTTTAGTCTGGCCTGATTGTCATTCTCGCCATTGTACCGTAGCCGTAGATCTTTACCGGAATGTTTTGGAAATACGGCTATCTGCTCGTTGGGTATGGTTGAGACATTTGCGGCAGTTGCTTTCCCCTTTCCTGGCTTTGCTTGTGATAGAAACAGGCCCATTTTGTTGTCGTCTGCGCTCAGCACCTTTCGATGTCTTCGATTTTTTTCTTGATCTTTTTTTGGCTCTGGGTATGAGATATAATAGCGAGGTTGATGGCTGTGATGGGAGACGAGGGAGTGCCTTGGTTCAAAACAGCTTACCATAGTCGGGTTGCAACTGGGAGGGATAAAGACCCCCTTCGATGTCTCCCTCCATGGGCCAGTTGGCTAATCTTTGTCACAAACCCGCGCTCCCTCCGCCGCTCACCATCACCGCTGTGGCTGGTCTCTGACCACCGTGGCGATCATCACACCCCGGGCAAATCGGCCCTTTGTCCATATTCAGCGCAACGTGCAGAATGGTGCTGAAGCCGACGGCGTCCATAGGCCACTCGCTGCCCTCCATCACCATCACCATCACCATCTAGGCCGGTCTCTGACCACCTCGAAGCTCACCGCATCCCAGGCATGGCGGTCCTCAGCCCACATACAACGCAACGTGTAGGGTAGTGCAAGATACCGACGGCGCATATAGTCCACTCACCGGCCGGCCTCCTTGCAGACAGACTATTAACATCGTAAGCCAGAGAATCCCGAATGGAGGAGGTCTGAAAGCCCCTTGGGTTGGAGTTGCACCCCTTGACACTGTAATACTGAGGGTGTCTTGTATCCTGGCCCCGTGCTTTCGGAGAGACCGACCTGCAGGCTGAGAGTGCCGGTTGCAGTGGCCATGTTGGCTTGCCGGAAGGAGAGGCACTATGGTGGGCTCGCCCTGAATTCTTTGGGCAAATCTTGCACCGCTCTGGTTCCTCATTTCAACGAACGCCAGCAAGCTTTCGGTAGCCCTTCTCGTCGGCTCCTTTGACCATCCATACCAGCCTGACCCACTCCCCTTTCTCACCCGTGGACTGCCTGAGTGTACAACCATTCCACAACTAGGGCTATATCGGAGGGAAACCGAACCTGTTGACACTGCTTCTGAGAGACGGAAGCCAGCTCGTTTCGTGCACGGTGCACCTTTACATAACGTATCGTAATACAGCCCTTCCGTGGATGTTCAACATGAATCGAGGTGACATCTCTGACCGACAACAAGGGGCCTCGGAAGAAGAAAAGGGACCAAACCAGAGAGGAAAGTCTCTCAGATACCGGCCATAATACGCTGTAGGGTCCTCGTATGGTTATGGTCAGCATCACTGTAACAACATCGCGTCCTAAATAATAAGGGAATGTAGTACGCACCATGTGAGAAAAGACTATCGAGGCTAGACTATGTATGGAGCAGGAAGGGAACTAGGGCAATATGCGAGACAGGTAAAGCACTAGAGTATGATTCAGCCGAGATAGACATGACGCTCTCGCAGACTAGAGGAGGGTTCCGCTGTTCTCAGCAGCACGAGCAGTTCAGAGTAGATGCAGTTTGTTATCGCCAATGGCTGTACACACTCGCCTGAACACAGAATCACTGGTCCATCACTGGTCCAGAGGGAGGGAGGCAATTATTCCAGTGAGAGAGGAAGAGGGGGTCTAATAGATATGATTGTTGTTGTTGCTGTTATCGTTGTTGTTATTGTTGTTGATTGTGGTTGCTCCTTCCAGTGTCTGCATATGCTGCTCCACGGCAGCACAGTTGTCGATGGGGTCCAGGAAGGCACCACAACCCTAACCCTTCCTCTATGTCTTCGGAATTCCAAATTCGATAACTTCCCGCTTACTAAGTCCCGTGAAACCCGGCACTCTGGTCAGATTCCTTCCCGCCCGCCATTCCGTTTCTAGGGTCGCAGGCTAGCAGGGTGGCTGTAGCAAGAGACAGAATCCACCGGAAATTTGAGAATTGATAAATATCGACCACTCTGTGCTTTGTACCGCCGTAACCGCCGCCTGCCGTGCCGCACAACACAAAAGCAACAGTGGCAATGTATGTGTACCGCCACTGCAAGCCTCTAAGCCTCTCAGTGGCGTGGAGTTGTTTGGCAAAAAAATAAGTATATGGGCAGTTGTGTGGCATTTGCTTCTGCATAATGTGCTGGTCGCTCTTGGTGTTCTCTTCCCTCTTCCGCCGCCCCTTCCCTTGCGAATGTCTTCTGTTGTCGGACACTGCAACGGCCTTTAGAGTCAGTCCGTCTAGTCTCTGAGTGATTCAAAATCAATTCTCATCACCAGATCAACAACTTTTTTCTGTTCTTTCTCCATAGATTATCCATGGCAAGCAACTACTCCGCCTCACTACTCAACACGCTGGGAGTCTGTGCACTGACTTGAATACCATGCCGATTTCCAGGATGCAATCGGCTCCGCTGCAGCCATCGCCCAGCTGCTCGGAGAAGCCATCAAACTATGGCAGATGGTCTCGCGGGCGCGTCAGGCGGTGCGTACAGCACCCGAGCTGCGCGCAAACACCTCCAGCCTGCTGTCTAGTCTACTCGACACGATGCACCTTGTCGAGCGCGAGCCGAAGTTGCAAAACCCTAGCATCGACCAAGCTCTGAAGCATATATATGCTGTCGCAGGAGAGCTTAACCATATACTGGAGGGCATGGTAGCACGACAGCGCAGAAGCGCGCTATGGCAGGGTCTACACGCACTGGGCCGCCGAGAGGCAGAAGAGGCTCATCTGGGAGATATCCTAAAACGGCTCTACGGGGCCCGGGGCGACTTGCTCGTCAGGATCAATGTGCTTCAAGTCGGCCTGATGGGGGAAATGGTGGAGGGTATGCAGAAGTCCGAGCTAAAACTGCACACGGCGACACCGGAGACGACCTGTAGTGCTAGTGCGGAAGAGGCTACCCATCATCGCCTGGTGCTTCAGGACAACGAGGCGTGGGAGCAGGCGGAGCAGGTGAACGGCATTATGGCACTGGAAGGCTTGGCACTGTCGACTACGGCAGAGTTGACAGGCAACAGGGCTCTGGGGAACAGTCGTCAGACAAACCTGATTCTGGGCGGGACGGTTCCCCGTAGCATGCTCGTACATTTGAGGGACTGACTTGTGTTTTTCCTTTGCATTATTGGTAGTGGTTTGTAAACTGGTTCCTTTCACCAGACCTATCAATCTATGCTGTGATTTCCTATATCAAAGTATAGAGCCTTCACACCCACCTCGAAGCCGTCTCGTCTCTTGTGCTTCCTCGTTTCCAGCTATTCAAAGGCGCAGGAATGGTGAGGTGGCAAACGGCTTCTCAATCATCTGATTCTCAACTTGCATCAAGATCACAACCTGGCCCAAATGATGATCACTCTTGTCCCGTTGTTCAAACCGGTTAGAGGCTCCGAGATTGCGCCACCGATATCACCCCCTCTCCGTCTCCTCTCTCTTACCACCACAACCACCTCCTTCGGCGTCGGCTGGACGCTCCTGGTTTGGTCATGATTGGCAACCATTGGCGACCTATACATCAGAATGAACCAGAAATCTAATGCACGAAGCACCCTTCTGCTGTCCCCAGGGGCATACGAGGCTTTTGGCCGAGCGGAAATATCGGCAAGACGTTCAGAAGGTGGGATATCCATGGGCTACAATTATAAATACTTTGTATCTATGTCTGTATTTTCAAAGAAACCTCCAGTCTCTATCTCCTCCAGCCTTCTCTGCCCTCCAAGACACAAGCTACAATTGCTCCATAGCAAAGGGGGGGGGGGGGGGGGGCGGGCGCGGGCGGGCCGCGGGGGGGGGGGGGCGGGGGGGCTGGTATACCTGGCGCTCGTCAACCCGAGCAAGATTGACATCACGATCC
>JACWTT010000085.1:0-28334 GCA_014851275.1 Cryphonectria japonica | reverse complement strand
ACACAACACCTACAAATGCACCATACCAAACCCCTCTCCCCCCCCCCCCACCCAAAAAAAAAAAAACATCGCCTTACGACGACGCCTAATTTCCCATCATGTCTGCCCCCAGCCAGAAAGGTAAGCACCCTCTGGAGAGGTTTGATCACATCAAATTTGGCTGCAGATTCCGACTGACAAATTACTGAATCTGCTAGGGCCCTCACCGGCTGGTAACCGTAAACAGGTTCAAACTATCTCCGAGACTGAAACCGTGGATAGCCGAAAGGAGAAGGAATCCCAACAGCTTCAGTCAAAACCCGGCACTGCCAGTGGCAATTTTAAAGGTATAGGACACCGGCTTCAAGAGTGTAAGACGGTGCTTCGTCATTGCGATCGTGGGAAGCTGATAGCTAATGTTGCGATAGCCCCCAACGGTGAGGGTCAGAGGCAGCAGGCTCAGCAACAAGCCCGCACGCCAGCACTCGACGAAAATCAGAGGCACGAACGCGTCATATGTCAGTGATATGTGTCTAATTCAGAGATACATTGTACTAAACTTATCTGCGTGACTACACAGCCGACAACGTTGCCATTGACGATGCTGATCAGGGGAATCACATCCCAGTAGACTTTGGGTCGGAACATGGAGCCTCTAAAGCGCATATCACGGGCAACCACGCTAAGAACAGGGCGAAGCAACTTAATTCTATTGGGGGCAAACCCAGTTGTTTTTTATTTTAAGAGGCACAGGGTCCGCCCGAGAAGGCAGGGGAAGTTGGAGCCTGCCCAGGTGGGTGCGAGCTCTGCTACGTGGGCGCAGCATGCAGATGGACCTTTTCGTAAAGCTTTGTAGCACTGAAGACACTCATTTGCATATGCAGTCAGACTATTTGGCTAGTAATGTCACCTATATTCGTCATGTGCTGATTCGAATTGAGGGACGTGATTTCGGAAGCTGGGAAAAAGGGGTACAGCCTTATGTCCCATGATGCAGACCGCTGCAGGTGACTGCACATCATCACGCCAGCATATAACATTTGCCTTGTACATGTTCCGAGAGGCTCTGTGCTTGGGACTATTGAAGCAATATAGACCTGACAATGCATGAATACTTCGGCACTGCTAAAGCCCCGTTTTGGATCGGCGCTCCGCTTTGAAGGTAAGTATTTGGATGCCCAAATCTCGAGGCACACACCTTCGGGGAAAGTGGAGGGGGTGAGAATACGTCGATAAGGCTGTCAAAATACTCACCTACGACATACTGATTATCAGCATGTGAAAGCACAGTTGAGATGAAATAATGCATGCCCGATCCCCATATCATGAAGAAAAGAAGACAAGTCGACATCATGATTAAGTTGAGCCTCATTGCTCCACTGAAAATGCTGTAGGACAGGGTGGATTGCGGTGGACACCTGGGACACGAGGTGGGGCCACTGCACCAGAGCAAAACTCCTGTCATGTAAGTATTTTCAAAGTATTTCTGAATTATTTACCGATGACAACATTGGAATGAGTCCATTTCATGTATGATTTGTTTTCTTTGCCACTGCCAATACCTCTGGCTCTCCATAAAACGTCCGCAGCCTTGGGAACATGGGATGATCACTTAGATAACCATTCTTTCCCCCTTGCCTCCATAATATTCTTTTAATACTATTAGGGTTCAAGCCTGTCTGACTCTTCGGACCTATTGCCTGCGTAATTGCAGATCAAATTGTGCTGCTGGGCAGAAGAATCTTGGAAGCAGCCGTTACTTGATATGAACCGTGAGAGACACAATGCTTTTGATGAGCATTGAAAGAATGGATTGGATTGACTAAGAACTTACTCAAGTACATAAGAAGGTAAGGAGGAGCAGACGTTCAAAGTGGTTTTATATAGGTGATGGGTTGCGGGATTGAAGACATCGTCACATAACAATCTGGATGTGTATTATGATCTAATAGTTTTCCAAGGCTGTCTCCAGGCACCTTTCCCACACGATACTGCTTCTACATGCAGGATGTAGGGGCGGGAAATGGCAATACAACTCTAGAGTCCTATTTGATCTAGGCAAAAGAACCCGCGGCCCACTCAGATTGCCATGAAAAATCATGCCGTTTAGACATTTTGCGAGATGTTCATTCGACCTAAAATAAATCAATTGTATGATGGCCCATACGCCTTGAGACATGATATCCAGGCTTGCACTTTGTCTCTACCCCAGGATAGATATGAGAATTGAGGAGGTGAAAAAAAAGAAGAGAAAAAAAAAACGATGAAAAACCACATCAAGCCCCCTTTGAGCCCTCTGCTGAAGTACAGATTATACCAGACCTAACCTTATTCTTCATGATGCTTGTCAAGCGAGCAAGCATATTCCATCCATACCTGAAGTATCTTCTTCCCCTTAGACCGTCACCATTGATATGCTCCTATCATCTACCCAGACCTTTCCCATAGCTGCCACGCAGGGTGCTCATGCACCGGGGCTCTGGCTACCCTTCCTCGCTGAGGCGTAGTTCATAGTGTGCCTTTCAGTCTTGAGCTGCCAGCCGGCGGCACAGAGGGCAAGTGCCTCAAGCGGCACGAGAACAACAGCCAGCACGACGGAGGCCCAGCTCGCATGGCACAGTGTGCCGAAGTAGGGGGCAGAAGACATGGAGACGGAGGTCCAGCGGCATGTCCAGCTAAGTAGGGAGTCGACGGTGGTGGAGGCGTTGATGGCGTAGAAGAAGATGATGGCAATCAGGGCGGCGGCGAACCCGAGGAACGGGGCGGCGAACATCATTGGTGTGTGGAAGGGGGTATTGTTGCGGATCTGAAAACCAGGACGGGGCCATTCGGTCAGTGGGAAGTCCCCAGAGAGAGAGATGTGGGAGGAAGAAAAGAGTGGGAAAACTCACATGTGGCACCTTGCTGCACAGCAGACCGGCGATGTTGGCGAGGGTGACGATGGAGCTACCAACGACGAGGGCCACCGTGGGCCGCAGGTCGAACTTGGCAGGCCACAGCGACAGCCAGCTGGCCTCGGACAGGCGTGTCGAGTTATAGACAGAAATGGCATTGCCGGACAAGCCGAGGATGGCGACGCCACTGAGGAGGGCAAGAGTGGTGATGCCTATCCTGACGGCATCGATCATAGCAACAGCCCTGGCCTGTTTCCGGAGGTAGAGGTCGTTGCCGTCCACCTCGAAGTGTGATGAGGCAGCCTCATGCTTGACAGAGGCAGGGTTCTTGAAAGAGCTGGCCTCCATGGTGGCGATGAAGATGTGGGAGTGACTGAATGAGAGTGACGATTTTTTAATTTGCAAGAGTGAAAACCCAGACACCAGGACTAGACGAAGGAGAAGAAGAAGAAGAAGAAGAAGAAGAAGAAGAAGAAGAAGAAGAACAGGAGAGAATAAGACACAGAGAGAAAATACAACAGAAGAAAGGCAAGAATAGTTGAATAAAGAGATACTCTGAGAACTCAGGAAACAATACGAAGCGTGGATCCGATTAGACTTCTAATCTTGGGGGCCCTGCAATATATTTCTCTGCTGCGATGGCCAAAGGGCGAGAATTAAGCGCTGGACACACACCTCTTCGACCTCGAGGCTATCCATACGCGCCTTTGGTCGAGTGCCGTACCAGGCCTACGAGACGGGATAAAATACTACCTTCCGCCACCATGTTTACGCTTTTGGCGCGCAGGTTGGTTATTTTTGGGAGAGACACTTGCAGGGACGCAGGACGGAAGACGGATGTCCATCAATGGACCCCAGCAGGGTGGGTTGTGTGCACTTGTCGGCGCGTATGTACATAGTAGTATGGGCAGTCTCATTGAAGGGGGGTGGGAGGCCGGCTCGGATTGGACAAGCAGTGCATGCGTCGTTTTGGTGACCGCGGGAGAGAAGAGGTTCTGAGTGGAAGATATTCTTAGCGGCACCAGGGTAGGGTATCTCTGCTGGTGGATACCCCGGCGCTTAACTCTATTCCGCCTTCTATCCAATCAGAAGACACGCGGTAGGCCCACCGCGCTATACCTTCAGGGATTAGCCTCGTTCACAGCGGCTCCAGCTTATCCAATCCCCCACACCACGTCGTCCTTCCATCCTCCCTCCTCCGCCTTCTCCTCCTCGCCTTCCACCCGCCATAGTACTACTCAAACTGTTCTACACTACAACACAACTACAGTAGCAGCAGCAGTGGATATTTCCTGCGCGAGCCTCAACCTCACAATTGGCCAGCACAGACGGCAGAAGGGCGGCATGTAAGTGTTTCGAACCGGAGAATACCGATTAATCTGTACACTAGCATCTCTCCCGAGCCTCCGTCTTGCCGACATTGGAACGATCTTCCCCCTTGTTTCCGACCTCTAGCCTCCTCTTCCCTGCAGGCAATCGTCAGGCCCGATGTTCAGTCTAACTTCCCTTTTGCTCTGTTTATCTTCGAAACGTATCTTGACACAAACAGACAGACAGACAGACGCTGGAGGGGGCCTCATGGACTTGGGCCTGAGATGTGCCTCGAGATGCATGAGCCCGAGACACACTCGTTGTCGATCAGCCATGGACGGCAGGCTCAACCTGTCCGGCCTCCTCTTCTCTCTGGCACCGGGATCGGAACACTTGGACGGGTAACAGATCAGTCGTGAGGCGGCCACCTCCGGACCCCCTCGGTGAATTCTTGGGTGTCACGAGCCCTCGCACAGCATCGTGAGGTTTGTGGACGAGGACTGCCACGATTTCAACACGTGTGCCTTACTGTCTCCCCCTTGTTTCGTAGCTACAGTCTCCGTCCTTGCACGGGTGTCCCAACAAATGTTGCTTGAGGTCCCGAAGAAACTCGGAGCAGATCGACGGGCTTGACCAGCCCCTGTACGCAGGTCGACATATGTGGTCGCTCGCACGAGGTGGCTCCTTGCAACCTTCAAGTCATGGTCTTGCGTTAGGGTTATCGGCCACTCTTGGACTGATGAGGCTGCTGTCTGCCCACGCCGTTACCACTCTCCAGTACTGGTCGGTACTTTCCATCCCAGGACGATGGTCCCGACTATCTGCAGCTTTCCTCCCCCTTCGCCTGGCTCGGAATTTCGATTTGAGGTGAGAAGGCACGTCGTACGTTCTGTCGGTTCCGCAGCAGTGACCCACACGACGCACTCTTCTTCTTCCTCGAGGGTGGCTTGTTGTGACGGCACTTGCAGATTGTTGCAGAGACACGCGGCTGCTTGGAAAGGGCAGTTGCAGTCCCAATCTTGCACATCTTCCCGTCGCCTTCATCACAACGGCGGTGTTTTCCTCGCTCCAGTGGTCTTCTATGGGCCATCAGCTGGGACGGGCTTCATGTGTCGGGCTCCTGCTGTTATGGGCCGGTCGCACACATGGGGGCTACCGCATGGCGGCCCTCCTTGGGGGTAGGAGGGGGGTCCTACCACCTTTGTGCGCCTCGACGTATCTTGAGTTAACGCTAGCGGCTCGCTGCAGAAGCGACGAGGCACCCGAGGCTGGGAAGTCTCCGCTGAGACACAAGACAGTATCGGAGCTGCCCATCTGGGAGTCTCACTGTGCGAGACCTTCAAGCCTCCCGACCCGCCTAAACCAATCGTTTTGTCCACAGAGGATCTGCTCCAGATAATCTCACATAAAGGTATGAGATAAGCGAATCTGCTGTGTGATACTGACTTCATGGCTTGCTCAAGTGCCTCCTAGGCAGAGGGAAGTACCTGTCTTTGGTCCAGACGACCCACCCTCATGTTGTTCGGATCGGAAGCCTACAGTCTTGGCCAACACCTCGTCCCGCCAGTCTGGAAACGAGGATTTAGAGAGTCGTTAGCATTCACTGTGAACCCCCGGATAAGTGGCAGCGCTCTCGATCGCGTCTCATGACCCCTTACGCTCTTGCTCTTTTCTACACGTTCAAATGTTACACAGGAGGAGGGGGAAGATGCAGACATGGAATGTACCGCTGAGAGAGGGTGTGCGCTTCCTTTCTTGTCTCTGAATATCCTGTCCCGTGCGTCAGACCTGGTCCCTGTCGCTGGCTGGTCGTTCATTGTGCAACAGGCTCTCCCCGGCAGTGAAAAGCATGTCTGTGCCTTCCCCAACCCCCTTCTCTCCCACTTTCAAGAGAAGTGACTCCTCATCGCAAGTCGTCATGGTCATGTGAGATGCTATGATTTGTGCCGTGTCTCGCCGAACACGGAAGCACCGTCTTTCTTCTTTTCTTCCTGTCAACTTTCGGCCCTTTACCAGGCGGCCGGGTCAGTGATGTCGGAGCTGAGGGAAAAGAAACCACGAGAAATCAACCCACTTGTAGGCAGTTGTGTGTGTCAACGTCGATCCGTATCAGAAGTTGCGGTCGCTCAACCCGAAGTGTGACACAAACGTGGATCTTTCATGATCATCATCAGATGTTTGTATTTGTTTCGCGGAGCTTTGGAGACAGGGGGGAGGGGGGGGGGAGCGTACCCAGTGACGCCAGGAGACGAAGACTTTGTCTTTCATGCAAAAGAGCGAGAGAAAGAGAGAGCAGAGAGAGAGAGAGAGTCAGGGCTCTGGGGATGGTAGTCGACGACGGCCACCAGCCAGCAGCTCGATGTAATGTACATCGGGAATTCCGCACCCGCCACAGCGGCCGCTCTCCAAGGAAAACCTTTTATCCTCCCTCAGAGCTTGGCGTGCAGTGCATTGAGAGAGGTATACTTCTGTACTATCTACCTTGGCAGCCTACCTACTCCCCGCCCATTCCACTAGTGGACTTGGTCCATATACATGGCCGCTCTGTGTGAGCGAAAGAAAACAAGCATCATAGTGGTGAGAAAGAGAAAGAGAAAAAAAGGGCAACAACTAGACCGCCTCGATAATTTGTGTCTCGGATGTCAGTTGCAACCTTCCTCTCCTTCTCCCCTGGTCTCTTTTTTTATCTGCAAATCTCTCAGCTGGATCATTTTCATCGGTACCAAAAGGGCTACACTGCGTATAAATGATGGATTGAGTATAAGTACAGATTCTTCTTTTCGAATTCTTTCTCCTCTCGAGTCATATGAACCCTCAGCTAGCCTCCCAATCTCAAGCTGAAGAGTAAACAAGCACATCAAAACCTCTTCATCTCACCTCCTGTTCGGTGACTAGGCTGAAGCCTCAGGTGTCGGCAGCAGCAGCTTTATGCCCCGCGAAAACATCTCGTCACGGCCATGACGAAGCACAAGTCTCCCCAGGCCCAGCAGGCAAGGACCTTTGTAAGTACCTCATCCTCAATGCGGAAAGAAACGGTCAGAACCCGCCAGCTTTACAAAGGCCCTATATCCTTCTTCACAACTACACCCCCTCGCACCCAACTAGCACGCGTTCTATCTCTCACACACGCACACAGCACCCGTTTTCTCGTCTACCACCTGAGCTCAGGTGGAAGATCTGGGCCTACAACCTACCCGGCCCACGCATAGTCTCCATCCGGTGCGGCTCCGACCCGATCTTCCCACAGGACACCTCCTCGTCATCACCTTCATTCTCATCGTCGTTATCGTCGTCACCCCCTCCACCAGGCTGCTCCTCGCCAGCTCCCATCCCAGCTAACCTCCACACCTGTCACGAGTCGCGCCGCGAGGCCCTCCGCCGGTACCGCCTCTCGTTCGGCATCACGCGCGGCCCAGGACAGATCTTCTTCGACCCAGGCGCAGACACGCTCTACTTCGGCCCTAGGGACGGCTTCATGGCCTCTGAGGCGCAGCTGCGCACCGTGCTGGCCCTCTGCGACCCCGCCGAGCTCGCCCATGTCGAGAGGGTGGCCATCAACGACGCGCTGTTCTGGGTGTACGACGACGACGGCCGCAGCAGCAGTGCCTGTAACGGCAGGGGTATCAGCATCGGCATCGGCAGCGGCAGGGCAGGCATGGCTCGGTCCGCAATGGCGAGCTCCCTCCTCGTCGACATCCTGGCCTTGCTGCGCGCGAGGCTGCCGGGCCTGCGGGAGCTGGTGTTCGTCCCGCGTGACGAGAACCCGCTGTACAGCGGCGACAGCTGTCTCGTCGAGCCGGCCATTGTCCAGAGCCGCCTGGCGAGGCAGGTCAAGGAGGCCATGGGGATCGCCTTCGGGTCCATGTCGGAGGATGCGGAGGGAGGGGGCGGCTGCGCTTGGAACTGGAGAGTCATGACGATCTCCGCGGATCCGGACCCCCCTGTCTACGGGCGCCAGGTTCTGGGATGGGGCACGGGGAAGGAGGAGGAGAGGGGCAGAGATAATGATGGTGAGAACGCCAGCAGTGTCACAAGTGGATATTTGCACTGGAGGAGCTCACGAGGTGCATGCAGGAGGGCTGGTCTCGCTCGGGAAGAGAACCGTGCGAAAGGGGCGTGGGTTGCTGGGGTTGGCTTGTCCAGGCTGAGCTCTTTGGAGGAGAGTGTGAGGAGGCAGTTCATGTCGATGGAGATGGACGTGTGCGGGTGATTCTGGACCCCCTTTCTCTTCCCTTCCTTCTCTTCTTGCCTCTTTCGGGTGTTTTACGACTTGAGAAAGTTCTCAGGTACAACAGGACTGGGACATGATTCCGTTGTAATGAACTAATCTTATTTCTTTTCTTCTTTTGAATTCTTCTTCTTGGGGAGGATGGTCTGCTCTTGAATGGCCGGACTTCCTCGCGGGCCTCCTTCAACTGCTGGTATCCGAGAGTACGGACAGAAGGGGGCAGGACAAAACGCAGTCTCAGCTGCTGGCAAATGTTACGTAATTTCGAGGGAGTGACAAGGCAAATACCGAACTTCATGGACTGGCTGGTTGAGAGTAAAAGTAGTGTACCTAAAAACCTATGATGCCCTCTGGCGAGCTATGTCATTTCCCCGTGAGACGAGCCGGCTGCGTGCTCAACGAGCTCCTCTCGCTCGGGTATCAGAGTGTACACCTTATAACTGACCTCATCTTTCCCTAAAAGGCACACTCGGTGGGGAACCTGTCCATGATAATCATTCGCCTCTTGAACCCTCATCTGCCTGGGCTCAAAGTCAGCCAGGTTCCCAGGGAAGGCCCTCTCTAAACAGGCTGATGGAGTGTCTGCTCCAAATGGCACAATAACAAGCCGTGGTTTTTCGCCTGTATGGAGGCTGTCAGCTGATGCAGATACTCTTCTCAAGACACAGTATACCGTGGACCTAGGAGGATTAATTCGTTCGAGGCAAGACTTGCCTTCGGATTGACATAATATAAGCAAGAGCTGCTCGTTGAGGAATTTGACGTCGATGATGGGGCTGGTACCTAGGTCTATCTGACCAAGTTTTGTAGAGTTGATCTGGCTGATACCGTTGATGATCTCGATGCAGAATTCGCCCATCCATAGTATATGAGGGCTCTCCACCGAGACAGCAGCAGTGAGCAGAGTGGCGCCAGAATTATCCTGTCGATCTGAAGCATTAGTGGTGCGTAAATCCAGCTGGTAGAGGATTGTGTAACTCACGTCCTTGTGAGTAGAACGCATTCTTCCGTCGAACAACTTGAAGGTCTCCGGTTTCCCAGCACCGCGCTGGAGCTCGAACTTGGCCGCCGCACCGAAGCGCACACTCCGTCTCTCAGCCTCGGCAATGTTCTTCAAGACACCTCCTGTCCTCTCGGTGAGAAGGTCCACTAGGAATCCAAGCTGCGGCAGTGCTTTCTTGAAGGGCTTGCCCGCTTCTTCTTGCTTCAGTTCTTGATCCACCTGGTCTAGCACCTTGCTCCAGTCCTGGATGCTTGCCCGGTCGTCTTCCCAGATTTCCTTTGGCAGCTTCTCAAAATATAATGCCAAAGGACTGCTGACCAGATAACCTTCTACGTACTGAAGCACTTTGCTAGTGTCCAGAAGTGCCTCTTTCTCCATAATCTCGTCGGACACGTTGCTAGTCGATACGCGGTCGATGGTGATCCGCAGCCACGAAGAAAATACGCGGAAGAGGTCGAGCTCCTCCATCACAAGGAGGAGGAGTTTGTTACATACAAAATGGAGAGCAGCGACGATATTGACGAGCCGTGTAATATCGATGCTGGTAAAGCCAATGTGGTCGTCCTGCTCGTGGAAACGTGCGATACCCGACAGCCGGCTGAGAATGAGGGTAACTCGTTCGAGGGCGGGCAGCATATTCTCATGGATGAGGTTGCAGAGGGACTCGAGGCTGGGTGTCACAGCCTTTTCCCATCGTTTGTGGCCCTGGTCGCGCACATCAGCCACATATGTTCAGAATATATGAGCAAAGGAAGACAAGACTTACCCGATCCCCAATGCTCTCAACCAGCCAGTCCTTGACAGGCGCGTGCACATGGCCCGTCAGTACCGTGTGATACAGCGCTTGGACAATATTGTTGGGCCGACAGTCCATCTTCTGCAGATCTTGTTGAATGAAGTTGAGAAACCTCGACGGCAGCTCCCTCGTCACCTGCCATTCGTTGACAATATGGATTTGTGCTTGCTTGAGATATCGTAGCAGCTTCTGTAGCATGGTCGTCTTGGAAGCTAGCAGTGACAGGTCGAAAGGTGAGTCTGAGATAAACCTCAGGTCCATGGGGACGACATACAGAGTCGTCGCGCCCACGCCACTATCAGTTGGTCGCATGATTAGGCAGTGTGTTGACACCTTTGGGTGTGAGGCGTGGAGGACCAGCTCGTGAACCCCATCCACATTCACCCTTGGCTCCACGCCTCCGAGACGGACTGCAATAGGAACGTAGAAGGACCCTATGAAGAAGGAATCATAGATGCTCAGATGCACATGGCCGTCTTTTGTCCCCACAACCATGACGTCCACCACTCTGCTATCCTTGAGCTTCAGCGGTGGAAACATGGACTCCAGCGCGGTCGCGGTCGAGAACGCAAACATATCATCGCCCGTGCCGCCCGAGACAGGCAGCGGGCTGATCTTGGGTAGCGAGGCGTCAATCTCGAAGAATGTCAGGGCGTGCGGCAGATCCAAGACATCGCCATCATCCTTCACATCGAGGAATCCTCCGATTTCAGAGCCCAGCGCTTTCATCTCGTCGGTGACATGAGCCTTGGGGGCACGGCCACGGCCGCGGCGACGCTCCCGCGCTAGGTTGCGCACCCAAGCAATGTGTACAATCTGTACTGGTTCTGCGTTGTCTCCATGACGCTGCGCAACGTTGAGGCGGTGGACGACCTTCGTGTTCTCTACACTCAAAAGGCGCACAGTGCCGTCGTCCCAGCCTGCAGCGAGAAATTGGCCTGTAAATACTCTTTAGTGAACGCGTTCTTCCCTGTCTGGAGTAACGGGTGACCCAACCATCTGCCTTCCAACACAGAGCCTGCACCGTCTTGCCCCTCTCCGTATTACTCGACACGAGCTCGCCTTGATCGCGGCGAATTTCGAGGTTGTTCTCATTGGCGACAAGGGCGACGAGACCAGGCGTGGGTGAGGGCGCCAGCAGCCCTGGTGAGAGATGCGCCGGAAATGTGGTCTGGCTGAGCCCCTTCAGCTCAAATTCCTCATTAGCCGGCATTGTATCGAAAGGGGAGAGTCTCGAGGTCTTTCCGGCCTCATGACTGGCGAAACCTTGTTTGCACTCTACAGCCGTGCAGCTTCGTTGGTAAAGGTTTAAGCTGAATTGCTGATTCTACCAGGCGCGTCCTGTGACGCTGCACTTGCCTTCCGAAGAAAACACACAGTGCGGCACAGTGCGGGGGCTCACAGTTGGGGCCACGGTCACAAAATATTGAAAAGCACACGGCAACGATATTGCGACTCGCCACAAATGATAGTCAGCGTTCTATAGTTATGAGAAAAATTCATGGTATATCCGTGGGATTTCATTTAGTAAAGGGCTGAACGCCTCGCTAAACCTCTCCTGCGAGGTGTGACCTGACCGTTCTATCTATTGCTCTACCACAAGCAGCTGCTATCTCCCAGGTTGCTGCTTGAGGTTCATGCATACAATGCTGTATTTACTTAGCTCACATGCTTTGCAAGGAAGCACAGTCTATGATGGTGACCAGCTCCAGCCGGATTGTTGCTATAGCCATCGGCCCAAGCAGCTGCCAGGCGCCCTCTCTCTCAACTTCCGCAACAACATCGAAAGCCTATTCGAAATCGCCTGTTGGATTTTTTCACCCCGTCCCTTGTATTTCTCCCACGACGTAGGCTTCCAAGCGGGAGCTTTCCTATTGCCTTGAGCTATGCTGCCTGTTTGCCCGGCATACTAGTGCGAGGCGTCGGCAGCATGTTGCAAAGCCAGTACAGGCGCCCCTTGTGTCTGCTTTACAGCCTCGGCCCAGGCATGTCGCTCTTCGGCCGAGAGACCGTTCAGGGCCCAAGCATCAAGTCGGCTGCTGTCGGCCCCGACTACAAAGTTTTTGGGGCCGTCCTCGGGGTTGTCTTCAAGGTCTGTCTCGGGCTCGTCGTCCGTAGCCACTTCATCGTCCCATTGGATTTCCCCTGCTTCTGAGGTCCCAATAACGATAGCGGTATCGGTTGTGTCACTGACACTCTCGGTTTGTTGTCTTTCAGCAGTGTCTTCTGTTGCAATGTTCTCCGCAAGCCCCTCAGCAGGATGGTGCTGGAGTGCCCAGACATTGACTTCCTCGGCAGCGATGGAGAGAGGAGCGCTATAGCGTGGATACTGCTCCCGCATCAGGCGTTCCCTAGTTTCGCGCTCCTGCAGCTCGTTAAGCGTGTACGAAGGTCGTGGCGACTTGAAAACATGAGCTGCCCCATCGTGATTGATAATTTCGATGCCGAATAAAGGCTCCGAGTTCAAAGTCAGGTGCTGTTCAACCGAGTCCACGCCAGTCCAAGAGATGTCAGCATCTATGTCGATAGTACGCAGACCACTCATTGCCCAGCCGATTCCGTGACGAAGGACGTCGAGGTGCGCATCTTCGTTGTCTTCTAAATGCGCACCATCCTAGGGCGCCACATCTTTTACGTCCATAGACGCCATCTCCTGCTCACGCGTTGCAGTGTTGTTGCCATGAGATGCGAGATTCTTCCCGAGCTCGCCGACGCCCCCGAGACTGAAGCCGGACAAGCCCTTAGTAAGTGTGCTGATTGCACCCACGGGGCTCGACTCCTCATATCTAAATAGGGCGGATGGATTGACTTCAATCCCAGCCAGTACGGTATTACCAAAAGTCGGCGCATTCAAGTTGCTTTGTTGCTGCCCCGGGAAAGGTTGAGGGGTTCCCGGACTGCTGTCTGGAGGGCTATTGCCAGGTCGCGGACTGGCCGTAGCAGACTGAACTGCTTTTGCAACCTTGTCCTTGGCCGCCGCCGCCGCATCTAGAGAACCGTTCATTTCCTTATACGTCCTGCCGAATAGCTGGTGCCACCATCGTATGTCATCGAGACATGGGAAAATGAGACGCTCCTTGCCCCTAATGTGGTCGTTTACCTCTGGGTCGTAGTCGGGATTGACAAATGCCTCGCGGCGGGCCAGGAAATGATCCCAGACAGAAACCGTTCTCTCGTGCAGCTTGGCCTCTTTCCTCTGTTTCTCGTTGTTCAACAAGAAAGTACCATATTGGCAGGAATACAAATGGTATAGGAGGCGGCGTAGGAAGCGTTCGTTAAATTCGAAGCGCGTTGGGTGTTGGCGGAGCAGCTGGAAGACAGAGTCGAGAAACTGGTGGAAGACAGGGCTGATTTCCTTAGTTCGAGTCGCCTGGTCTTCAATGACGGGTGACGACTCTTGTTCCATAGCCGTCGCAGCATTTGCGAGGTTGTCGGGGTCTGAGTCCTCCCTGTCCTTCTCCGAGCTCAAGGCTTGCCTGAAGAAGCGCTTGGCATTCTCCATCGCATTTTCGATCACCTCGCTCGGGCGCTCACCCTCTCCGGGTTCTATCTTCGTCCCAGCCATGGCGTCATTCTGCACGACAAACCACTGCTCGCTGTTCAAAAAGCCAGAGCGCTGGTGAAACATGTGCCCGAAAGACAACCAGTCCTTCTCCACCAAGACGATGAACCCCTTCAGCGTACGGTAATATGGATCAAGCATAAGCTGGGATAGGGCACTTAGCTGGCTGGTCCGGTCCCAGCCATCCGAGCAGTGGATGAGCACGTGCGAGTGCTGAATGCCTACTTGACGGGCTATCATTGCGGACCCATCCAGAACACATTTGATGTGCGACAGCCATTCACTCTTGGCGAGGAGTTCTTGGCTTGGTGGTGCCGCAGAGATATCGCCATCCTTCAAAGCATTGATGACTTTGTTGAGACTTTTTCGCATGACGTGAATGTTTTGGATGTTGAGGAAGGCTTTGCTTGCGTATTTATAGTGTGCCATATCTTCAGACCCTTTGCCCACTACCTGCATTGCCATAGAATTGATTGCGGGTCGCGCATCGATAATGAGATTGTGTTGTTGCGCGCCAAAGATGAGGCGCTTGCCTCTGTCGTCGAAGATCGCATCGTCAGCGGTCAGAACTTCAGGCTCGGTAGAATCCACCGCAGCTGGCGGCTCGTCGGTGGGCTTGTCCGGAGAGGTCAGCTCGTTCACCATCGAACCAGGCTCCGCGCCTTGGGAGGGACCGAGCTCTTGAAAGTAGGGTTGCGAGAAGCACGCGGCAACAAGAGCCTCATCCTGAGGGTTGCGGTTGCCAGTGATGCCCACTTTGGGCTGAGAGCTTCGAGTAATCGAACAGTTGTTTACGGGGTGCAAGTAGGTCAGGGTCGGGATGCGACAGCGAGTACGGTGATTGCTGGCATATTTCAGAGTTGTGTTGGACATCCTATTCGGCACCACGAGGACGGAGGGATAGGTCGGAGAAAAGCTGTAGGTACTGTTGACGTCCGAGATCTTCCATCCTCTGTCCGGCATCTTCTCAGAGATGCCCTGGCGGCGGAACTCTTCCTTCGCATCGTATATTTCCCAGCCCCTTATGGATCGTTCTTTGGAGCTCGGCTTATATGTGAAGGCATGCAGCTTCTCGATGCTCCCAAGCCGGCAGGTCCGGGCTTTGATGAAATTGAAGGTGTCTTGGGCGGTCTTGTTATCTGGAAAATGGAGGTTGATGTAGTAAAAATCGCGGCCTTGTATACGAATGCTGGGCTCTCGCCTCGTTGCAGGGGCGGTCGGTCTGAACTCGCAACCAGCGAGCATTGGGTAGGCGATCCATATCTCGCGCGGGCGGTCTTTTCCGTCGTTTCCGGTCTCGATACTTTTGCGGGCAGGGGCAGAGAAGACCATGTGGTAGTCGGTGAGTCTCAGACTGCCCACCGTCGTCTCACCTCGAGCAACTGCAGTCACATCTTCTATGGTCTGGGGGAATATTAGTCGTCAGTGATGAAGGAGGAAAGGCTGCTATGCAGGTAAGGTACTGAGGTTAGATGGACTGACTTGGCGCACTTCCAACATTTTGACCAAAACAGCTGGAGAAAGTGCTAGTTTTGCACAGCAAAGAGGATCGTGTAGTTGCTTGGAAGCAGTGGGTCCCTGCTCCTGGGGCTGGGATTCTTGTGAGGGTGATGACGAGACAGGTTGGAAAGAAAGGGCAGCGGTAGAAGTGCAAAGACAAGAAGCTCTGCTGTCGGATGGAATACTTCTTCTAGATTAGAGAACTGTAGTCGAGATAGTCATGGCCTGTCTGCATATTTGATACTGTGGCATGCTGGACTGGATTGGATTGGTGTGGTTTGTACCCCTCGACGTTGAGGAAGACTGCAGTCAGGACAGGATGGAGAGAGCTGAGCATGTGAGGTCGTTTGGCTCACCTGCGTCAACCATGGCCCTGGCAGGCGCACTGTCAAAGCCACAGGGGACCAAGCTGTGATGCAATTCAGCTACAGGGGTGGCCCCACCTTCCCAGCTCACGCGTCGTGGGGCAGGCACCTGTGAGACCTAAAGGGTTAGGGTTATATGGCTTACTCAGCTCAACCAAATTTTGATTGGTCGAGCACAGATTTACCCTACTCTCCCCACCGATCTTTTTCGTTTTACGGGTGCCACTTCCAAAGTTCGTGAAGACCAACCTTTATCCACCGTGACAACCACCGACTTTCCTTGGGATTTCTCGAGACGATTTAACAATCAACCCCTCAAGTCAAACCCGCGGTCTATCGATCATCGAGAAAATCAGTCAACATGGCGGTCCCAGGAACCCAGATGTGAGTGAAAACCTATGTTTCACCAATGGCCCGGCAGGAGGGACAGGAAAAAAACCAGTGGTAGCTCAGAATCGTCAATGGCTGTTGCAAGAGGTGGTCAACGAAGAATTATGGTTTCAATATTTTTGAAATTTAGGCGGATTGATGATTCTATGGACACGATGGCACGATTGCAGCAAGATCACGATGATGCTTGCAAAACCCCCACCTGGACAATTCCACTGACAGTGCCTTTTTACCATACAGTTCCAAGCGGAGAAAGTTCGTCGCTGACGGTGTTTTCTACGCCGAGCTGAACGAGTTCTTCCAGCGCGAGCTGGCCGAGGAGGGCTACTCGGGCGTCGAAGTCCGCGTCACCCCCACCGTCACCGACATCATCATCCGCGCCACCCACACCCAGGAGGTCCTCGGCGAGCAGGGTCGCCGCATCCGCGAGCTTACCAGCCTGATCCAGAAGCGCTTCAAGTTCCCCGAGAACAGCGTCTCCCTCTACGCCGCCAAGGTCCAGAACCGTGGTCTGTCCGCCGTCGCCCAGTGCGAGTCCCTCCGCTACAAGCTCCTCAACGGCCTGGCCGTCCGTCGTGCCTGCTATGGTGTCCTGCGCTTCATCATGGAGTCAGGTGCCAAGGGTTGCGAGGTCGTCGTCTCTGGCAAGCTCCGTGCCGCCCGTGCCAAGTCCATGAAGTTCACCGATGGCTTCATGATCCACTCCGGCCAGCCCGCCAAGGACTTTATCGACAGCGCCACCCGCCACGTCCTGCTCCGACAGGGTGTCCTGGGTATCAAGGTCAAGATCATGCGCGGCTCCGACCCCGAGGGCAAGGCTGGTCCTCAGAAGTCGCTGCCCGACGCCGTTACCATCCTCGACCCCAAGGAGGAGACTCCTGTTGTCCAGCCCGTCAGCCAGGACTACGGTGCCAAGGCCGCGCAGGTGCAGGCTGCGGCTGATGCTGCCCGGGCCCAGGAGGAGCAGGCGGAGGGTGATGAGCAGCCTGCTGCTGAGCAATAGTAAGGTTACTGCAGCGGGGGGTGGTCCGTCACATAGACCTTGGGAGGTTTTTCGGGTTGGATGGACACAATACTCCTCATAGTGGTGGTTCTCGGCAAAGCGGTCCAGCCTTGACGACAGGCAGGGAAGTGCCTTTTTTGTTTGGCACTGGGGATTTCGATCATGAGCAGCTCATGAGCAGCTGCAGCGGAACCTGATAGGACCAGCATCGAGGGAAGGAGAGAAAGGGAGAGGAGGATTCCATCACCAAAAACACTAGGGTCCGGCGTAATTTGATATGCATTTTTTGCTGGAATCAGGGAAAGGAATCTGCTTCGCATCCATTTTGTAATTCTGCTACCCGGCTGGAGACATAATGGACAATCGAAAAGCAACATTGAGAGATGAACAATCAGAGGCCCGCTGGGAGTTGTGACATGATAATGGCAATGCAATGAAGCTCAGCTCTGTTACTGAGTCCACAAAACTGCCTTCAGGAACCAGCTATTCCGTTCGGACTCTTTAGATTGGTGTAAGTTTGTGGTATATTTGCGGGATGCGAGCCACCCTGGCTGGGCTTCTTGACCACCCGCTCGTCGACGTGCCTGGGTCTCAACCGGGAACTACCATGGAGAGTCAAGCTCAATCCCCCCCCCCCCCGGGTCTTGCACCTAGATAGACAAGATCCAGTACAGCTCATGCCCAGGTGCTGAATCTCTCGGTAGCATGAGATACAGACGGGCTTGTGCATCTGACCACGAAACCAGAGACCGACCATCCTCTCGTCCCCGTCACATAGCTAAGCAGAGGCCATAACTCCCAAGAATCTCACCTCGCCCTCAATCCTCATCGCTGTCCTCGTTCCTCTTCCAAAAAGGCAACCAGTGTCGAGGTTCCTTCCGCCCTTGCCCAGATCTGCTCGACAGCCCAGCACCAGCACCGGTGCTCACCGCCCCATACGATGAACCAGCTCCCGCCTCCGCCCCAACACTCATGCCCCTCTGAGCCTCTGGCTGCGCACTCACCACCAGCAGACGCGCACGCGGATCATCGCTCGCGCCCGCCGCGACCGCCGTACCCACAGGCACAGGCGGCACCACTCTCGCCTGAACCCCAGCAGACGACGACGACGACAACGGCATCCTCTTAGCACCTCTCGCCGCCAGGAGAGCCTCGAGCCACATCGCATTGCGGGTGTTCGGCTTCACGATAGCAGTCACAATCTCGCCGACGATAGGAACCAGCTTGATGGCAAAGTCCACAGCCGCCCACGCCAGCATGACGACCAGCGCAACGGCCGGCAGCCCACCCTCGACACGCCGCGCCGCGCGGATGAGGGACAGCGCGTTGAGCAGGGAGATGAAGTCTCCGACGACGGGGAGCAGGCCCCACAGGGTCACGGTGCCGAACTGCACGTGCACGCCGCAGCAGCAGTGGCAGTCCACCCACCACTCGTACCGCCAGGCCTTGCGGCGGACGGTGCGGAGGACACGCTCTTCGTGCGCGGTCAGGCCGGGCGGTGTGAGCTTCTTGATCTTCCTGCGGCGGCCGTCGTCGGTCACCACGTAGTCATACTTGGGGTTCTGAAACGGAAGGGGGACAAAGTTAGTGATTTGTTGTTTGCTGAGACACTGCGTGGATGTGAGTGAGCGAGAGACAGGGAGAGAACACAAATAAATACCTCTGGTCCAAAGTTCTCCTCCAAGACGTGCCCAGCGTACTCGCTCGCCACAAACTTGGCAAGGAACGAGCCCATGATGAAAACCCAGAAGTTCGACCTCGTTCGACCAGGTTTGAAAGAGAAAAAAAGATGAGAATGTTGCAAGAGGTTTACAGTCTGCTGTCGTCTTTTTTCCTCCTCTTCTCTTTTTGTTTTCTTGTAATTATATGTTTGAGACGATCATGGGTGGGAAAGAAGCTCAGGTCAAAGTTTGAAAATAATGTAGAGCTCACGAATATAAAACCAATCTGAGCTAGTACTGTATGCCTTGGCGGTCCTCCAGCGAACAGGCGCTTGGGCAGTCGACAGTGGATAAGTATAGTGCAACACCCCTGGAGGGTATGAGTTGTCCTCTGGAGTACGGCCAAGCACACCCCATTTTACACGCGCTTGGTTTGACTAATTACCAGCTAACACCCTCGAACTTCTTAAACTCAAAATGTATATCGAAAAGTCGGCTGTCTACATCATTAGCATTGTTGGCTGATTATTGACTTGTCGCTGCGGGCTTTTTTTTTTACCGTCTGGCATCGTGGACCTTAGGCTGGACGGCTGACTGAGGGCACCTGAGCAGCGCAACTGTGGGGTCTAGAAGAAGCACAGGAATAGGCCTTAGTACCCATGGTGTGGACGTTAATTAACCCCCAGACTTCTCAAGTCACGCTGGGATAGTCAGACTTCAGCCTAGGCCAAGCAAAGGAATCTCAGTTTAGATGCAGCAGCACATATTCTTCATGTAATATTCTCATAAACTGATACGGGGCGTCGAAAACAGGCCCTCGCTGATGCCATTTTCGCCGACCATCCGCCTCCCAGACTCCGACTTCCAAGTTGAAAAGGGGCGGCGGGCCTCCTGTGCCCTCGAGATCTTGACCCATACCTATTACACAGTCCATACGACACGCGATGGCGCCAAAGACACTTGGGGGGAAAGCCTGTATGTGTCCTCTGTTTGATAACCCCAAGAGAACTGTTGATTCTCGCTTTTTTCGTCGTAATCATACTCGCCGGCTCCGTTCCTGTCTCCTGTTGACTGAGTGTGCTTGGTTATGCGTGTGTGCATCTTGGGCAGCCGTTTGTCTCATTGGCACAAATCTGCTTGGCCAAAGGCTGAAGATAATTTGTTCCTTCGAAACCCCCCCCCCCCCTTCGTCACAGCAAGGGGGCATCTGATAGGATACCACCAGACGGTCACGCTTGAAGCAAATGCAGGTGAAATATACAGGTCGGAGAAGTACCATTCGAAAGTCAGCATGAATGGATTTGGGGCAGAATGCAGCCAGAAGCGACCCGGTGAATGCCTGCCTGCCCGCCTGCCGACCCGAACCCCATTCTAACGGACTCCCCAAAGATGTCAGCCAGTCCCAAAATAAACCCCAGCCTCATATCCATGAAGGCTCGTCATACACATCGTAGCCTCTTGCCTTCCTTTTCTCTTCGTTTTATTTTTACACAGACGCGCAACAAGACAGGCGCACGAGGCAGACGTTATCTCTCTCCTGACTTGGGCGCCTGCATCTCGGCAGACGTCTTCGTCTTGCCATTGCCGTTGGGCTCGGCCGAGCCGTTCTGGTGCGGCATCCGGCCGCTGCTGCCCTCGTCGTCGCTATCCTCAGTGAGGTCTGTGAGTCCGAATTCGGCAGCCGCCTCCTCGTCGTACGCCCGGATCAGGCCTTGGCCCTCACGGTCGGTGCTTCCCCGCGTCCCGAAGCTGCGTCGCGCCTCCATGCTCATGCGCGTCTGGATTTGCGAGACCATATCCGTGCCGATGGCGTCGTTGCCGCCCCGCCCCGAGATCATCTTGAAGCCGTTCGGGTCGCGGCGCGAGAGGTTCAGGAGGTACACACCCGTGAAGGTGACGAGGAAACCGCACAGGAGCGAGAGCGTGTTGACAGGGTCCGAGGTATTGAAGCCGTTAAAGAGGATGAAGGACGCACACAGGGTTGCTGTTGTGAAGGTGACGTAGTAAAGGGGGTTGACGCTATCGAGAGCAGAGTCAGCACGATGGGTTTGCGACATCCGACAGATCCTTGGGATACACACATATTGGTTGGAAATTGGCTGAGTGCCTTGTTGAAGTAGTTCATCTGCGTTAGGATGCACACAGCGGTGATAATCATGAACACATATGTCGAGGCATGTGTGAACTGGTTGTGGCCGGCAAATGTCAACTTTAGGGCAATACCAAAAGCCTTGATGGCCATGACCGAAACGGATCCCACGAGGGAGCAGATGCTGAGGTAGACGAGCGGGTTCTGCTTCCCGTAGACAGGAGAGATCTTGTAGATCATGAACACGGAAAAGGCCGTCACTGATATTGCGTAGATCAGGAAACCTTAAGCCACAAGGGTTAGCCATGGGGTGTCACTGTCGGAAAGGTGCGGCGGTCGGATCTCACCAGGCTTCAACGCATACGAGAGGATCGTCTCGATGGTCTCGATATCCTCATCTGGCGGGGCATGGAGGACGATAATGACGGCACCGATGAGGCAGATAGCGCTCCCCAGCTTTCCCAGTATCCCCAGCTCCTCGTTGAGGAAGTATGATCCCAGTACTGCGCCTATCAAGACAGACAGCGCGCCCAGTGGTGTAACAAGGATGGCTGGCGCGAAAGCGTATGCTGCGAAGTTACATATCTCGCCGATGACCACTATTGCGTTCCCGACGTCAGCACATTCCCAAGTCTTGTCCCGGACAGATCCATCGATTGACTGTGGTCGGGGTGGTTCTCACGTGTGGATATACCGGCCCACCACATCGGGTTTCGTAGGTATATGAAGCCATCTCCTTCAAAGCCATGCCTCTCTTCCGCTTGGTTGAGACCCTACAGAGACACGGTCAGCCATTGATTGAGTATACACCGGGAGAGGGGTTGATTCATGAGGTTTTCTCGAGCGAGATGGAGGAGGGTTCGTGTGGGCGGGTGGTGTGTGGGTACCTTTTTCGTTATGACGAAACTCGTGCCTGCAACGTCGGCAAAGGTCAGCTACAGTCGACTTCTACACGAAAGGATGTTGTCGAGGGACGGGAATCAGCCCTACCGATGGCTAAACTGGACGTCATGGCCAGTCCCAGGCCGATGTATCTGCAGCGCGAAAAAGAAAACCCATCAGCGCGAATGTCCTCGTTGTATCGAAGGGTGGAGCAGGCAGGTCGCCAGCTGTCCTGCGCCGAGCACAAGCGAGTAAGGGATATCGTACTTCTCTTCCAACATCATCTTGAAAGGAGCGTGACAGCAGCTAGGCGCCGCCCGTGCCCGAGGGATTGAAAAGATTGTGCGATGCGTGCAGGCTGGCGATTGATGGGCGCGGGGCCCAGGAGTGGTGAACAAACCCGAGGCAGGTCTGACACGTGAAGGACGAAGTTGGCTCGCTCGCGCCTGGCGAGAGGAAGAAGAAAAGGCGATTTTGTGGGAAGATGGTTCGTCTTTTTTGCCCTCAATAACGACACATGCACCACCGGGACCGAACGAGAAAAAGAAAGAAAGAAATGCTGCTGAAATCGTGTCCGTTTCGCAGGGTCAGGTCGTTGACGATCTGTAGGTCAGGTGGCACGGGATGTGTCGTTGGTTTGAGGGTGATCTGGCCAGGGGTCGTGATGGGGAAAGGTGTCGTCTTTTGGTGGTAGTGGAGGAGGAGGATGTGGTGGTGATGGTATCGAATCCAGGATGGGGAGGGACTGAATTGGACGGGATAGTTCTCGGTCAGGATGTTTCCCTTTCGGAAATCTCAACAGACCGGAAGACAGAAAAGTGGGACATGCACTGCCTTGTCTGTCTAGCTGTCTGGCCTGTGCTTTGGTGGAGAGCGAGTGACCGAGTGTGAGAGAGGGAAAGGGAGAGCGGGAGTGAAAAGAAGAGGGCCCCGTTAATTCTATCGTCGCCCTGTGTCAGAAGGCATCTCCTCTCCAGTATGGTCCAAGGGCGGGCTGGCGTGAGCACACTAACTAACTGCCATGGCATGTACCACTACAGTGGTGGGTGTAGGGGGACGTCGTGCCTTGGCAGGGTTCGATTTTCTGTTGATAAAATTGGATGGTCTGGACAGGGATCCCCGATCAGACTCCTTTTGGAACGGATCGAGGCCATGTCACCATCGTGTGTCGCAGCACCCCAAAGGTTTCGGATCTCTCAAAGGCGTTACTGTTACTGGTCGTCCCTCCGTGGGTAGTTGCAGGGCCCCTGTCGCTGCCGCCTATGGGTTCCACTGTTTGTAGGGCCCCTGGGCAGAACCCCCTGGCTACTCGCGCCCCAAATGGCCTGGCACCTGGCTAGCAGACCTGCCCTCACCTAATCGTGCGTGCCCGGCACTGTGGCCTCGGGCCCTGCATTAGGCGCTACCTCGTCCTCTACCTGGGCTCAGCAGGAGGGCCACCACGAGCTGTTAGTATCTGAGTAAGTCCAATCTGACCCGCCTCACTGCCAGCCAGCTGCAAGCCCAGTTCAGGGGCCCTCTTCCAAGTTTGAATACGAGCGGCCGGTCGTGTTTGGCAGCAGGTCTGTCTGCTGGATATGAAGCAGTTACATAGTACTTACTATGTTTCGGCCAACAGGCCTCGCACGTCTTCCTGATTGTTTCTGGAATCAGTTGAGATACTTGGAGCCGGACCATCGCACACTGGCATCCTCAACGCCCGACTCATCAGCTTTCCGGCCGCTTGTGGTTCGAGATGCCCAACAGCAGAATAAGATCCATAAGAAGTGCTGATATCTTGAGCTCACTAGAGCTCTGGTCAGAGGTATGATGGCTTCGGTAGCTCTCGTGGGTTTGGTAAATGAAAGGCCCACCACAGCCAGGCCCATATTATGTGTGGCGCCAGCCTGCTTCACGATGGCTTCTCTCAATTGACTTGCAGAAGACTAGGCTGAGTCGAGTCTCAGCAAGACATGCCGCCATACCTCACGCTCAAATAGCCCGTTACTGCTCGAGCAGGTTGATTTACACTGCTGACAAAGGAGTGCTGTATGAAGCTTGATTGTGTTGGCCGATTTGCACTCGGGACCGCATCACAATCCCACTACGAAACGCATACAAAATACAGTCTTCCTGCTTATCCTCATGACGATTCCAGCTGATCAATTGACATGCTAAAACCTCCTCCAGCATGACTTCCTGCAACAGATAGGGCCGGTAAAGTGTGTCGCCGGCCATCGGCCACAGTTGAAACACCCTACTCCCCCATCAAGTACCTGTGCATGTTGTAATATGTATATCAGATATAACTGCAACGTTCGAGGTCCGTCCACGAAACATTGGGGGGGATAACGATCGTCCGTCCCACAGGGGCAAGGGGAAACGTCCCGCACTTTGTTGCTTCTAATCCTTTCACCTCAAGCCCTCTCCCGGGCACGCACCACTCACGCATGGGTAGTACTAAGTAGAGATTGTAGGGCAGAAGGGGTCAAAAGGACGGCCGGGGGAAAAGCTTACCTTGTGTGTTCTCTGGTGGCGTTTTTGGGCATCCACCCAGTATTTTCCGATTCGATAATTGGCTCAGCCTCAGCCTCGCCCAATTTGCGGCCAACGCGTCAGCAGTGGAATGAGCTGCTACCTGTGTTCCTCATATAAGCCAGACTGCGACATCCCGGCTCCCTTAGGAGCGGTCTCCTCAGCCTGGCCACACACAGTAGTTGCCGCGTCCCGTTCATCTGCCCCAAGATGAAGTGGATTCGCGGAATAGCCCAGGTACGAAATTAGCCTCGCTGCGTTGAATTGAACTGGGTTTATCTCTTCAGATTTTTGGTACAAAACTTCCGCTCTACAAATCGCCACAATTGTGGCTAGTATCTCGAGATATCGCGAGCCCGCTTCAACGCTCGCCATCAAGGGCGCCCAGACGCCTGCAATCCATTCCACTGCATTGCCTTCCCAACGAGAATAGCTCAGTCCCTTGTACACACCTCAACATGCTCGATAGGCGCATTGCACCTGGCAGGTTAGGAAGATATGCAAGATACTTAGCCTCATTGCTTGGGAGAGCAGAACATAACCCGTCCACATCCACACAGCGACTGAAGATCCGAACAGGCCATCGGTTGTATGAACCACGCCGCCCCGAGACCACTTCCGAGTCTTGCCCGTCATGAACTACTCCAGCGATATACGAGGTAGTGTACAGGCACCATACCCAGTTCCGCCTCAGCTCCAGGGTTCCAGCCAGGTCCCGATCATCGCAAACCAAGGAATTGCTGAAGTTAGGGTATCAATAAATTCTTTTCTTCTTTTTTTTTTCGCCGGAGGCGCGGAGGAACGCAAACGCAAAATTAATGTCGTAGAGAGGCGGAAGGCGATGCTCGTCGCCGTTATCAGGAGTTAGGACTGTGTCCTGGTGCGAGCACTTCGAATACCAGTCGATGCTGTCTTCTTTTCAGCCGCAAACTCACTTACCTTCATATCCATGAAGACGCTCGATCGTGGCGTAAATCTGTTATTGCTGTTGCCGTCGTCGTCGACCCGTCGCCCATTGTTGCTCTTCGGGGTCAAGAGCCAGGGGAGGAGAGCGGGGGAAAAAACAAGAAAAACTACGGGGATAGAATCAGGAACAGGTGTGGGGAAGAGTAAGGGTGCAGATGAACTACAACTGCTTCCTGGTATTCAACATTCGATGTCGTGGGGTTGACATCGATATGGTGATTAGGTGTGGAAGACCAGCCGTCCACCTAAGTGCGACGGCGCTTGGCGGCTGGTACCATATTAGTACGCGCATCTAGAGTGAACCAGAGTTGATACGCACCATTCTCGTCGCCCGGACCATCATTGACCTCGTCTGCTTGTCTGCTTCTCTTTGCAGAGATGCTCGAAGGAGACAGGTTGGTCGGGTTCGGATGCGCAACGCCAATCTCGTCGTCCTCGTCATGATTCCAGTCGATCTCGTCCACATCATTCGGGGAATTGTCAAGGTCGGCTTGAATTGGGGTCTGGGTAGGATATGCAAAGGACTGAGCCAAAGCTGGATCCTCTCCATGCGCGCTGTCCTCTCCGTCAAGAGTTGCTGTTGCGCTCGAGTTATCAGATACGTGTCGCGAGGAACCATTATGTATGGCGGCACCTTGGTCGATACTCGTGTCGGTGTAATTTGCAGGTTCTAAAAGATCGCCTTCGTTGCCAAGGTCCAGATAGTCGTCGTCTTCGGCCGTATTGGCTGCGGTATCTTGAGCGGTTTCGTTAGCTGCTGCGATGCCTTCTTGAGTGTCAGACATAAGACGATCCCATTCTTCTTCGGTGATTGAATCAAATATAGAACGTGTGATGGCGTCAGGGTTGGCTGAAGCGTCCTGAACAGAAAGAGAATCCAGGGACAAGCAGTCATCGCAAAAACACAGGTTCGGCTCCGCACATGTACTTGGCAAAGAAAAGAAGTCCTCACCATCAGCGCCTTCTTGTCCCTCCTGGGACAGATCGACTAGAGTCTCGGCCTCTTGCGTCGTCTCGTGAATCTCGCCGCCACCTGACTGGCCATCCCCATTCTGACGCTCCACCTCATGCATAACTTCCAGAACCTGGGCATCAAATTGCCCTGCTGCTGGCGCACCATCTTCTATGATAGCGTCAACAGATACTTCATGTCCATCTGTAGTCTCGAGTGCAGAGTCGGCATTCGCAGCCGCATCAAAATCGTGAGCCTCCACGGGGTCAGGTGCGTCGGTGTTGTACTCGGCTGTGTCCTCTACCACACTGCCAGAGACAGATGTATCGACGGTCGATTGTTCTGGAACTTCAACAACTTGGAATGGGTTCCGTCTCTGTTCCACATCGTAGTGTTCGGCTGTTTCACCCATTGCCTCCTCACCCTCGTCGTCGTTGGCGTCATCAAGCGACAGATCGTCGGAGATGAGATCCTCGGACAGTCCATACTGGCCTGCTTCATTGGTGGCAGAGGCGTCTCCAGAGGCATCCTCAGAGGCATCCTCGTAGTACTTCTCAAAGTGCGAAAGTCCTTGGCCCTCGTCCGCGCCCTCCACGAGATCCGCAAACCGGCGCAAAGGGTTCGATCGCGTACTGAGATGGACGAAAAGCTCGGGCGACCGAGAGCCACCATCATGCTGAACCAATGTCTTGTTCACCTCTATAATCTGAGCGAACGTGGTCTGGTCGAGGAAATCCTGCGTTGTGGACTCGCTAAATTCGAGGCCAAGACCGTCGATTTGTAGGAAAATTTCTTGGTCAGATTCCACCTCGGAAGAAATGACGTCGCGAATGTTGCTTAGGAACTCAGACAGGGGCTGTTGAAGCAGATCAACATCACTGAGAAAGTAGGTGTTAGGGTCTTCATCGGCAGCCCCTCCAAAGAGAAAGTACTCCTGCTTCTGGTACGAGACTGTCACGTTTGGAAACACGGTGGAGTTGAGGTCCTTATCCCCTTCCAAGTCCTCAGTATCCCAATTAGACTCGTTCAGAGAGGCATCAGCCACGTCGGTCGTGTGGTACTCTACGGGCAGCGACGTGTCCACATCAGAGTTGACGTTGCTGCCCTCTGCCCCGCCTGCAACACTTGCATCCTGGGCGTGATCGCCGTCAACAAGCGCTTCAGCTATCTCATCATCATCGGCCGTCTCTGCAAGGTATTGAACATTCTGGACAGTGTCTGTCCTTGCCTCGGGTCGGTTCTCGATCGGATCAGAATCGTGAGCGGGCTCCTGTAAACCAACTCCCTCATGAATACCATCGACACTTGTCGCAGCGTTCAGGAGATCGTGGGTCTGCTCCGGATCAAGCTCGACAGCGTCGAGTCCCTCGAATCCGCCAGCTGTCTCCTCGTAATCGACTCCTTCCTGAAACTCGTCTTCGTCCTTGGTACGACCATCTTCATTCTCGTCTTGGTCAACGGCCTCAAGTTCGCCGAGACCACCATCATGGGCATCCTGGGAATATTCGTCTTGTCCAGCATAGGCATCAAAATCGGAAATCGCTAGGTTGACCGCTTCGTGGCCGGGATCGAGGCCGCCGTCATCATCGGGCTCTATATTCGATGCCTGCGGCACTTGCTCTTGTGGATTCAACGTGTACGAATCGCCGTTCTGTGCCTCGACGTTGTCGGGCTGGTGGATTAGATCATCTCTTGCGGTGTCGCCCTCTCCAGGGCCGCCCAGATCATCGCCGCCACCGATCTCGAAGTCGAACTCGTCGTCTTGGATGATGTCATTGAGATCATTGTGGTGTCCGATCTCTGCGTCAGGAGTATGATGCGGTGGTTCCTCTGCTGCAGCCTCCATGATATTTGCAGTTGCTTCTCAAATACGTAGAGTGTTGCTTGCGAGAACGACAATGGTCCGGTAGGCTGATGAAAAAGAGATGTTCAGCTGCCCGCGAAATGCTTACAAGTTGGTAGGGCGGGCAGCGGTTGGCATAGCGCTTATGTTGAGGGAGTTCGCAGATGAAGAGAGACGTAACAGTTAAATGAGTTTCCGTGTAGTAGCAGGAGAGTGTATCTCAGAAGAATCAGGTAATGTTGACCAGGTGAAAGGTTTGCGTGAATGTGTCAAGCCACGGCTAAGGTGAAGGATCTTTGGGGGGGGGGGGGGGGGGACGCTGCAAACTGAAACCCCGACAAATAGTTTTTGATGTTGCACCCCGGAGATTGTGTCCCGATTTTAAAGAAAATGGGT
>JACWTT010000084.1:0-85270 GCA_014851275.1 Cryphonectria japonica | reverse complement strand
GCAGTGAGACACGTGCATTCAGACTTCAGTTGTTTCCGTATTCAAGGCCTGTACTTGGCACCGCTCTTGCTAGCATAAACCACTTCGGTACTTAGAAATCTTCAGATTACTGCAGTGCTCATTACAAATTGCTATTTTACTATTTATTAAAATAATATATTTTTCATTTTAAAAAAAATAGATATCTGATATATAATAGTATATTATACTATTGTATGGTTAATTAATATATTATATTGATTTGATTTTCTTATATTAATTAAATTGATAGAGAAAGAGTAAGGTTTTGTAAAAAGTATATAATTGTTTCAATTAGCATAAAATGTAAAACTTTAGTTGCAAAATCGATTTTTGCAACTAATAAAATAGATAGATAAAATCTATTAAGATAATATATATACTATTCTATGCTATTAATATGTTATATTAATAGATTTTAGTTCTGCAAAGGGAATAGTTCGAAAAAGTTGAAAAGTAGTTGATTTTTGAATCTTAATTGATTTTAGTTAGATATAAACTTATTTTTACAAATAGGTAAAATTTGTTGAAAAAAGGGATAAAAAAGAGTATATAGAAGGGTTTTTCAATAAATATAAGATAAATAAGATATTTCCCGAATTATAGCAAATCCGGGCTTATAATCCAAAAAGGAAATAGAAAGAAGGAAATACTAGTTAGTTAGAATAGTTGATAGTTGAAAAGCTTGATTAAATTGCTTAATAATATATTTCTATTTTGAATAAAAAGGAAATATACAGAACTATTTATTTCTGAATTTCTTTTAATAGTAATTTACTAATTCAACTAATTTGTTTATTTCTTTATTAGTTAAATTATAATATTCTTTATTTAATTAGTTTAATTTTAGATTTTCAAATAATATTTAGTTACTGGAATTCTATTTGTATAGAAATAGTTTGTTATCTAATTTCAATAGGAATTTTATTCTATAGTTATTTGTTATTTAATTTTAATAGAAATTCTATTCTATAGTATTTGTTTATTTGTTTAATTTAAATAAGAATATTTATTTTAATAGGAATTTTATTCTATAGTATTTATTTGTTTGTTTAATTAGAATAAGAATGTTTAAATTAAAGTAATTAGCTGAAATTCCTTTTTAGAGCTTTTACTTTTTAGTTTATAATTTAAACTTCTTATTAGAAATAGTTACTATTAAAAATAGTAGACTAATAATAAGTAATAATAGTAATATATTTTTTATGTATATTGCTGTTTAATATACTAAAAATCTTTAATTGCATTATATAATTAAATTAGTTTTTAGAAAAAGAATAATTCTAAATAATATAAAAATAAAACAAATATTATATAAATATTTTCTTCTTTTATTATTATACATATATATCTGTTTAATTATATATATAATTTATAAATATATTTTTCTTTAGTTACTAAAATACTAAATTTAGTAACTAAAAATTACTAACTAAAACTAACTAAAATTTTAATTAGTTTTGAAAAACTTTAACTAACTAAAAATTAATTCTAATTTAACTAAAAACTAAAAACTAATTTATTAACTCTGTATTTATACAAACTTTAATTTTTAGACAAGTTATTATTTTTATAATAAATATAAGTTTTCTAAAATAAAATAGTAGTTTAATATAAATAGTAGAAAGAGAAAGAAAACTTATTTGCTTTATTAGTAGAACTTAAATAGTTACTATATAGTAATATAATACTATAAAAAAGAATATTATACTATTTTATATATTTTACAGTTTTTCTATTATTATTTCTATAAATATTACTTTATTTTTGAAACTAATACTTGTATTCTAGTTAACTAATTCAATAAAAAAAAATATATCTAATATACTTCTAAATAAATAGATTATAATAATTAAAATATTTGACTTTATTATTAAATATATATCTAAATTAAAAAATATTATAATTAATACTTTTTCTAAACTACTATATTCTATACTATCTAAAAAAAAAAAAAATAGTAATATTAAAAATTAGTATAATACTTAGCTTAATAATATAAAAATTAATAAAATTAAGCTGCTATTACTACTGACACTAACTCTTTAATAGACAAATTAGTTAAAATAATATATTTTCTTCTTATATTATAGAATAATACTATTCAGATTTTCTAAAAAAAAAGTATAAAAGCTTTATAATAGAAGTAATAAAATACTAAATACTTAATTAAGTACTATAATACTATATAAATACTAAACTTCTAAGAAAATAAATAGTAGATAATCTAGATTTTTATTATTATATTATCAAAGAATATTATATAAAATTTAATTACTAAAGCTAGAATTTAATAATTACTAGAATTAAATAGCTTTATTATTAGAAAAAACTCTAAATAGATATTACTAATACTGTTTTAGAAGATAAAAAGTATATAAAATTCAATCTGAAAATATAGAAAAAAAGAATAGTTTTAATCTTTCTAAATTAGCTTTTTACAAGATTATTACTAATAGAAATCTAGAAAATAAAGGTAAAATAATAAAGACTATTAAAGTTTTTAGTATATTATTTATTTAGATCTGTAATTATAATCTATATACTTAAAATTAAATATAAACTAGTTATTTTTTTAGCAAATATTTTTATAAAGCTAGCTAATATATAACTTTTTAATAGAAACAGTATTTAAAGCTTATAATATTTGTAGAAAAGACTATAATCTGCTAATTATATAGATATAGTCTTTTTTATTTAATTTTTAATTAAAAGCTATTTATTCTAATTAAAACTAAAATTCTAATATAGAAAATCTTTATCTAATCTAAAAACTAATCTTTTTAAAAAATATTTAAAATATAATTATATATAATTGTAGCTAAACAGGAAAATATATAATATATAACTAATACTATCTAAATTTATTAATTAAAAATTAAATATAAAATTTAATTTATAAAATTTAATTAAATATTAGAAATCTAGTATTTATTTAAAATTGTATCTAAAAAATCAGCTATTTATATAATATTAAAATTTCTATATAATTATACAGATTTTAGATAAATATATCTATAAATTTAAAACTATTAATAAAATTTTATTTAAAAAAATTTATATAAAATATTAATACAATTTAAAACTTAAAATACTAATATTCTAGAAAAAATACTAAAATCTAATTTAAATAGCTATTAGTAGACAAATTAGCTTTAGTATAAGCTTTTTAGTAGAATAAACTAGATAATAATATTCTTAAAATTTAAAAAATAGATTTAAATAATAATACTATATTCTAAATTTTAAATATTATTAATTATAATCTTATATCTAATTAAATAAATCTTAATCTAAAAAATATAAATTTAATAATTAAAACTAATAATAATATAGAAAACAAAAATAATAGTAGAAATAATAAATATTTTATACAGATAATAAAGAAAAAAAATAGGAAAAAGCTAACAGAAATAAAATATTTATACTAATTTTGACTAAATCTGTATTTTTAGCTTATAAGAAAAATTATTTTTTTTCTATCTATATTTCTTTTTATTTGTAAAATATATTTTCTTTTTATCTTTTCTATTTTATCTTATATATTTTATTAGAAAAGAAAAGATAAAATATTATCTGCTATTATTTATTATAGAATATTATAAATCTATTCAAAATCTAAAAGTATCTAGTATAGAATATATTAATTAGCTCTGAAGCTATTATTACTTAGAGATTGCAAGTATATTAGAATATAATTTTTAAGAAATATAGAATATTAAAGAAAATACTATAATCTATAAAAACTTTTTTTTACTATTATATATTACTCTTATTACTAGAATACCTGTAAATATTATCTAATAGCTTTCTTTTCTTTCTATCTAGATCTATATTATTTATATTATTTTTTGAAAAATTATTATTAAAAACAGAAAAAGAATCTTAAAACTAGATAGATTTAATCTGTTTTTTAATATAGAGTCTTCTTATAGCTTTATTCTTGCTTTTATCTTTGCTATAAAATATAGATTATAGAGCTGCTTATCTAAATCTAGATACTTTCTTTTTAGAAATAAAAAAACCAATATTTTTTTTGCTAGCCTATACAAATAAAATCAGCAGTAGTCTTCTTAAATATTATAGCTATAATTAGTTATAAAACTTATAATATTCTATAAATATTATTTCTTTAATATAAAAACAATCTATTTAATCTAGCTATATATAATACTTTTATTCTATATAAACTTGTATTAAAGTTGATAATATAATTAATATTAGTACTATAATTAATTTTAGAATCTATTTTAATTATATATTAAGAGCTAAATTAGTAAAATAAGTATTAATACTATAAAAAAATTAGTATATACTCAAATTTAGTCAAGAATTTTAGAACAAGAATCTTATTTATATATTATACTTTTTAATACAAGAGAAATTTTTAGTATAATTATATCTAAACTCTATTGTTATAAACTATCTAATATGCAGGTTATAAAGCAGCAGTATAGAAGCTATTCGGAAAGAAACTTCTAATATCTAAAATTCAATATTCAGCTACAGACTACAATTGCTTATATAATCCAAGATTAGAGTTATAACAGAGATAGATTATTAGATTATCTAATAATCCAATAAGCTAGATTATTTAGATTACTAATAATCTAAGTAAGCTATAATAAAGAGCTAGATATATAACTATATATTTTTTACTATTAAATAGCTTATTATATATAGCTGTTCAGTTATCAATCTAAGTATTTATTTCATATATACTTGAATAGCTCTAAAAGCAGTAAAACATATATATTTAGACTTTAGTTTGTTTCTGTATTTAAAGCGTATATTTAATACTGCTCTTATTAGCATAAACTCTTTTAGTATTTAGAAATCTTCGGATTACTGCAGTACTTATTACATCTATATAATAAATATAATTGCTATACTTTTTATTAAAAAAGCTTCTTATTAAAATATATTTTAAAAAAAGCTAATTAATATTAATCTGCTGCTTTTATATAGATATACAAATAGTAGTATACTAATAAGAATAATAATTATAAAGAATTAGATTATACTAATTATAAAACTAAAAAAAAATTTACTTGCTTAGATTAGAAAAAAATACAGATAAAATATTTATTCAAAAGTTTCTAATTAGCTTTATATATAATAATAAGATTTAGTTTAATAGAACTTTTATTATCTAGCTTTATAAAATAAATAGTAAAGCTAAAGTTTAGAAATAAATTATTCTAAAATATAATATTATTTTAGATATTCTAAAAAGTATATATTAAGCTAAAATCTTTTTTAATAATACTAAAGTTTGTAATATTAAGAAAGTTAATATAGATATTTTTAAGCTAATAGTAATTATTATTCTAAAAAAAACTGAAAAAGAAAATTAGATTTAAATTTTATTAACTTTTTAAAAAGCAGTATTTATCTGTAAAGAAAATACAGTATTAATAATAATTTAAAATATCTTGAAAATATTATAAATCTAGGCAAGAAAAAATTAATAGAAAAAAAAGTTATTATATAAAAAATAAAAGTAAAAGTAAAATAAATTGAAAAAAGATTATTAAATAAATTACTAAGAATTAATAAAATAGTAATAAATAATAATTATATTTAACTAAATTATCATACTTTCTATTTAGTCTATTACTAGATAGCTTTTATCTAGCTAAAAATAAAGCTATTTGCTTTATAATAAACAGAAAATAATAAATTATTTAGATAATTGCTAAATAAATTAAATTAGCTATTCTATCTATATCTATAGCTAGCTATTCTTTTCTTTTTTTAATTTCTTTATAACTATCTTTCTTAAATATATATATTTCTTTTTTATTCTTTTTTATACTGCTCTGAATCTATATATTAATATTAGAATAGATTGCTAACTACTCTATTTATATAATATCACTTTTTTTAATAGATTTTTTAGCTAAAGCTATATCTTTCTCTGCTTTTTCTTTTTTAGTTAATATTCTTTTAGTTTCTTAACTTAATATTTTTACTAATTCTTCTTATAACTACTTACTTTCTAATAAAGCTATTTTTTCCTTTTTTCTTTCTTTTTAATCTAGCAATAATAGCTAAATTCAAATACTATTTATTCCTATCTATTTAATTTGGCTATAGAAATTAGATAACTAAAATCTATTATTTCTAAACTTTCTTTTCTAAAATATTATACCTAATTAAAATAATTAAGAATTGCTTATTTTATTTTAGTCTAAAAATAAATAAAAAACTATTTTATAGCAGGATTTATCAAAGAATACTTTCTAAAATTATTTCCTTACAAGTTATACTTGCCTACAATCTTCAGTATTAATCTTTACAAGTATTTCTTTAATATTTATAATCTAGTTAGATTTTTAAATATAGAATTCTCTAAAAATATTAGTATATAGTATATTATATCTGCTTTTTATTATTATACTTAATATAACTAACAAAATATATTTTTAATAAACTACTTTTATGTTTTATTAAAAGCTTAATTATCTAGTTTTTCTAATATTTTTAATAAACAGAATCTGTCTAAACTTAAAGCTAGATAAAAATATCTCTAGATTTTCTTTTTAATCAATATAGAAATTTTAATTTATATTCTATTCTAGCTTAATATAAAAACCTAAAAAAAATAATATTATTATATACAAATCTAATAATATTCTACTAATCTATAAAAATAAGTATTATTTAATTAATCAGTTTAGAAATACTAAAACTAATTAAAATTAGAATTTTGAAAATATTCTAATTATTTTGCTAAATAATAATTTGAATATAGCTCTGCTCTATACAATTAAACTATTTTATCTTGAAATTCTAAAATCTACTAATTTCTACTAATTATTTAATAGCTATCTAGATTAGAAATAAGCTTTTTATTTTAATTATAGAAAAACTATATAAAATATAGAAATATAGAGTACTAAAATAGCTATAATAAGCCTATACTGCTAAACTCTCTCTTATAAGCTAAAATATAGTAATTATATATAATATCTATTTTAGATATTAGCAAGAAATCTTTTATTTTATAAATATAAATCTATATAAATAGAAACTAGTATAATACTAGATATAATCTATAAGCTAAATATTATTTTCTTTATAAAAAGTTTTACAGATTTATCTAAATTATCTATTAGAAATTATTCTAATAGAATAAGAAAAAATATATTAGCTTTTATTTTAGAGAATTTTAAAGCAAATAGAATATCTAATTTAGCTTTTTTAAAATAACAGTCTCAAGAAAATACAGCTCTAGCTAGCCAGAGCTTGTATTTATTAAAAGAATATAATATTAGCTTAGAATTAAATCAGCTTCTATCTGAAATTTCTACTAACTTTTATTCTAGTTTATTCCTATTAATCTAAATCTAACAATCAGCTTATTAGTATAGCAAATAGCTAAGCCTAAATATACTATTAAAATTTTATTATATAAAAACTGAAAAGCAGTAATATTATATTTTCTAGTTTTTCTAATAAATTTCAGAAACTTTATATACTTTTATAGAATAAGCTTTATAGCTTTAATTCTATTAAGTTTTAAATAAATTTTTTGAACTAAACAGAATTTAAATATATTATTAACATAAATATATATAAAATAGACTATAAAAAAATCTGATAAATAAGAATACAGAATAAAAAGAGAATTATTACTATTATTACTATTTAAGCAGAGTTTGAAAGTAGATAGAAATAAATACTAATATTTCTATATTAATTTGAATATTAGTTTAGATAATAGAAAAAAGTATAAAAATTAAATTAGAAGTTAATTTAGTTTATAATATTTTCTTTAATAGTTTACAATAAATTCCTTATTTTTTTTTACTTTTTTTCTTTCTAACTAAATTTAGCATACTATTAGACTTATTGCAATTTTAGAAGAAAATTGCTAGGAAAAAATTGTTATAACAGCTAGAATAGTAGTTTGTAGAATATTAAATATAGTAGATTAAGAATTTATATATATATAAAGAATACTATCTACTTTTTAAATTCTTTAGCTATAGATAATAATTAAATATCTTTTCTCTTTTTTTTCGATTTTAGACTCTTTAAACAGGTCTAAAACAGGTTTTTTACTCTATTTTTATATCTGTATAGCCTTAGTTTGCTGTCTTTATCTGTATAAGTATGCTTGGATTGTATAAGCTCTTGCTTATTGCTTCGGTAGCTGTTTGTTTCTTTTCTTGAAAGCGACGGCGCTCTAGTTTTGGTTCAATAGAAATAGTTTATATTAGATAAGAATATTCTTTTCAAAATATATACTAGCAAGAATAACTTTTTCAAGCTTATTAGTAAATTAGATACTGTGGTATATAAAATAGGCTTTGTACTAGATAAGAAATTTTTAGAGTATTTTCTAGATATTATTATATATAGCAGATTTATCTATTTTATAATTTATACTAGCAGTATTCTAAATATATATAAATATAATAGTAGTAAAGTTAGTCTATAGCTAGATTTGCTAAGCCTAAATTATTTTACTTTATTAGTACTATTAAATACAGAATTGTTTAATATATTAGATAAAAGATTAGATTTAATTAACTAAACTTTTCTATATAAAAGTATAAATAAATAAAGTGAAAATATAAAAAGCTATTGCATTTCTATATTGCTTAAAAAGTATATATTAAACTAGGCTTAAATAAGAATTATTAAAATATAATAAGTATTATAGTAATCTGAAAATTTCTAAATACTAAAAAGATTTATACTAATAAGAGCAGTACTAAATATAAGCATTGAATATAGAAACAAACTGAAATCTGAATATATATATCTTACTGCTTTTAAAGCTATTTAAATATATATTAAATAAATATTTAGATTAATAACTGAAAAGCTATATATAATAATTTATCTAATAATAATAAATATATAATTATATATTTAGTTTTTTATTATAGATTATTTAGATTAATATTGAGCTTGTCAATCTATAGTATATAGTTTAAATAGATTAATATTAATTCTGTCGAGCTATTCTCTATTATAACTCTAATTCTAAGTTATATTATTTATCTATAGCTAAGTATTGAATTTTGAGTATTAGAAGTTTCTTTCTGAATAGTGTTATAATCTATCTAATATGCAGGTTACGAAACAAGCTCTGCTAATAAGAAACTAAGTATCACAACTCAAAATTCAAACAGCTAACTAGGATTATATAAGCAAGAATTAGAGTTGTAACAAGAATAGATTATTGAATTACTTAATAATCTAATAAGCCGGATTATCTAGATTACTAGTAAGCTAGATAAGCTACGACGAAAAGCTGAATATATAAGAACACGTTTATTACCACTAGATAGATTATTGTACATAGCTCTTCAGTTGTCAATCTAAGTATTCACTTGACATACACTTGAATAGCTTCAAAAGCAGTAAGACATGTATATTCAGACTTCAGTTTGTTTCTGTATTCAAGGCCTGTATTTAGCACTGCTCTTGTTAGCATAAACCCCTTCGGTACTTAGGAATCTTCAGATTACTGCAGTGCTTATTACATTTTGACGACTCTTGTTCAAGCTCGGTTCAGTGTATACCTCTTAAGCAATACAGAAACACAATAGCTCTCCAAACCCCTACCGGATCTACTACTAGCAGCGATGCTACTGACCTTAACAAGCAGGTTAAGGACTTAATAAAGCGTATTAAAGAACTCGAAGAACAGAAAGCTTTCAATAAAAATCTTTACTACAAAATAGAAATGCCTAGATTCTATAGAAGAGATTGCTATACTTTCCAGTCTTTCCTTATACAATATAAAGCCTATTTTCATTACAAGGAAAAGAAGTTCCTCAACGAAGCTGATAAGGTTATCTTCGCAGAATACTGCTTTCAAGGAAACGCTCTCACATAGTTCGAACCTACTCTAAGAAACTACTTCGAATACGAAAAAGCTGACCAGGAAAAGAATACCCAATACATCTTCCAGAAGTTCGATAACTTGGAACAAGCACTCAAGAACATCTTCAGCAACACTGACAAGCAACACAAGGCTAAACAAGAGCTACTCGAGCTTAAACAGACTAAGTCAGCAGCTAAATACACTATAGAATTCAGAAAAGCTTTATTATATCTATAGTAGAATAACTAAGCACTAATTACCTAGTACTATAATAGCTTAAAAAACAAAATTAAAAACAATTTTGCTAAAACTGAATAATCTACAAAACTTACAGTATTTATTGCTTTTGCTACAAAAATCGACAACTATTAGTATAAACAGAAACTAGAAAAACAAGAAAAGAGATATATTATATAAATACTTTGTACAATAATAGCTAATACTAGAAAGAAATACTAACTCTAATAAAACTGATTCTAGAATTAATTAAATACAGTATATAGAGAAACTATCTATACAAAACCAATAGAAATCAATACTACTATATATAGAAATGATAACAATTATAAGCAGAATAATAGAAACTACTTTAACTGTAATAAATTAAATTATTTTACAAAAAATTGCTATTAATCTAGATAATAATAGCAATAAAAACCGATTTCAGAAAAATAATAACTTAATATTATATAAATAAAGAAACTTAATTAGCTAAATAATAATATTTCTATAGAATAAATATTAGATTTTATTAATTATAAAAGTTTTAGCTAAACTTTCTATTATAATAATAGTTATTTAATATATTTTTCAAATAAAAAAAGTTTAAAATAGAATTTGAAAGTACTAAAAAAAACTAAATATTAGCAATAAAAAAGAAAAAAATCTATTTATAATATAATTATAAATAATAGTAATTTAGACTGCTTAAGCACTATTGAAAAAAAAATAGATTTTTAAGTAAAATAATAAAAAAAAATATTTTTTAGAATATTATAAGAAATAACAAATAAAACAATTTTTAGCAACTTTTAAAGAATTATTTTCTAATAAATAATCTAATAATCTATTGAAATTATTTATTCCGGAAATAGATAATAAAAATAATTAAAATGACTTAGAACTATAGAAAATCTTTTCAGAATTCAGCTTTACTTTTTTTAAAAACAATAAAACCGAATATCTAGTATACAGATTTAGCTTTAAAGAATTCTTTACTTATATTCCAATCTACACTATAGATATTTTGCAGCACAAAAACTCCAGAATTAACTATATATATTACAAATATTACAAGATTGTATAAATTTTATATATTAGCTATAGATACAAGCTATATTTTCTAGAAAAAGTTAAGTATAAATAGTTTCTAGTATAAGAAAATAGACAAATTATCTAAATTGTAAAAGAAATTAATATTAGATTCAGAAAAGTTTTTAAAAAAAAGCAATACAATATATATATTAAGCTACTAAATAATTAATTATATTATTTATATAAGTAATAAAGTTTGTAATTAGTATAGAAAATAAGCAGCTAGAGAAAAATACAAATATAGATAATAATAAGCAAAAAAGCTTGCTTAAAAAATAATATAATAAGCTTAAATTCTAAAAAAAAAAGATTAACTATAATAGAACTATAGATAATTAAAACTTAAAAATTTCTATATATTATAAATAATATAAACAAAATATATATAAAATTCGATATTTATATTAAAGAAAATAAATATAAAATTTTATTAAATAATAGTATTTAAAGGAAATTTTATATTACTAAATACTATTAATAAAATATAAGTTATATAGTATTAAAAAAAATTACAATTTTTTTATTATAGAAAAATAAACTATTATATATAACTAAAATATAATTAATATAAAAACTAATTATCTATCTATTTCGATTTAAAAATATATAATATTTATTATTTTTAATATTATAAATACAGCAGAATATAAATTAATTCTAGAAATATTTTAGCTTAAAAAATATAATTTTCAAATCAATTAAACTACTACCTAGATTTCTTGAAAATAAGCTATACTTACAAAAAAAATTGTAATTAATAGCGAAAAACAGAAATTAGTTACTAAATATAGTTTAAGAAAAAAGTATTTAAATAATTTACTATATACTTTTAAATTAGCAGAGCTAATACCTTAAAGAGAAAGATCTAGCAAAAAGAATACTCTACTAGTGCTAGAGCTTTAGCAGATTAATATAATAAGAAAGTAAGTACTAGCACGAAACGTACAGTCTGTACCAAAGCGAAATACAGAAGCAGTACTCTAAAAATCTGCTTTGCTCTAGAGAAGTTATACTGAAAAGCACCCAGACAGAATACAACAGAAATCGCAAATACAACCCCAGAAAGTCTTTCCGACCCGGAAAAGCTGTATAGAGCAAGCAACAGAAGAACGACCCTAGGAATTCGCTCTGACCCGGAGAAAGTATCTAAAGCCTTCGAATATTAACAAACAATACAGAAGCAGAACAGATTACAATACAACCAAGACAGCTCTCTATGCAATACAAGAATGAAGAAACGCTTAACGGTACCTACTGTTTTTCTAGATAGCGGAAACAGAGCAAGAACTAGAACTAACACTCGCCGGCATACCACGAAAGTACCACGAATTCAGGAAATTATTCCAAGACGATTTAGACACAGAATTACCAGAACATAGCTCGTACAACCACGAAATACCACTTTAAGAAGAAAAACAACCAAGGTTTTTTCCTATTTACAGATTCGACAAAGCACGACTCGAAGCACTTAGAAAGTACTTTAACGAGAATTTCAAGAAAAGATATATTAGACTCTCGCGATCGCTAGCAAAATACTCTATTCTGTTTGTACTAAAGAAAAACAGCAAACTTAGACTATATATTAATTACTAACAATTTAACAATATTATAATTAAAAACCGCTATCTGCTACTATTTATTAAAAAACTACAAAATAAATTATAAAAAGCTAAATAGTTTATAGCTTTTAATTTAAAAAAAGCTTACAATTTTATTAAAATTAAAAAAGAAAAAAAAATAGAAAATCGTTTTTAAAATATATTATAAATATTATAAATATATAGTTATATTTTTCGAATTAACTAACATATTAGTATTTTTCTAAAAAATAATTAATTATATTCTATATAAACACTTAAATATATTTGTTATTATTTATTTTAACAATATTTTTATCTATTTTCGAACGCTAAAAAAATATAAAAAATATATAAAAACAATATTATAAATGGTTTAGAATATAAATCTTTTTATAAAACTAATAAAAAGTTACTTTTATATTTAGAAAATTAACTACTTTAAATATACAATCGAATCGAAATACATTAAACTATAGAAAAATAAAATAAAAACTATTAGAAAATAGCTAATTTTTAAAAATATTAAAAATATTAAATCTTTCTTCGAATATATTAATTTCTATAAATAGTTTATTAAAAACTATAGCTAAATTACATACTTTTTTACAGATTTTATTAAAAAAAACTAGCTTTTTAAATAAATAGCTAAAGCTTAAAAAGCTTTTAATAAAATTATTAACTATATTATTTTAAAATTAATACTATATAAAGCAGACTCTTATAAATTATTTAAAATTGAAACTAATATATTAAAATATATATTTAGCGGATAATTAGAATAATAAAATAATTAAAAACGTTTCAAAATTATAAGCAACTTTTCAAAAAAGCTTAATAGCTTAAAATTCAACTACAGAATTCTAAACTAGAAACTTATAGCAATTATTAAAGCTTTTAAAAAATAGTAACACTATCTAATTAGCGCTAAACATTCGATTATAATTCACTCGAATCACAAGAATCTAACTACGTTTATAACAACTAAAGTTTTAAACAAGAAATAAATTAAATAAGCAGAATTTCTTTTACAATTCGACTTTAAAATCGTATACTATAAAGAAGCAAAAAACGGTGAAATAGACGCTTTTAGCAGACAATCAGATTACTAGAACACAAACTCCTAAAATATACAGAACATTTTCACTATAGACAAAAACAGAAACTTCGTTAACGTACACAAAAAATTAAATATCATTTTCAGAATCGAATTTTCAGAAAAAAACTCTAAACAAATATTACTAAAAGAACAAAACAAATACATCAGAAATATACACAGCATTCCAGCACATAAACATTAAAGAATTAAAGCTATCTACAAGCGAGTTAAACGATGTTAGAACCCACTAGATTTTAGAAAAAAAATTAAAAACATTCTACAAATATACAATAATTGCAAAAAAAGCAAAACAGAATAATATAAACTTTACAGACTACTATAACCTTTACTAGTATTTATAGCTATTTAGCAATTAACTAGCTTAAACTTTATCACTAAGCTACTTTTTTTACAAAAATCTTTCATTAAAATATAGTATAATAGTATTTTAGTAGTAATTTATAGATTAAACAAATATATATACTTTCTATTTTATAAAAAAAGCAGTATTAAAAAATTTTATATATATATATATTTTTAGGATAATTATTGCTAACTATAGTATGCTAAAAAAAGTAGTTTTTAATAGAAATAAATTATTTATATTAAATTTTTAAAAATTATTTATAAAATAATTTAAAGCAAATTATAAGCTATTAATAGCTTTTTATTTACAAGCAAATAAAGAAACAAAATAGATAAATTAAACTTTAAAATAGTATTTATAATACTATATTAATTATAAATAAAACAACTAAATTAATCTACTATTATTTACATAATTTACTTACAATAGTATAAACACTAATATAACAAAAAATTTATTATTTTATACATTCTATAAATACAATTTAATAGCTTATTATAAAGCTTTGCTAGAAGCAAATATAAAAGCTATAAATAAAAAAATTAGAAAAATTAAAATAATATAGAAAAACTTATAAACAAATCTATAATTTATTAGAAAATAAATAATATAATTTGCAAATTTAAAAAAAAATTAAAAAACTAATTTTATAGAAAAAAAATAAAGTTTATCTTTTTCGCAAAAACATTAAAATAACTAAGCTTAATAACAAACTTAATTATAGAAAACTAAACTTTTTTAAATTTTTATAATAAATTTCGCTAATTAACTACAAATTCAAACTATTTTATAAAATAAAAATACATTTAATCTTTTATATATCACTATTCGAATCTATATTACAAATAATATTTATAGATAATAGTATTAAAATCGAAAAAAAAAAACTAAAATACAAAATAAAACAAATATTTAAAAAAAAAATATAGTATAGAAATAGAATTTCTAATTAAATAGAAAAACTACTTAGCTAGCGAAAATATATAGAAACTTAGATCAAATTTTTATAACTATAGCAACTTATTTAGAAAATAATTAGCAAAGCACTTCTAATAAGCAGCAAAATTAGAATTATTATTTGTATCTACTAGGCTAAAACCAAAGTCAAAAACACAAAAACACTCTTAAGCAGACTCTTCTACTCCAGAACGAGAATCAGGCGCTACAACCTCGCCCAGAAAACTAGACCAGTTAATCACAGAATCTCCCACGTCCACAGAATTCCAGTCGAAACCCTCAAAAGAAGGATCTGCACCCACAGCAGCAGACTTCTCAGCTACCACAGCCTGCACCTCGGCAGCAGCGCGAACCCGCTCAACTTCGGCCTCTTCAGCCTCCTCCTTCTCGAGCTCCTCAAGATTCTTAAAGCCTCGGCGAATGGCTTTAGACATCCTCTCGCGCCACATCCTTTTCTGCTGACGCAGCCGAGTCAACTTCAACTCCAGCTCCTCAATCTCGTCCTCCAACTTTTGGTGTTGTGTGGAAGTAAGAAGGAGTTCGGCAGCATTGGTCGGTTCCAAGACGTCACACCGCGCACGACCCTGAGCCACACACTCAGAGCAACGAGAAGAGTCCTCGGGAGAAACAACGCACGAAGCCAAACCGCGCCTATCGCAATAAGAACAAGGCCGCATATCGAAACTGTGGGAAATAATAGATTGCAGGAGAAAGTTTTTCTGCTTCTTCTTGTCAGAACGAAGATTGGAAGATTGAGGTTTTGCAATTCTATTTAACATCTCGATTAGAAAAGCATAACCAGATATATAGACAGCTTGCTAGAATACTTATAAAAATTTGTTAAAAACAATAACAAATAAAAAAGAAATAATATTATAATCTATTTAATATATAAGTTACAAAACAAGCTCTGCTAATAAAAAACTAAATATTATAATTTAATATTAGATAATTAGCTAAAATTATATAAGCAAAAGTTAAAACTATAGAGAAAAAAAATTAGTAGAATTACTACTAATCTAAGCAAGCTTTACACTTTAGATTACTAAGCTTATTAACAATTTATTAGAGCTAATATCACTAATATAATAAAAAGCTAAATATATAAAAACATATTTATTGCTATTAGATAGATTATTGTATATAGCTTTTTAGTTATTAATTTAAATATTTATTTAACACACACTTAAATAGCTTTAAAAGCAGTGAAATATATGTATTCAGACTCTAGTTATTTCTGTATTTAAAGCTTATATTTAGCACTGCTTTTGTTAGTATAAACCTTTTTAGTACTTAGAAATCTTTAGATTACTGTAATGCTTATTATATTTTTCTAGCTAGAATATTAAGTCTAAATAGAAAGCTTTAGGCTTATAGCTTATCAGACTTTCTAAGCTACTTTTTAGCTTTTTTCTTTTCGAAAACACTTTTTAGTTTATCTAAATTCAATTAAATACAAAGTTAACAGTATTAATAGCAGTTTTAAAGACTTCTAAAGCTTCTTTAAACTAGCTAGTTATTTTTTCAATTTCTAACAAAGCTTGAAATCTATACTATTAACTACAGAAAAATCGGCACTAGCTTTTATCTTTGCTAGTACAATATATACTTTTTAGAAAGATATGCAAAGCATTTAGTGAAAGAGATATTGAACTAGCTAGAGCTTTGGAAAGGAATAAAGTACTAGAAAGGCAGGCTAAAGCTAGAAAGTTAACTAAAAAAAGAAAAGTAGATACAAGCCCGAATTCGAAGTTTGCAGATATTGAAAATATACAGAGAGCTCAAAATGCAGTCAATAGGAATGCTAGTAGTCTAGATAAAGAGAGCGATGCCGAATTACCTACTGATAAGAAGGACTGCATCGTAGTGGCTGATTAGGAAGAGAAATGTATATAAATCAATGTATATATATATAGGTGGTGTGGCTGGCCAGGGGTGTCCATAAGGGGGGGGTGTCCATAAGAGGGTGTCTTGACTTATTCTTTCAGTCAGTCACCTCGCCGCAATCTTCGTCCGGCACGACCTTCTCGCTGTTGTGAGCACCAAAATGCAAGAAGGGGTTTCCTCGAGCGATTAGCTAATCACTCTCCGTCACTCTGGTCTCTGTGACAAAAGGTCCACAATTAAGATCCCGTAATCCTCTAGATCCCCCTCCCTCCCCTCCTTATAAGCCTTGGTTGGTGCTACATTCCCTTGGCCAGGCCTACTATACAGCCGCTTCCTTTCGTCATAGACGTGGGCTCGCTCTGTTCAGGCCCTTGTTCGTTCGTTCGTCACGAACGTGAAAATCATTACGCCTGACTCTTGTCTCAGTCGCATCAACAACGTGAGTATAGCTACTGCTTAGCCTGGTGACAAGGCGCCCGCCGCGCTCGGGCATTAGGCCAAACTCTATGAGATGCTTCTATGCCTATGGGTGATATCCCGAGTGGCCACAGCAGAAGAGCTGACGCCACATGCCGGATTCTCTATCCAGGTTTTACCCAGGCGGCTAGCTCATCGCGATGGTAATCTAGCCCGTCCTTTCCCTTACCTATCGAGAAACATCTTGTACTAGTTGTTGACGGGAACTACGAAGGCAGTTGAGCGCAAATCTCCGGTTGTTTGTCATGAGCAGAAACCAGTTGAGATATCCAAATGAGAGGCACGACTGATGATCCTTGGGAGGGGCCTCCCCATCTTGTGTCCACGAGATTGCTAGTCCCAACATGCGGATAACCCAACCCACGCGGCGCTGCACGTCAGAGCTGGCGTGCGGTGTTTTTGCCAGGGGCGGGAACACGGAGGGTCAAACCTAAAGGAAATGAAAGGAAATGGAGAAGAGGGGAAGGAGCATCGAAAAATTGGCGGGCATAAAGTATTGATCAAGAAGATTTGATATCGAGATCCAGCAACTGATACAGTAATTATCTTCCTGATTAGCTAAGTCTATAATTCTAACTCTGGGTTATATAATTGTAGTTAGTTGTCTGATTTTGGATTGTAAAATCTGGTCTCTTATTAGCAGAGCCTGTTCTATAACTTATATGTATTAGATAGTTCATAATGAAAGGTTATTCGGGCTTCAGATTTTTATAATTAGCAATATTGTTGGAGTTTCTCCAAATGTTAAGGAATTGCTGCACTTGTCTTCTATTGCAGGAAATGCGACGAGCACCCTTGTTTTTCCGTATAATGTCGCTTGCAATTATCCCGAGCTGACTTTAAGCTGCAGCTTGTACATATTAGCCAATACTACTGATCGAACTCCGCAGAGGATGACATTACAATAGCTGCGGATAACTTGCGAATGCCCACATCATCGCATCGTATTAAAGCCAGAATTACGACCTCGGGCCTGTATAATACCGTGGCGGTAGCTTCAATATAAATAGTCATGAATATCCTGGGTTACTATGGGAAGAGGTGGTATACATACATAAGGAGGGAAACGCCAATACGACAGCAAAACATACCTATCCTCCTCACCGCAATTCATCAAATGTAGATCAAAGATGCGCTCTGCCTGGGAAATACTCGCTCTGTTATGCGCCGCTTATGCAGCCGGGGCTACCAGCATTAATAGCAATAGCCTGACTGTTGATCTGGGATATGAGGTAAGTATCTGATCATAGTAAACTCCAGTAGACGACGCTCCTCTGGTCTCATAGGGGACTATATTGCTGAATTCACATACCCAGATCTACCAAGGTTACTACAATGCTAGCGCGGATCTGAACGTATTCAAAGGGTATGCATTATTACTGCATTCTCCGTGGGGGAGTATCTAGCTTGGGGATTGAGAGGTAATACAATTGCTACTTATGATATCCTCGCCTATAGTATACGATACGCCGCACCCCCGACGGGTAGTTTACGGTGGAAAGAGCCTCAGCCTCCTGCTCCGAATCGAAGCGAAATACTCGAAGCGACGACTTACCCTCCACGCTGTCCTCAAGCTCCAGACTCGCCGTTGTAAGTCAGAACAGTTTCCCTCCAAGACGCCATCAGGCTGTATAGTCAGTGACACGAAAGTGGACAATAGAGCGACGGACTTTAATTTTGATGAGTCTGGCCTAGGCGATGAGGATTGCTTGTTTGTGAGTGTCTTTGCACCGGCAAGGTGAGACTGCCTGTTTCTAGCGATGATTCGAAGTATGAAGCAGTACTTGCTTGGGGAGATCCAACAACCCGAGACTGTTTTCATGCTCCCTGGGGCTCCTGAGTGACAGACACTGACCGGCCAGATTGCAGCTCTCGTGGCCTCCCAGTCATGGTCTGGATTCGTGAGTCATTGCTCTATCTCAATGTCACGCCTCGTGGCTCGAATTAGAAGACACGAAGGGGGCACATGATGCATCCTCCTCAGCAGAATAGTCTACCGCCTCGTTTGTTGGTCCCGAAGTCCGCAGTTATGTTGCTGGAGCTGGCCAATATTCATGTGTTCATCTCAAGTCACACGGCTCTTGCAACCTTTGGCTAATTTGTTCCTTGTAGATGGAGGAGGTTATGGAACAGGACAAGGCAACAACGAGTTCTGGGAATTATTGAATACGAATGACAACGGCTTCATACTTGTACTCATCCAATATCGCCTGGGCGCCTTCGGCTGGCTCTCGTCCGAAGATCTTGTCAAGAGTGGTGGTATTCCGAATGCCGGCCTTCATGATATGCGCTATTCCCTACAGTGGGTGCAAAAACACATTTCGAAATTCGGAGGGGACCCAGAAATGGTGACGATCTCTGGGGAGAGCGCAGGCGCAGGCGCAGTGATGCTGTTAACTATGATCAACGGCGGAGGCGAGGGCACTTCTCTTTTCAGCAACGCCATCACTGCATCACCATATCTCCCCACGCAATGGGACTACGATGGCCTCGAGCCGACACAAGCATACGAAAGGTTTGCGGCTGGGGTGGGTTGCGCAAGTGCCTTGAAAACCCAACCAACATTTGACTGCCTCGTTGCAGCAGACACTATCACTCTACAGAACACGAGTGCCCATGTCAGCGGTGGCTACAAGTATGGCCAGTGGGCGTTTGTTCCTGTCACGGATACGGACTTTCTCACTGAGCGCCCATCTACCCAGCTCAATGCAGGCAAGGTCAATGGTCTTAGGATGCTCACAAGTGTAAGTCAACGTATTTCACCTGCCAAGGGCATACCGATCTTCTTCGGGTTTTCCCATCACCAAGCTATGTCACCAGCTGAGAGTGATATCCTTCCGAATTCAGCCCTATTATGATGAGTAACGTGATTTATAGAACAACGCGGACGAGGGCCAAGGCTTCGTGCCGCAAAACATCACCTCGGCATCGGATTTTGAGGAATTCGTCAGGGACTTATTTCCGCTCATGTCGAGCGAAGACATCGACCGTCTGCTCGAAGCATACTCGATCGCCCCGGTGATCCAGGGCCCTTTGTTCAGCACCCTCGGGGATACTGGTCTAACATCGCTCAATCAATCCGAATTCGCCATTGGACAACAACAGCGTGCGAATAATCTTTACGCCGAGACGACTTTCGTCTGTCCTAGCTACTGGTTGGCAAATGCTTACTCGAAGTCGGCCTCAGGCGTTCATGGAAGCACCTCAACAAAGAACGCAGCTTGGAAGTACCAATTTTCGGTGCCCCCTTCTGAACATGGTGCGGATCTCGATGCTTATCAGGCTTTCAACCGAGAGGCCCTAGGCGAGGGCACCATGACCGCGTCTGCAAGGCAGGCAGTACAGCTGGCCTGGGGGAGATTTATCATTTATGGTACATGATCCCACAATCGCAGTCTCCGCCCCCCCCCACCCCGGGTTCATGTTACTGCCCCCCTTCCCTCAAGAGGAAAAAATCTCATTTGTAGCGCATGGCGTGTACGCCTAGCATCTCTGTACACTACCTTCTGCATTGTTTCCTTCGGAGGCCGTAAGTTAACACAAATCCCGTGTTAGATGACCCGACTCTTCCTGAGAATATTGTCCGATCCCTAACGACGTCGGCTAATGGCACCTCAACTGGTGATTATATCTCAGCGATAGCTAGCGCAAACTGGCCCAAATGGTCTGTGGACGCCTCGGTGGGTGGAAATCACATGTTGAATATCAACATGACTGGTGGTGTGCCCGAGGTCATTAGCTGGACGCCTGTTGATGGAACAACAATCAATGTGACACAGATGGTCAACCCTGGGCTGCAGGCCAGATTTCGGATAGTCAATGCAGACTCCTGGGAAGGAGGCAGAGGCGAACGATGCGAGTTGTGGCAGAGTCTCGGCGCTGTGGTCCCGGAATGACAGTCAAGACATACAGCCTAATATCGTGCCTGGGTATCCAGGTCTTGTAATAGCCTTGGTATCCATGATTGCCACCCTTACCTGCTCCAAGAAGTCATCATCTTGCTCTGCCTATCTTTACTGGGTGCCCAGCCACAAAGCGATCTTGAAACTCACACTCATCAGTGATAAAAACAGATCACTGAGAGTAATAAATGCCCTCGCAGGATCCCCAGGACCCCGGGAGTCTCCCTGGGGACAAGGTCTGATGTTTTCTTCTGTTGATAGTATAAGACTCTGTCCGTAATCAGGTAATTTTACCAATCAATGGTCATGGGTGTAGGTAACTACTCCCTGCCAATGAACTATCCTCAAATTGAAGTCTTCGGGTCACTATGACCACTTTGCTGGGCCTCCAAATTACCCAATACATGCCCAGTGTACTTGTGGTCTTGCCTCATTGTCATGAATTCTGTGTGATGTAATTACCTCAAATCAACAATGTCCAGCTAGCAGTGTAATGCCAATCAGGGTTCCTCTGCTTGCATAATTGGACAAATGTTATAGTATTGGACAATAACAAGATCTGGGTGTAATTACTGAGACCCCAGATCAAGCATGTCGGAATGCTGATAAGTACCAGGAGGAGTAATTGGAGCATCACCCCCCCTGTTGCAGTGAATATCAGTACTCCCTTTTAGATATGCCCTTGATTTCACAGCTTCCTAATTAAGACTACATGATGAGCAAAAGAGAGCGAGCGAGTAGCTAAACATGAGAGGGTGGGCTGGCGAGCACCATCCTAATTCCTATGCCGATAGTCAGAGGGTTGTAATGTAAGCTAATCTCGATGCATTTTGGCCATGGCAGTGCCCGCACAAAACAGTAGCGAGTTCTCGCTCACTAGGAACCTCTAGAAGATCAGCCAACACATCTCGCCATTTATGCATCTTACCATCCATGCATTTCACCCTTCATGTGACTGTATAAGTCAATGAATTCCTCAAATAGGCAGTCACGCTTCTGTTTTACATGGTGTGTTCAGAAATATCCATCTTCTCAGTGTCGTCTATTTTACACTAATTGACACATACTACCCTGCATGCTACCGTCTCATGTAAGTACCACCATGATAAAGCATTCCTTACAAGAATGCCTTGTCCCTAAGGGCTAAGAGTATTATGTACCTAGACTCACAGCAACATGCGCCTGGGATCTTCGATGTACTCCTTGATCTTCACCAGAAACTGGACAGCCTCCTTGCCATCGAGTAGACGGTGGTCGTATGTCAGAGCGAGGTACATCATCGGCCGGCTCTCGACCTTGCCGTTCACAACAACAGCGCGGTCTTTGATGGCATGTAGACCTAGGACAGCGGTTTGGGGCAGGTTGATAATGGGCGTGCCCATGAGAGAGCCAAAGACACCACCGTTACTGATGGTGAAGGTACCGCCAGCCATATCCTCCAGTGTGAGCTTGCCGTCACGCGCCTGGGAGAGACAAAGTCAGCAAATTTGCATACAGAGAGACACGGGGGCACGTCGTCAACAGCCAAAAGAATGATTCACCCACCTTCTTGCCTAGGTCTGCAATGGACTTCTCGATGCCAACCATATCCAGTGTCTGCACATTGCGCACGACTGGTGTAACCAGTCCCTTCTCGGTAGCAACAGCCACGCTGACGTCAACGTAGTCTCTGAAGACGATCGTGTCTCCTCCGTCGGGGCCCTCGATGGACGCGTTGACGACAGGAAGATCCCTCATGGCCAGGACGGCGGCGCGCGTGAAAGCGCTCATAAAGCCGAGCTTCACGCCCGTCTTCTTTAGAACTTCATCCTTGTAGAGCTTGCGGAACTCCATGATCGAAGACATGTCGACCTCGTTGAAGGTAGTCAGGGAGGCGGCGGTATTTTGTGACTGCTTGAGACGCTCGGCGATCCGGAGCCGCATGCGGTTCATCTTGACGCGTCGCTCCTCACGGTTGCCCATGCTCGCGGAGCTATCACTCGACTCCTTAGCGGGCTTCTGAGGTGGCGGCGATGGCTGCTTCTTCTCAGGCGCAGGGGGAGGCGGCGCGGGCTTGCTCTCCTCTTTCTTGGGCTCTGGTTTCGACTCGGGCTCGGACTTGGACTCAGGCTTGGATTCCTCCTTAGGCTCCTCCTTGGCTGGCTCCTTGCCTTCCGACTTCTCGGCACCACCCGAGGGGGCGCCACCCAGCTCTAGCCTGACAATGTCCTGGCCCACGGTGACGGTGTCCTCCTCGTTGACGAGGAACTCCTTGATTGTACCGGCCTCGGGGGCGTTCACAGCGACGTCAATCTAACAGAGAGGGAGTCAGCACGGCCCAGGGGACCGCCAGCCTGGAGAGGAAAATTGGCACGCCTGCGAAGCGAGCGGATCTGACGCACCTTGTCAGTCTCGATGGTAGCAATCTCCTCGTCCTGCTCGACAAAGTCGCCCACCTGCTTGCTCCACTGCTTCAGAGTGCCTTCTGAGATGGACTCAGCCATCTGAGGAACCTGGACAACCTTGTCTGCGTAGGTGCGGACATGTCGCATGAGCAGGGGCAGAGGCAGTGTTGTGGCCTGGTGCTGGAGGGACTGCAGCGGGCGCAGGTGAACAGCGCGGGCTGTGGTTCGCAGAGTTCTCAACATTGTGGACGGCAACGCTCCGGTGGGGCTCGATACGATAACGACGGCGCAGAAGGTTGAAGGTGTGGAGGAGGCGGGTCGCACGCGACGACAAGACGGCGTTGAGTCGAGGTCCTAGGCTCGCGAGAAGGGAGGACGGAGAAAATAGCTGGGAGGTGAGGCAGTTGTTGCACGGAGGTAGCTCCAGGCGAAACGATGTCGGACGGGAAAGAACGGAGGCAGACGTCAGGGTCGGATGGACGGGATGGGAGAAATTACGGTATGCAATATGAACCTAGAAGGGCGAGAATGGGAAAGGGTAGGCAAAGCAAAATGCAGAACTGGGTCTGAGGCAGAAAATGTCTCTTTTGCCCCAAGGTATCGTGGTGCTCACCGGATTGGTGAAGGAGGAATAAATAGAAACCTGCAGCCAATCCTTGTCTGATTGGCGACGCAATGTACCAAATCCTGCCAGCGTGCTGCAGATGTCGTGCAGCTCTTGAGTCTGAGTTCCCGAGGTCTTGCTTAGTCTCTTCCAAGGTGCTGCGGCGGGACTGGCCCCTAGATCTGCTGCCGGAAGCAACAGAGCAGGGTTTTAGAAGGTGAGCCTCTGTGAGATCTACCTTATGGTACCTCCCCTGTGACCTGTTCGCCCTCTGACCTTACAACTGAGACTGCAGCCAGCTGTTAGTAGCAAGGGGTGCAGGTCACGGCTTCCCTTCCCGCACCCTCCCCCCCCACCCCGCTGATGGGTACCATCCAATCAGCGATTGATCCGGCTCCAATTACAAAGCCATGTAGGCCTGTCACACTGAGGCCTCGCATTTCAGGCATTTATCCTCATGCCTACAGCCAAGGCCTATCAGAACCTCAATTGACGTCTTGCCCGGAAGCTCTTCTGGAGCGGCCACCGAGAATCCACCACACCCACCCGCCGCCCTCCGCCATCGACACGTACTGCACCGCGTCCTGACCGCCGACATCGACGCCCCTCGATCTCCGCCCATGCCGAGTTGAATCGATCGCCCCTACAGGCTAGACGTATCCCAAGAGCGCCGCGACCTTCCCGGCCCGGGCTCAATACTTTGCGAGCTTGCCTTGGGGTCTCTATCACAACCATCACAGCCTTTGCCCGTCATGTCGTCTCGGCAAGCTGCCCTGTGAGCACCTACACCCCTTTTTCCCCCTTGGTCGCTGACCAATGGCCGACTGATCTCTTGGTCTAGGTCACTATACCGGCGCTCGCTGAAGCTGGCCCTTGACTGGGCCGTGCACCGGCATCTGTGGCGCGGACAAGCTATCTACATACGATCGCTCTTCGAGGCCAACCGAGGCATCACCGACCCCAGGCAACAGAGGGTATGCTCCCTTCTCTGAGGATGGTCCCAAACCCTACGCCGGATGGAACGCGTCGCGGCTGGACACTGACTACTGTTATTGCAGGCGTTACTCAAGGAGACCGAGAAGCTGCTGGACACTTGGAAACATCCCGATCCTTATTGTCACCCCACGGCGCCAGGAGGTATGCTTGACCGCGGTCTCGACTCCCTTGGGATTGCTGAATACCAGCTTAACACCTTGTACTGTGCAGGTTCCAAATACGAGAGAAACCTACCGTCTCCAGTCCTTCGTGGTATGTTTGGCCCAATCTTTCTCTTTTTGCTTGTTTGCACACGTTTCTCCAGGACTGACCATCTTGCAGAACCTCCGCCGCTCAAATTCTAGACATCAGCATGATAATCGGGCGGAAGACTTGTACATAGAGATGGACATGATTGGGTGGAACGTGAGAAAATTAGAACGGGACAAAAACAAGAACAAAAAGATATTCTTACATCACAACCAGTCTTATCCTTCCCGCAACTACTGTGACGAGAGATAGCTGTCAAGAGCAGAAGTGCCGCAGTGGCCAACGAACGCCCTCCTGCCACCCACCTCCCCGACACTTAAGTTCTGGTTGCACCCCTTATAAGGGTTGGAGTCCTTTTGTTATATGCACGAACCCTTTGTCTTGAATGCGACAGGCGGAAAAGCCTCAAGGACAGTCTACGGTCTGGCACCACTGTTGACCCAGGTTTACAAGGAGGAACCGCGAATTAGACAGGGTGACCGAGAGCGTGTTGCCGCAGCCGCAGCCGACAGCCCTGCGCCGTGATGCGACGCGTCGTGAACTGTTTTCTCATTCCGAGAACTTGCTGAACATTCCGGAGATAATCGGTATAGACGACTGTACACGGCAATGGCAAAAGAAAACGCCGAAATGGTGTTCAAGTGGTATTCATTTCATGACCATGACCTTGGGAATTAATGTACAACCCAAACGTGCGAAAAACACAACCCTAAAGTGACCCTGTAACCGTGACCCCGATGTCATGAACAACCCAAACGTGCCGGCCGAAAAACAAAAGCAACCCCGCAAACACCCCGCATGTAAAGGTAATTTACAGCTCCTGGCTCGCGTTCTTGGTACCCTTGCCAGTCTTCTTGGGCAGGAGGTCTGAGATGCACATGTCAGTACGTAATGTTTTTTTGATGTGGCAAAGGGGAGTGGGTGGGACATACTCTGGTGGATATTGGGGAGCACACCACCTTGGGCGATAGTGACGTGACCCAGCAGCTTGTTCAGCTCCTCATCGTTGCGGATGGCGAGCTGCAGGTGACGGGGGATGATACGGGTCTTCTTGTTGTCGCGAGCGGCGTTGCCAGCCAGTTCGAGAATCTCAGCAGCGAGGTACTCGAGGACGGCAGCCAGGTAGACAGGAGCACCGGCACCGACACGCTGGGCGTAGTTGCCCTTACGGAGGAGACGGTGGACACGACCGACGGGGAACGCCAGACCAGCCTTGGAGGAACGACTTTAAGAGTTTAGGTGTTAGCGAATCATGATCATGGAACTTGATGATGGTTGGAGATACAGGACGCAGACGCGAAAAGACGCGCCGCAGGAAAGGTAGTTGGACAAAAAGGTAGAGTACTCACGATTGCGCGCTCTTAGAGCCGCTGGCCTTGCCGCCGGACTTGCCACCAGTCATTTTGAATGTGGGTTGTTGGGTTGGAAAAGTGAAAGATGTAGATGATCAGAGACGTAAACGTCTTACTGTTGATGCAAGAATGTAGAAGGTAGCTTGGTGGCGAAGATAGACTGTTGTTGTAAGAGTGTTGGATGGGGTCAGCCAAAGGGCACGCCTGTTAGTTGGTGGGGGAGAATGCTAGTTAAGTAGTTTCGCGCCTCAATAGCGCATCACAGATCACCGAGCGGCGGCTTACGAGCTAGTCCAAATCAAGTAGCCGTTTAATTACCAAACGAGTTTGATTTTAGACAAAACTCCCAGTACCCACTTTTCATTCAAGTAGAGTTTATGAGGTTTGTGGGAAGGTTTTGCGTGGCTGATAATTAAAAATACAAAGACCCCACTCTTTGGTCCAGTGCAAATGGCGAGTTGCCTGTTCTATTACCCCATACCTCCTTCCTCCAATCCACGCCCGCACCTGCAATCAGTAGCGGTACGCAACTCCAATCGCGTCCAGCTACAAAAACTTGGCCTTCCCCCATTCTCTCCCACCTTTCCTATCCACAGTCTATCCAACCCATCCACAACCAACGTCAACCGCTTCTTTTCGCAACAGCAGCCAACTACTTCATCTTTCAACTTCACACCTCATTTCTCTTCCCACAACAACATTCAAAATGCCTCCCAAGACTGCTGACAAGAAGCCCTCCGCCTCCAAGGCCCCCGCCACTGCCTCCAAGGCTCCTGAGAAGAAGGATGCCGGCAAGAAGACTGCTGCTTCTGGCGACAAGAAGAAGCGCACCAAGGCTCGCAAGGAGACCTACTCCTCCTACATCTACAAGGGTAAGACTTTCCCATACAATCCAATCTCCATGGGCGCATTGCCCGACGCGTCTTTCGCGCTGCGCTTTCTCCCCCTTGATGGAGTACCCTGGCGCGTCATGGATGGCGCAGCGCAGCACGCGACTTCAGCATCAACAACCACATTCGGTCGCTGACATGCATCAAAACAGTCCTCAAGCAGGTCCACCCCGATACTGGTATCTCCAACCGTGCCATGTCCATCCTGAACTCCTTCGTCAACGACATCTTCGAGCGTGTCGCCACCGAGGCCAGCAAGCTGGCTGCCTACAACAAGAAGTCTACCATCTCCTCTCGGGAGATTCAGACCTCGTGAGTCATCACCCATCCCCCTTTATTGCTCTTGCATGGCCCCTACCCCGCATTCATCGACTGACATTTTCCCCAGGGTCCGTCTCATCCTGCCTGGTGAGCTGGCTAAGCATGCCGTGTCTGAAGGCACCAAAGCTGTCACCAAGTACTCGTCTTCCACAAAATAAGTGGTATTGGATTGAGTCTTTTCTTTTTTTCTGTCTTTAGGCACGGGGCGAGCCACGGCACTTGGTCCATGATGAGATATACCAAGGCCCAATGATTCTCGGGTGTCTTAATGCGTCACGGATGGTTTGCTTTTCGGGCAATGCTTTTAGGGTTTCCGGGGTTTGGCGGGTGTACAATATTTGACTTCAGAATAGGGTTTCGGAAGCAATGACATCGTGCATATGATCAACAATCATCAACTTTTGTTTCTCGTCTTTCAGACCCCATGGGATTGTTTTGTGCTGTATTGCAACGAATCTGTGTATTTTCTTGCGGCGCGCCAGGACTGTCACCAACGCCGCCGCTCCTGAACCTCTATCGCAGAGACCGGAATGCATGATTTTCTGGAGACGGGCACAGAGCCAACGAGGATTAGTCTCCCTAGCTGCCTAACGCTGATCACAACGACAACACACGATCCCTCCCCCCCTTTCGCCGCGACTATAAGACCTGGTCTATCCCAAGCCTGCCTTGCTCCGCTTGACAACGTGAGCGACCGGCTGCAAGATCCCCTTGTTATCTGTAGCTCCGAGGGCCATTCCCGTAGACCAGCCCATCTTCTCCAGCATATTGCGGCCCTTGTTGCTCTGACCCAGCTCCGGCGCGGACCCTCCCACTACCTCTCCATCTCGGTAGGAGAAGGCCGCGTGATTGATGCCACGGCGACCGCCAGCGCCTCCACCCCTCGGAGGCCCCTGTGTGCGCTGCACGTCCATGCGGTGGAAATAGGAACGCCCACGCCGGGCGAAGACCTCTTCAAAGGATCCATGCTGGTACCTGACCGTCCGACCCGTGCGGTGTAAGACTGGTCGCCGCTGTTCGCCTTGACCAATGGACTTGGACTTGATGTTGAACTTTAGAGCTAGCGTGTGCACAGTCTTGCGCGCGTTGGAATCCATGGGAGTTAAGGTGAGGCTGAATGAGCGTGTTGTCAGCTTCTGGCGTCAATGAGGTTAAAAGCCCCACCTGAGGGAAGGGGAAGGAGGGTGGTGTAAGACTCACAGCTGTTGGTCTCCGAGGAGGAAGGTCCTCATCTCCTCCTTGATTTGGTCGATCGTCATGCCAGTGGGATACTTCAGACGCAGGTCATCTGGATCGGCATTCTTGCCTAGGAGACCTTGCGCGCGTAACTCCTCGCGCGCTTGCTTCCGCTCCTTCTTGCGGAGTCGGTCTTTCTGCCACGTCGCCTCCAGCGTCGCCGCCATCTCGGGGTCCAGATGATCAAAGCTAGGCTGACCGCGCTTACTTTTAGGCATGCGCGGTAGATTGTGCCGACTCCAGTCTGTCAGGTCCAATTCATCAAAGACGTCCGCGACAGCGCTCGCACTGGGTATGTGGCTGCGGGCGCTCTCCTTGCCCTTAACTGCTGGGTTTGCAGCGGACACATCCCGGGTGCGTTTAGCTCCTCGTTTGCTCGATGATGGTAGGAAATCGAGGTCCTCACCGGAGAAGAGGACGAGGTCGTCGTCGTCCAGACCAAGCTCCTCCTGCTTGGCTAGCAACCGAGCGAGGGTTTCGTCGTCCATGAACTCTGCATCAGAATACACATCTCCGTTCATATTGGGCAGCTCGGACCCCCGAAAAGCATCGCCCTCTCCCTCGTCTTGACCCTCATCCTTGTCCTCGAGTGCAGTGGAACCATCAGTATCAGGCTCGTCTTCTGCAGTCATGAAATCCCCATGAGATCCGCCAAGGTCACGGGTGCTGAAGAAAGTCTGGTTCGTGAACCGATTGCCACGCATGCCTTCGTGGTTATCTTCCTCATCATCGTCGTCGTCATCGTCCTGGGCCATGTTGGCGATGTAATCTGCAACCAAATCATCGTCGTCGTCATGCCCGCGTAGCTGCCAGGGCTGCGGAGAGGGTGGGGACGGCTTGCGTGGACTGCCCTGGTGGGTGGGTTCCAGAGAGATGCGCTGCATAGTCTTTTCGACAGTCTGAACCTGGATGGTCATCTGGTCGACCGCGGCTGGCTGAGGCTCGCGCTGTTGGGCGCCTTTCCTTCCCCTGAAAAGAACGACTTCCTCACTTGAGTCACTGGCTGCACCGGGCGGGTCAGGGCTAGGGCTTCGCACGTAGACTTGTTGACGGTCAGGGCGGGCAAGGCTGTGGTCGCCCGTCGTGTCAATGAAGAAGGGGGCATCCTCCGCCTGGCCAGGACGGTTTTCGACAGCACCATCTAGACCACTGCCATGCTCGTGGTCGTCCAGGCTGGCACAGAGGCCCTCTAGATCCTTCAAAGGCTCGACGACGCCAGCGCTGACAAAGGTGACAGGCAAGCCGCGCAGCTTTCCGACCGCATCCAGACCAGTATGGTTGTGGGACGTGTTTCGAGCCTCGTCAGCCATGGAAAAGCCTGAGATCCAAAGTCAGTACGTTCCCGCACCAAGAAACATGACCATCGGTGAGCTGACCATGGTTCGCAGCGCCCCGGGGCAGGAATTGCGATGCGATATTCTGGTTGTACTGGTTTCCTCTTGAAGAAGGGGTACCATTGGCGGCAGAACGATAGCGAGCAGCCTTGGCTGCCCGGCCTTGTTTGTTCTTTGCCATGATCACGACTCCATCAGGCAATAGCTGACTGTGCGACCTAGTTTCAAAAGTCTTTGGGCAGAAGAAGACTCCTCACTTATTGTTTGTATGCGAAGCCTGCGTTGGGGTGACCGTTTTGACGCTGACTAACTTCCTGTAGTGAAAATGGTAGGCGTCGATGATGTCGCTCTCGCCCCTGCAGGGTCCGGGTCTTTCCTCCTACGTGCTGCCTGGAGTGTTTCTACGTACTACGTGCTATGTGTCATAGTAGCTTAGCGCCTATCTGGTGGAGAAGATGGCAGGCAGCCGAGGACTTGTGCTGAAGAGAAGACACAGAGACAAAGGAAGACAGTGTACAGACAAACATACCAGCTATTGTTTCCTGTGATTATAAAAATTGGTGTTGCATATAGGTCATCTATCTGATCATGGACGACAGATCTTACAGTAAGTATCTGGTTCCCTCGGACCTTTCCTTTCATCAGACAGCAAATGCTCACTATGCTTCATGTTGATGTACATGTGGTCATTCAGGAAAATTGGTCCTATGTAGGTGGTACTATTCTTCCAATATATAGGGCTTGACGAACTAATCTACCTTGTTCCTTCCCTTCCTTGGAATTTTTTGATTCTTGATGTCTTAAGCACCTGGCATGTCACAAGTCCCAAGATGCTCGAGGGCCTGTCTGTACCATAGTGCTTTAAGTAGGTGCTGTACAATGAGAAGTATGTTAGGGGGTCCCTGGGAAGCAGGGGAGACTCACTAACAGGCGGCAGCTAGGAACCAGCTGAGCCCGAGGGGTTGTGTTCTGGGTGGCGCCTGGACACGCCGGGTGACATGTGCCGCTATTCAAAGGGTGTACCGCTACTTATAACTTGGTATACTTAAGTACATAAGTACTACTACTGCAGTAGTATGAGTACATTGGTATCGACTGTCCTCCTGATAGATAACGATAATGGTCCGTCGCCGTCATCCTCCTGTTCAGTATCCACCATTCCGCCTATCCGTCTGTCTTCCCTTCGCATCTTCCTCGGGCCATCAGTTGTTTTAGGTGTTTATTATTGCTTGGTCCACCCAAGCAAGACTGCTCTTTCCGTGCTTCCAACTTGCAGTCCAGTCTGAAGGCTACATAGCCTCGAATGTGCGGGCCGCCCTCGCTCTCTGCTGATCCATGTTTGTGCCTTGAGGGCATGTAGCTTGTGATCTAGGCTGGCGCTTTCCCCCTCCAGCCCTCTCCCCTCTTCTTCCTCTCTTTCCTGCCTCCCAGCGGTCGTCAACTTTTCAGTTCGTGCCGTCAGCTCTGAGTCCATCGATCATTTGCTTGCTCGATGCTCAAGACCTTCGTCCTGTTGCCGCCTGCTCACCAAACCTAATCAGCACGAGGTTAGCCTGGTGTGCAGCAGACGGGCCTCTGTGGCCGATCTTGGACGCTATTCGCAGTCTGACGTCCTTTCACTCTCCCCTGTTCCCCTTCATCTTTCCATCTTGGCTACGACATGGCCGACATGTCCCAGAGAACGCAACAGGCTGTCGACACGGCCATGGCTGGTGCCGCCGAGATGAGCCGCTACGGCCGCCGCCTCCTCAACATGCTCTGGGACCCGGAGCCTACCAACGACCGCTCTCTTAACAGGCCCGTATGGTGTCTGGGCTGTTCGTACGCCAACGAGCCTACTGCCGTGGACCGACCCAACCAGGACGCTTCAGCTACCATCCGTGCAACTCCGCCGACCACCCCCTCCACCACAACCCTACCGCACCCTTTGAGGGCCGTTCCTACTACTCCTCCCGAGTCCTCATCAAGCAGCTTCTCGTCGTCCTTGGCATATGACGAGCTTCTAGAGGACGCTGGCTGGCCCACAGCTTTCCTTGATGATTTCGAGTCCCGCGTCTGGATGACCTACCGTTCCGAATTCGAGCCCATCTCCAAGTCCAATGATCCGCGAGCGTCAGCCGCCCTCTCGTTCACTATGCGCCTCAGGACCCTAGCCGATCAAGGAGGCTTCTCCTCCGACACTGGCTGGGGTTGCATGATACGGTCTGGTCAGAGTCTTTTGGCCAATACTCTTGTAATATGCCAGCTAGGTCGTGGTATGTGCCTCTCTCCGTTACCCCCTTCTTAGACAGGCTTGTTTGACAGGAACTGACATGCATGTTGGTAGATTGGCGCCGAGGCAAGGCTGCCCAACAAGAACGTGAAATTCTCGCCCGTTTCGCAGACGATCCTCGAGCTCCCTATTCCTTACACAATTTTGTGAGGCATGGCGCGGTTGCCTGCGGGAAATTTCCAGGAGAGTGGTTTGGTCCTTCGGCGACAGCTCGGTGTATCCAGTGAGTTCCGCTATCGCGCCAAGTATTCGCTACATGGTACTGATACTTTGTCTAGAGCTCTAGCCAATTCGAACGAGTCATCACTGCGTGTCTATTCGACCGGAGATCTTCCTGATGTGTACGAAGACAGTTTCATGGCCGTTGCGAAACCGGACGGCGAGACTTTCCATTCAACATTGATACTTGTGGGCACACGACTGGGCATTGACAAGATCAATCAGGTCTATTGGGAGGCTCTGACTGCTACACTGCAGATGCCACAGTCTGTAGGAATAGCTGGGTGGGCACCTATCTATCTTTTATCTTCACTCCTCCTCCAGCTCTTGACGTATGCTTTTACTAAGATTAATATTGACGCAGTGGCCGCCCGTCAGCCTCACATTATTTCATCGGCGCGCAACGTTCGGGCGATGCCTACGAGCCTGGGTCCTACCTTTTTTACCTCGACCCACACTGCACACGGCCTGCGCTGCCGTTCCATGAGGACGTTAACCAGTACACGAGTGACGACATCGACACGTGCCACACGCGACGGCTGCGCCGACTACACGTGCGCGACATGGACCCCAGCATGCTGATCGGGTTTCTCATAAAAGATGAAGATGACTGGGACATGTGGAAGGACTCTGTTAAATATGTGCAAGGCAAGACCATCATCAACGTCGCCGACCATGATCCGGCACGCGGTATGCCCTCCGAGAGGGAAGCCGCTATTGATGAGGTTGAGACGCTGAGTGATGATGAAGACACGGTGCTGGATGATTGAGATGTTGGTGTTCTGGCCCTTCGATTTGTTGGGATGTCATGTTCTGGTAGCGCACATCAATGCATCGGCGTTTGGTAAGTTTTTGTGCAAGTCAATTGTGGGTCTTGAGGCGTGGTGAGACGAGGCGTTCCTGGCGACAAAGGTGGTGCAAATAGCTGGAGTACAATACTGCTAGCAGAGCCGCAGCCTTACCCCTCCGGTGGGCACTGCGAGGGAGGACGGTGGTGATCTCACGTTGAGAGCGGCACCCTCCGCTCTTGAAGGCGTCGTTGATGATGGCTGCCTATAGAGGCCGCTGAAACCAAGAAATTGGAAATCATCTCTTGGACTTCTTACCCTTTTTGCCAATCTTGCTTGCCGGCTGTGACTTCAGCTGCGCATGGTCCTCATCCTTGATGTGTCTGAAAAGCTGTGTTCGGGAACCAAACACCTGGTCGCAAACGTTGCACTTGTTCTGCAGCACCACGTCAGTCTCTAGCCGCCTCGGGTCACTTCCATAAATGCCAGCACGTACTGTGTCCTCTTGGCCCTGAGCGGCCGCCTTTTTGGCTCTCTTCGCTTTTGCCTTGCCAACCTTCTTTGGGGCAGTGTGCCCGTCGTCTTCTAGCGTCGCTTCTGTCAATTTTGACACCAGCCCGCTCTCTCCCGCATCCTCCTCCCCTTCATCGTGGGAGGGATTAGCTCCGAGGTCAGAGGCGAGGCGGCCCTCGACGACCTCTCTCGGGGCGTACTCGTCGTCCAAAGTGTCCTCTGAGGACGCCCCTGCGGTGTCGTCTTCATCGTCGGACGGTTTGTTGACTTCCTCGGGGGCAGGGGGTGGTGGTCGGGGGGCTGGGTCCGTCTCGTCCTCTCGGGTCTCGTCCACGGCTTCCGGGGCCTCTGCGCCACCGGCTGGCTGATGTGCGCCTTCGGTAGGCTCCTCTATATCTAGATCTAAATCGTGACCCTCCCTTTTCATTTGTCTGCGCAGCTGTTGGACGGCCTTGATGTGCTTCTTGCTCTTCTCATGCACGTCGTACTGCTTCTCGCTCTTGAAGACTTTATTGCAGACGACACACTCGAACTGCTCGACCTCGCTCTCTTCGCTGCTCGTCGCGAACTCATCATTGTACTCTGCCTCCTCCTCGCCCCTCGACTGCGCCCAGTCTGCCACCACGAACTCCTTGTCCCGCATCTTCTCCTGATTGGCAGCACGGGCGCGGGCGGCCTGTGTGGCGGCGCTGTCGCGCAGGATTTTCTGTCGCTCGGCTTCGGACTGTGTGTTTGGGATGTATCTCGGATCCCGCTTCTTGACGAAGGCGACCAGGGACCGCACGGCGTCGTTGAAGTCGCGGACCGCGTCGTCGCGCATCTTCTTGTTCTCCTTTTCCATAGCCCTCCGCACGCGGCGGTCGGGGGCGTCGGACAGCCGCCACTTGTCCTTCCAGCTGAAGGATTTCTTGGTCGAGAAGTTGGACCACGCGGCATAAAAGGGCCTGGCGACGGAGTCGTGGTCGTCGCCGGCAGAGCCGAAGGGCGGGTACTCGACGGGATCCTGGCCATCCCATTCGCAGGCGGCGGTCTCCTCGGTGGCGAGCTGGCCGAAGGTGATGTCGAGGATGCCGAAGAAGCCCGTGGGGCTGTCATTGAAAGGGACGCGGGAGTTGAAACGGCCGATGAGGTTGATGAGCTCGTCCGTGGTGGTGATGCGGACGTTGTAGTGGGTCTGAGGCCCGCCATCGTCGTCATGGTCGGCGTCGCCGCGGAGGATGGCATCGCGGTGGGAGTCGTACCAGGCGCGCTCCTGGGGGTCGGCGAGGACCTCGTAGGCAGTCTGGACTTCGGCAAACTTCCTGGTGGCGTTCTCCTCATCATTGTAGTTGCGGTCAGGGTGCAACTCGAGGGCCTTCTTCTTGTAGGCCTTCCGGATGTCTGCATCCTCAGCATCACGATCGACACCCAGCACCTCGTAGTAGCAAGTCTTCCGGGTCAAGAGGGCGGGGTCATCGGCGGTGGTGCCAGCACCTTCTTGAGAAGACTGCTGGGCACCCATCGTCAGACACAAACCCTCAAGAGGTTCGCTCTAGTATGCGGGGGACTGTATACCCTTAGGCTGTCGGCGTGCTGTCTCTTTAAAACGAAGTATAACCAGGCAAGTCCCTCAAGGCTTAATTTCTGGGAAAGGAAGAATAGGTGATCTCGAGTATTGGGGAACGTGGGGCACGCGACAAGCGGCAAGATCTCCCGCGCAGCTTGTGACAAGGGCGTCGATTACTAACTAAGGTACAAGACTTGAAGAGGCCAGGTTCTGGAAGCCGGAGTGGGAAGGAAGCACCAAGCAAAAAGCGAGAAGATACAAGTTTGGCTTTCTCATTATGATTAAGATTTCCTTTTCTGTATTTTATGTTTCTTCATTATGTATATATATATATGTGTGTGTGTGCGCATACATTTAAACGCAAAAGTAACATGGTTGCATAGTAATACTATACATATTGTATGGTACTGTGGTCATTTTCACTACCACTCACGACAACCCATGTGTTATGTAACATGTAGGGCTAGTAGGGGAAGGGGTTCATCTGTAGCGGATCAGTAGTACCCATCTCCTCTCGGCTGCTTGAATGCTTCCGGACTAGCGCCTGCCTCTTCTCTCTACCACAGTACTAGTACATCGTGCTAGGCGCTACTCAGTATGGTGCACCAAGTAGCTCACAAATTCGAAGCGCCTCTCGACTGTCTTTAGTAGTTGGTCCTTGCCTCCGGCGCCCTTCGCTGTCCCCATCATCGTGAAGTTGACTGCGAAAACAGGCGAAACCGGACTGAGTCAGACTCCTAATCCAGTCGTCCATCTTCCAGCAATAGATCATGATATAGCGCCCACGTGGTCTGTCTGTTTGGAAATTCCTCACCGTTGCTATAATTTGGACTACGAGAACGTTCACCTTGGGCAACGGTCCCTTTTTGTCTTTTGCCCTGCTCACGTGCCACCGCCAGCGACTGATGAATCCTCTTTCTCCCCCGTCGCTTTTGCTCTAAACAGCTGCAGAGCACGAGCCTGTCGCCGCCTCTCTGGCCGACATGTATTCCCAGCCGCCAGATCATCTCGCTTCTACCTTCTTTCCGTGCTGGTGAGCCGCCATCGTTCTTGCCTGGACCCAGGCTCTCGAGGCTGCAGGTCTCAACAACCCACCCCCCTTTTCGTCCCGGGGCGAGCACCTGTAGACGCCCAGGCAACTGCTAAACGCCTACACTCCACGATTTCTGGATCGCATGGTTTGCCGCCATGAAGTTCGCTCACGAGTTCAAGGAGGTCCTCGAGCGGGAGGGCTTCCCCGACCACTGGCTCGCCGCCGCCATTCCTTACTCCCAGCTCAAGAAATGTCTCAAGAAGGTTCAGCGCGAGCTCGAGGGCCTTGGTCTCGACAGGGACACCCTCCAACAACTGCTGGCCGAGCAGACCCTCAGCCCCGACGGCGAGCCCATCCCTCTGGCCCGTTACAATCTGGACCACGCCTCCTCCCAGTCGCTGAGGCCGCGCCTCTCTGTCTCCGTTCACCTGCAACATGGCCAGGTGATCGATGCCGCCTTGTCGCCCGCCTCCCGCGCTTTCCTGCAGCGGCTCTCTGGCAGACAGCCCTGCTCGCCCGCCCTCAGTGCGACAAGGCCTGACCCTGGACCCCTCTCCCCCGAGGAGCTGGAGCATATCGAGGTGCCACTGGTATTCGACGGCGAGTTCTTCAACATTCTCCAGACCGACGTAGATAGCCTGGATACCCTCCTGCAGCAGGAAGAGAGATCTATGGAGACGGACATCAAGTCTCTGGGCGATGAGGTGTCCACCGTGGTCCGGCCACCCAAGGCGCTTTCGAAATCCGACCTGAACCGCTGGCGTGAGATCTTCGACCTTTATGTCAACGCGCAGGTGTTCTTTTCCTCGCACGAGCTGGACCACGGCTCTAGATCCAGCGCAAAGGCTGTGCAGCAGCTCGTCTGGTTCCAGAAGGAGGTGCAGGAGCGGGGTCTGCTCGACAAGTTCAAGATGGCCTCCAGCAGGCGGGCCTACGCCAGGTTCCTGCAGCTGAACGCCACGCTGCTCCAGAACCTCAAGTTTCAGGAGCTCAACAAGACGGCCATCACCAAGATCCTCAAGAAATTCGACAAGCGGACGAGCCTGGGGGCATCCGTCTCGTTCCGCTCCGCCGTCCGGTCGCAGAGGTTCCTCGCTGGCAACGTGGCCAAGAAACTGTGCGCGCAGCTCTCACAGGAGGTGGTCTCGGTGGTACCCAGGGCCGAGGACTACGACTGTCCCATCTGCTTCTCGATAGCATGGTATCCCGTGCGCCTCAAGTGCTCGCACCTCTTCTGTGTCCGGTGTGTCATCAAGATGCAGCGCGAGAACAAGAAGAGCTGTCCTCTCTGCCGTGAAGAGGTGGTTATGGACGCCGACCTATGTAAGCACCCCAAAAATGTCCAGACAGTATATTTTTCTTTCTCATAAAAGGGCTTGCGCTGACGATGACGCAGCAAACATCGACAAGAATCTAGAAAGATTCATGAGACAGTACTTCCGCAAGGAGACGGACGAGAAGCAGAAGGCGAACGAGATAGAGAGGGGCATGGAGATCTTTGGTGACCAGTACAAACATTCCTCCTGCCTCGTCATGTAACCCAACCCTTTTTTGTGATTTTTTCTTTATTTACTTCAAATACGTTGATACCCAAGCATACAGTAAGGAGCATGCATGCAGCTACGTTATTCTTCAATCGATGAATCAATCAAACAATCCGATGTTCTCGTCTCCTTGCGCGAAGAAGTTTCTGCAGCATATCACCGCATCTTGCATATTTGGTTCTGAAAACTAAAGTCACAAAAATGACCTAATCTAGATGCCAATTGAGTGAGGCTTTTTTTATTTTATGTTAGAAATAGTCGCTAGATAAATGGTCGCCGCAAGACGTATCAACAACCTCCTTTTAGGGACCAGACTTCTCTGAGGCCTGTTCAGCCGCCAGTAGGGCGCTCTTAAAAACCGACACCAGCTCGTCCGTCTCTTCGAGGCCGACACTGATCCTGAGTAGATCTGGGTCTACCCCGAGGCTAGCAACCCAGTCCAACTCCGCATAGTGTGCCAGTACCACGTAGGGAGAGGTGATGGTGAAGTTGGTACCCAGGCTCGGCCCCTTGGCCGTGGCAATATTGTCATAGAAGACCATGGCATTCGCCTTGCGATGAAACACGGCGGACAGCAGGCCGCCGTACCCGCCACCGGGCACCTTGCACGCGTCATAGTGCGCCCTGGACCCTTCGTTGTGCTTGGGGTAGTGAACCCTCTTGACCATGGGATTCGACAGCAACACGTCGCAGATAGCCTCGGCGTTGGTGTTGATGCGGTCGATCCTCGTAGCAAAGTCGCGGCTGTTGCGCTCGAGGAAGATGGCGTCCTCAGCCCAATACGTATCCTCGTACTCACGGGCCGCAGCCTCCTTCAGCATGGCATAGTACCTGCTTTTGGGGTTCAGGACGGCCGCCCCGCCCATGACGTTGCAGTCACCTGAAAAGATCTTAGTCAAGCTGCTCACGACGACGTCCGCGTACTGCAGGACGTTGATGTTGGCAAACGTGCCGATGGTCTCGTCAACGACGACGGCGAAGTCGTACTCGTCGGCCAGGGCGCGGATGCGTCGCAGGTTGGGACATGTGAGCACCGGGTTGCCGGGGAACTCGCAAAAGAGGCCCAGGAAGCGCTCGCCCGATCGCAGCCTCTGCTCGAGATCGTCCAGGTCCTCTTCGGAAGCATGGCCATAGAAGACGCAGCCAGGGCCAAATTTTTGCAAGATTTTGAGCGTGTCCACGTAGGGGAAGCCAAACTCGATGCTCTTCATGCTGCCGCGGGCGCTCATGAGGAGACGGTGAGTGTTGAAGATGGCGTTCATACCCATCGGGTAGATGTAAATGTCGTGCTCCGTAAGGCCCTGAACGCCCCTGTTGCTGGGCTCAGCCTGGGGCAGGGGCTCTTCTCCGACGTCGACGTCGCTCGTTAGTGTGCCGGCGATGCGCCTCCTGATAGCCGTCTTGGCGCGCTCAACGAGAGAGATATCAAGGTTCCTGCCGAACCGCTCCTCGACAAAGCGAGAGGACTCCTCGGAGTCGGGCCCGTTGGCGTCTGGCTGCTGACTGTGTCTCGTTGGCGCCGTTGAGGCTAGATCGTCGATGGACATAGGTTTCTGGTAGCGTCTTGGGCCTTTGCAGGGAGGCAGCTGTCGCAGGGGTGCCGCCTTGGGTAAATCAGCCAGCACAAGTAGACCCTGCGCGAGCAGGCCGTGGCAGAATTCGGCGCGCCTGCTGGAGATGCCATCGCCGCTGTGCTGCCAGTACTGTTTCGCATAGCTGAAGGCCTCGGGCAGGAACAAAACTGCAGACACTGTCGGGTGGATGGGTTGCAGGGGCGTGGCAGCCGAATTGGAGCTGTCGAGGACCAAGTGGACCGAGCCAAAATTGTCCTGCGCAGAGGCTGGGGCCTTGGCCTTGATAAAAGCCTGGCACCGCTGCGCAGCCGCCCTGCTGGGGAACAGCATGGCCTTCTGCCCTGGTTGACCAAAGTCCTGAGCGATGACCTGAGCAAGAGCGTCTATGCTCTTGTGGATGTAGAATCGAGGATACCCAGTGACCATGCTGTCCAACACCCACGACTCTCCCTCCTCATATGCAACGTTGGACCTCCATGTCGGCAACGAGACACTCACGGCCTACAGAATACGTCAGGATGTATGTGTCAGCAACATACTATGGCACCAAAACGGGCACTCGAGTGACTTACTTACATGAGCTGTGTCTGGAGGAATAGATTCTCCCAATTTTATGTGTGGCATTCTGGTAAGAAGGTCACAATGAATGAATAACCTCTGACCAACTTGTTGCCGAAGGAAGGCTCGAAGAGTATATAGCGATATCGAAACTTTTTTCACACCAGGCCTGAAACCGGTGGCCCAAGCAGGCAGAACCGTTGAAGAGGAGGACAGGCACTAGAGACCCACGAGGCGAGGATCAAGCCAGCAAATTGAGGAGGATTTCCAATGGCTTGTGTGTGTGTGTGGAATGCCGTGTACTTTGGTATTTGTCGTAAGAGGGCGGTAGGAAAAGAGCAGGGCAAGGATGAACGAAGATGAGTGAGGATGTACAAGAATATACCAACGCTATGAATGAGTCAGATGCTCATGCTTGCTCCTGCTGTTTGACTCTGATTGAGTGTGTGAGGGAGAGAGTGGATTCCGTCTGTTCAGGGGGAAAAAAAGAAAGAAAAAGAAAAAAAGACCCGAAGAGCGATCACCGCCGCGCCGAGCTCAGGCTCCAGATTTCAGCGTCAGAGGGAGAATTAGTCTTAGTGAAAGAAGTAACGACGGATCGCTGGACTGATTCGGCCGACTATCGGAGCCCCAGATTTGCGGTGCGGATGACGGCATTGAAGCGACACTTGGAGTCAACAACCACTACCCGCGTCAGGTGAAGCTACAGTACCGTGAGTACCTCATACCCCTCCATACTCCCCTTGCCGCTGTCTCCTCGTCGTCCCAGGCTGGATACCTTGGCCCATACGATGGTCAGCCCATTCACCCAAAACATGGCGCATGCAGCACTTGAGTGGTCGTCAATTCATTATGCTAAAGTAAACAGCCATGAGGCTTTCTGAGCGCCGTTCCTGATCTCGTTCGCAATGCATTCGTGCAATCCTAGCCCTCATGAAGCACAAGCAGAAAACAACCAAAAAGGTGAAAAGGAAAAAAAGAATGAATAAATCAAAAATACCGCCCGCCGTCCAGATTGCTCTGTCACGGGCAAGTCCACACAACTGCCACTTCCAAAAGAAGTGCATCCGTTGTTGTTTACTGTCGTGTTAGTCATTCCTGCTGTTCTACGGATTCAGCTTTCTCAAAAGATGCAGCAAATAAAGAAAGAGAAAAGAAAAGAAGAAAGAAGAAAGAAAGACAAAAAAGAAAACATCCCGAGTCCCTGGCCACGAAAAGAGAGAAGGCCTATAGCATTGGCTGGCACAAGGGAAGGAGATCAGCAATGAACTCTCGAGCCCTTTCGACTCCCGATGCAACTGATACTATCACTAGGCGCAATACTGCACACATCATCCTCATACTCGGCTCTGCTGCTTCCCACCCCACTCGCCGGCAACGGGACCCTCTTCGCCGAGACATAACTCGCTGCGCGGCTGGCAGACAGTGGTGGTGGTGGTGGTGGTGGTGCCGCCGCGGCGTCGCGCGTGGAGACGTAGCTGTCGCCCCTCCGCAGGCCGGTCCCCCCCGACACCCGGCTCGCAGCTTTGGGTCTTGACACAAGAGAGGTCAGCTCCGTCTGCACCGTGGGCCGAGGGGGCCCTCGGACGGTGCTTGCCGTGCGGTGGCTCCGGGTCGACACATAGCTGTCCCTGTCCGCGTCGGCCGCTGCATCGTACGTGCTGCTGCGTCTAATCGACGGTGCAGCCGCGCCGTGCATGGACCTGGAGGATGTGTGGCGCGAGCCGCCGGCATGGCTCCGGTAGTCGGCAGCAGCGGCAACCAGACCCTCCATCTCGCTGGTCCTGGCGCTGTGCCTGGAGCTGCTGGTAGGGCTGCGGTGCTCGAAGTCTGTCAATAAGAGAGGCTTCCGGCCCGAGGACACCTCGCTGCGGGTGCGGGTGCTGGCGCCGCCCGAGGGTCTGAATCGTGAGGACGAGTGGCGGCTGCGGCCGTCATCGTACCCGCTGTCTGCATCCCTGGGAAGACCTCCTGGGCTGTTGGGGTATCTCGACAAGAGGGTCGGCGGGGGGCGACGGTCTGCAACCGACGACGACAGGTAGCTCCTCTCGCCTCGCTCGTACTCCAAGTCTCGACCGCGAGGGCCACCGACAGGCTCGGTTGACCTGCGCTGGAACATGGGAGGTTCAAGGTCCTGCCTCGTCCGGTCCTTCATCACGCCATAGGCGACGCCGGCGCCGATAGCAGCGCTGGCCGCCGTGAGACCCAGCAGGCCAACGACGGCCCCAGTAGTCAGGGATCCACTGGAGTTCTGCCGTGGCGATGGTGCTGGTTCTACTGGCCCGTACACAGTCGTTGTTGTGATCGTGCGTCGGATAATGGGAGACATATCGTCGTCGGAATAACGGTTCAGACGTGCCGACAGCGACGGTGGCGAGGAAGCACCATTGGGCGGACCAAAAGACGTGCGAGGTGACATGTCTGACTTGGCTACATCGTAGTTCCAGTTCATGATGCGGTTGATCTCGCCTTCTGTGGAGTTCGTCTTCCGGAAGGTCGATCCGGAGAAGCTCTCTGGATATTGTGGAGGGGGAATGTAGACAACGTCCATCTTGTTACCATCCATATCCGACCCTGTGGTCGTGAGTGACAGCCTCCAGTCGTCCGTCAGCCAAGACGTTTCACAATGAGGAGAGGAGGAGCAGGGTGGTGATGCTCTGCCGTCGGCTTCGTGGAATCTTTGTACCGCTGCCTGGAACCGCCTGGCGACGCTCGGCGAGCTGGCAGAGAAGACTAGGCGTGATAGCTTGAGCGGCCTCTCGGCGGTGGGCCTCACGTGGCGCAGCTCGAACACGGGTGTCGGGGGCGATGTGTCCAGGCCGTACGTGAGGGAGGGTGTCCCCGGTAGGACAGCTGATGAGACAGGATCGACGGCAGATATGTATTGCAGGCCCAACGGCTGTGTGATGGCCGAGTAGAAGGACGCAGAAGAAGGGAGATGGCTCACTTCGACAAAGGGCAACATTGGGAGGTCGTCTGACACAAGCCGGCGGGAGGAATGCTATAAATGCAGGCACGCGGTGTAATTGATGGATGTGGATTTGCGTCTGTGCCTGTACACTTCGCAGCCTTGGCTTTTGCAGTCAGGAAAGATGGAGGGCGTGTGGTAGCGAAACAGAGTTGCATTATCCTAGAGGAAGGCAATGGAGCGCTATGCTAGGACGTGACACGACAGCGTGGTGTAGGGGCAAGGGGTAAAGGAGGGTAGGGAAGGGAACTGTGACATCCAGTCAGAAGCGACATCGTATGTGTCTTGCCGCCAGCGGGTGTGCTGCACACCAGGGGTCGACTGCATGTGACAAATTGGGATAAAGAGACAAGATACCTTTTCGCATCAGCGAATCTTGTGGCGGGGTCGCCTGTGTTCCATAGTAACCTACCGATTCCTACCGTACATCCTGCACAATACGATGGTAGTCTGTGGGGTGCTCCTGGTGAGGGAAAGCCTTCACGACCACCCCGGCCCCATTGGTCCAATCGCCAGCTTTGACGTGGCTCGCCAGCCCACTTCTGCAGCAGGTAGTCAGTCATGATCGCGAATGACATCCTACTGGGCATCAAGACAGCCCTGACCCATCTGAGGTCTCCACCTGCAAGAGCAAGGGCTGTTGAAAAAGGCTGATTGAGGCTGTGGCGATGAAAGGATCATAGTTTATGTACAGTATCAAGATTATGTAGTGCACCGTCATGCTTGATCCGACGGGGTACCCAACGAGAAGATCGATCATATACTACTGATTGACGATGCAAACGGGGAAATGTTACGAGAGAAAGAAAAAAGTAATGTGACAGAAGCGAACATGCAAAAGTAAGGGTCGAAAGTGATAATTAGAAAATGCAACAAACAGCCTGCAAATGCCTGAGCCCAGGACAGCCACTCACAACCATTTTAGGCTCCTCATTCAACGTTTCCTCATCAGTCCGTCGTCGTTCGTGAGCGTCTTGACAAATGAGGCGTTTTCATTTCAGGGCGTGCGAAAAAGGCCGCTGTGACAGCTTTCAGGAGCCTCATGTTCGATGCTGCCTACATACGAGCTAGCTAGACCTATACTTTGGGAGCAGCATTAGCTGCCTGACTGGACAAGGTGTACAGTGCCCAAGGTACCAGGCGAGCCAGTATTAGGCCCCTGCGCCACACGACCGCAGGATCAGGCTCTGGAAATGTACTTGGTAAATTGACACCTCATAGTCTCCTGCTCCTTTCACGATGGTCATCTCTGCCTGAAATGCTGATGCAGCAAAGCGGCCGGATGGTCTAGATCCGCCAATGCGGCAACTTCGCACTGCTATCCAGTATCCGTAGCACTGCGCGCCCAAGTATTGATCGAACCTTCAGCTCGGCTCGCTGACTCTGGTCCTTTTTGTGGTGAGGCTGCTAGGACTGCCAGTGGAGGCCCAAACGAACTTTGTTCACAGGTATATTGGACACTATGTATATATGTGTGTGTGGACATTGAATTGGATTGGTCGCAATACCATATTACTCGTGCTGCCCGAACCACCCAAGTTCAGCGTTGTTCCTCTCACACTGGTCCACTTGGCCGCGATTAATTGACTACGAACAGACTCATTACAATCCCTCCATCCAGACTGCTCACGAGGGCAGGGTCAACCCAACCGATCCTCGTGTCGGGGTCAGAAGCCTCGTCAAGCACTTGCCTGCGGCAGTAAGGAGAGAAAAAAAAGCACATCAACGGGTGTAGGCCCGACCTAGATGCTAGTGTGCCTGTCGGGTTAAAGGTGCAAGCTGAATAGGGGGTCCTCGTCAAGCCGAGACTTGACAAAGGACAAGAGAGGAGTGGTTGACCAAGTTGAAGTGGTCTAACCGAGCATTTGAATATGCTCTTGGATCCGTTGTTGAACACCCAATTGTTTTAGTTGGAAAAACAGCGACAGTGTAAACACAGACGACCCAAACGTAAAGTGCAGGCTCGCTGATCATGGCTCATGTTGTATAGCCGTCACAGCATAGCGGCACCGAGAAATGTTTCCTTTCCCTTCCACCCCACCGCTCTTCCCCTCCTCTGTAAGACGCTTCTTATTAGTGACGTTTGAGGTCGTGCCATCCCAGACCTCTACACGCTCTGCCGTATTCCCTTCCCTCATGGTCGCCTTCCCGAGACGCCACCGAGAGAGACTGACATCGGAGATAGTGACGGGAACAGCGCGGTGACTAGAGCACATCCCAAGCATCCTCGGCGGCATGACAGAACTTGCTGCACGCGACACTAGCCGAAAGGCTGAAGTTGCTGATGGAAATCTTCTCATCGACATAAGGGTCGGCGAAGTTGTCAGGGCCCTTAGCCATTGCGCCCACAAATACACATATGCTCTCGTCCTTGTCAAGCTGATCGACGTAGCTACGTACGCGCACGAGGGGGGCTTCGAAGCTGAGGGTGACCTTGCGACACTTTGGGGGGAGGTGGTCGGTGATCGGGTTGTTGATGACGCGGAGGAGCTTCTCCTGGGAGTTTGTTGACTTGATGGACAGACGGTGAAGAAGCTGGACCATCAGACCAGCGAAGCGCTTGAAGGTGCGGGGGATGCGCACGGAGGGCGAGACCTCGATCAGAACGCCCTTGGCGGTGGAGATGTAGATTTGTAATCTACCGGCCTTGTTGATGGGCGAATCAAGGAGGGTGAGTAGACACTGGACACAAGCCATTCAGGTCAGTCAGCAATAATCAGCATGTTGGATGCAGACCAGACCCAAGGGCGAGGGAATAAAGCTCGTGTTGAGACGAGGGGCTAAGGCCTTTCGTGTGCGTTCGCCGGATATGTAGCGCAAGGGAGGAAAAGGGTCAAGAAAAGGAGGGGTAAGAAGGGGGTAAGGGGGGCCCGAACCTGATGGGTGATGTCAGGTCTCGCCTCGCTAATGTCCCTATTCATCTTGCGCATGATCCCTATGTGCTCATCGCTGTTGAGAAGTGAGTACTTCTCCTCGCGCTGGACGCCCATGTGACCTGTACGGGTGTGCGAGGACTTGTAGGTCTCGAGACTGGCGTGGGACAAGACAACGATCAGGCGCTGCGAGTCCTTGTCGGTGACCGGAATGGAGGCATGCTGCTCGGCTACGAGCTGAGGAAGCTCGGGGGGCGGTAGCGACTGGGTTCCTGTCATTGTCGAAGAAAGACACACTCGAAGTTAGGCCAGGGGGATCAAAGAAAGAGGATTGTCAGCTTGGGGGGGTTGAGATGTTGAATAGTGATGCCGGGTGAGGGAGGAAGGGCAGCAGAAGAGATCAAGATTAGGGATGTAGACCAGACACAGAGGTTGTTGACATTATCGGTGCAACATCATAGCCAGGGCGGAACAGAGAGGCAAAGACAAGAGAGTCAAGGCCTGCCTGTGATCATGTCTCAGTCCGCTCGGTGACTTAATTGTGCACCCACAACCGACAGCACAGCGTGTCCGATTCCGAGCGGGCCAACCCAGCATTTTCCTTTCTGGTTTATTCCCCGCCCACACACATCTTTTTTTTTGCTCTCTTCTTCTTCCCCCCACGGTCCTGCATAAACAAGGCCCGCCTATTGACGGTTCAGGTACCAGCAGCTGCAATTGAGATCCCACAACCGTAGAAAGTAGGACCGCGGAAGATGTTCAGGAGGGCAAGGGGAGAAAGGGGCCCGGTAGAATGCAAGCAGGATCCAGAGATCTGAGGAGATAACATACGAGGCCTCTTGACGCCAGTACGACGTTCTATAGGAGAAGTAGCCATGATTGTTGGAGGGGTTGCCTTGGTTCAGATGTGCAATGCTTTTCTTGGTGGGCTTGTAGAGAGAGTAGGCTGATGACGATAGCGCAAGCGATGATACGTTTTACTGTGGTTGGTCGGGGAAAACAACACCGAAAGATCAGAGGTGGGAAAATGAGAGTGGCGGTTAATCTGTGCGTTGCGAGGGGATGAGACGTCGTCGGATTTTGCGTCTGAGGGTTGGTTGTTGTGGGATTGGGATTGGGGTTAAAGATAAAGAGTCAGGCGGGCCAAGACGAGCGAGGTTGAAAACCCTGACGGAGACAATATCGGAGACAAAACCTCGCTTTTGAAAGAAGGGGGCAGCGCCAGTGGGCAGTGGGAGCGAATAGCTTCTGGGGTGGAGCTCCGCCGGAAGATGCGGGTCGTCTGTATGTTATTGTACTACCTAGCACGTGGGTTGGTGCTTCTCTGTACAGTGTAGCCTAGCACTAAAGAGTCACGTACAGCACAAGCCTAGGCCTAGACCTAGCCTAAAGCCCAGCACCTGCTTCCACCGTTTGCCCCGAGCTTGGGGGGGGGAATCCTTCCGGATCCTTCAGTCAGCCAACTGCGTCGGTGTATTGTCTTTTTGCGCCAATGAACACGAGCCTGGCCTGTACTGGATTGGTATATAAAATCGGCACCGAATCTCGGAGCGGATTATCGGAGGAAGGAATTGCAAGGATGAAGAGTGAGACGAAGAGGAAGAAAGGAAAAAAGAAAAGGAGGGAGGAAGGAGGGAGGGAGGGAGGGAGGGAGGAAGGAGGGAGAAGCCTAGGTCAACAGAAGAAAGAAGAGGCTTGCTGAGAATGCAGTACAACCTCTGCAGTGAACCGCTGAGAATCTTATCGCATCACCGGCATAGGTCATAGCAGGTAAAGTGCCTTCAATTAAACTCCTCTTTCTCTGCCCCTCTCTCTGCTTACGCAGCTTTCGCCTCTAAATGATAAAATTCTCACATTCCCAAGGGGTTCTCGGGACCTGCCCTTTCTGATGCCTGTCGCTTCCGGGTGCTGATCCTGTCCGGGTGGGGAAGAAAGCTCTCCGCGATTTTGATCGACGTTTCGCCTCGTCGCAGTGTGGCTACCACCCTCGCACCCCTTCAGTGGACCCTAGCTCCCGATCACTTCACCTCCCATTGATGAGTACTACCCTCAGGGTCTCTAGCCTCGCCGGTGGTCGGCGTCTTGCTAGAGCCTCCTCAGACTAAAGTACTCATACACACAATCTCACGAGCTCACAAGAATGACGCTCAAGTGCGCCACCCAGAAAAACAATCATCAATTTTTGGTTCGGAGAGGTAAACCTCACTGCTCAATGTCCTTGTCAAGACAATACTGCCCATAGACTTGACAACACATGACAGGTGGCCACAGTCAGCCCTACAGCGAATACTGGGTATCACTCTTGAGACCCCATTCGTCCTCGTTGAAAGGCTGAGCCCAAGGCTGCCTGCAAGAGAAAATTCCCGAGGCGCTGGGTCGCGTTTGGAAGAACACAGACGGGGCAGCGGGTTCTGAAGAAAACATATGGGAAGGAAAGAGAAAAATGCAGGAATAAAAAAGAGAAGAAGAAAGATAAACGACGAACGTCCCCGCCTGGCCGTTTTGCCAAGAGGAGACGACCACGAGGATGTGTGCGTTTCCGTCTGCTCAGTAGTGATCCATGAACAATGATTCGAGATGCTAGAGTAGGTGATGCCGGGTCCACATGATCCAGAGGTGACAAGTCAGCCGTTCAATGCCGGGCGATGAAGAAGAAGAACAACAACAAGAATACGAAGATCATGCAGGCACTGTATGTTGAATTCTTGGAAATGGTCCAGGGTGGCGAGACCGGGTCGTGGAGTCCTGATCTTCATTAGTGAAGTTGATTCCACCTCACCGCACCGTCAGAGAGGGTCTGCTGCACTCGAAATTCTTTTCAAGTGCAGGGTTAACTCGGATAGGCGGCAGAGGTTCACAGGAAAATCAATCATGAAAACCAGGAACATGACCGATAGGAGTCGGTGGCGGCCATCTGGCACGTTTAGTCGCCGGCGCCCTTACGAAACAGCTGCAGGACCTGACAACCCCGAGCGCGCTTGATCTGCCGCTGGCGAGGGGATCGCGAACCAGCCTGACAGCCAACCAACCTAATTCACGATGATGGTGAAAGCGCCGAGTTCCAGATCCAGACAGGAAAGGCCGAGCGTGTGATCCTGGTTGTGCCAGGCTCGCTGTCCAAGATCTGTGTTGATGTGGTGCTGGTCTTTGCCGAGCCTACTCCTGTGACGGATGCTGTTTCGCTGGCCGATCATGTAATGGTGTAACTCTGGGATGTCCGCACACCCACCCTGATCAGTCCCCACCCCTTCCGCTTGTGCTACCAATCATCCTCCTTCGGTAGCATTGCCGGTGTACAGGTCACCACTAGTACAGGTTCTCCCAGCTCTATGATGATATGTACCTGAGAAATAGAGTGATTGTGCTTGCAAATACCTATGTTGACCATTAGGCAGTTCAAAAGATGAAAACCAAGCGGCAGATACTACAATCGCCCACAGGACGCACCCAACAGATCACCTTTCCCTCTCTGGGGTTGAAGATGGAGGGGGAAAGAAACGGAAGGGGGAAAAAATAGAGAATAGACAATTTTCATTGTTTGACTACCATTCAAAGTTTGTCACCTGCAACAGATCAGGCACGCAGTATATGAGAAGGCAGGTACGGTAAGCTTAAAAAGAAGCGCAGGTGGGTTACAGCAAGGGATGGCACCTCCCTGTCCCTGTCCGAGGCGTGGGGAACAGGGGTGAGATATCAGACATCCACTGGTAGCTAGTGTGGGCTTTGCGGCTCTCTCTTCTCAACGTCGTCACTGCGAACCACTCCCCTCTGCAGTTACGATTACAGCCATTTCTTCTCTACTATAGTTACAATTCTACTATGATTTACCATGTTCTTACTATTACTCACCTCGGCAGTATCAAATCCCTGACCCGTCTGTTCCCCCTCCTTTGCCCCCTTCCCCCTTGGCTTCAGCCCCAACTCTTGTCCCAAGTCTGTGTCTGTCAACCCAGCATCCGTTCACCTCGTCTAGACACCCGTCCCAAGCCTTATTTTCATCTCTATGGCTTGTTTTTGGCATCACTGGATGGCACTCTGGATCCGACGAACCCCCCTCTCTGATGATCGGGGATCTACTGTTGTCAACTCAACTTGATGAATTTACCGCTGCTGCAGCAGCAGCAGCTGCTGCTTTCTCCAGGAGAATTTCTCTCCTGCAGACTGGTCGTGCATTCAACCTTGATGACGACTTAGACCACGCTTTGGCGGTTAGCTCTGGGTGTCAAGCTGGGCCCAAGTAGGCCACCAGCGCTGCACTGCGCTGCAAGGCAAAGAAGCATATCCGGGCGGGTCTGTGGTCGACGTGTGTGATAGGCACGGGCGCAATGCCAACCCTGGCTCGGTTTCTCTGAAGTCCCTCTTCATCATGAGAGGGGGTCCCGGTTGCCCCCATCGTGTCGACCAGGGCCCATGCCGTTTCCCTACCGCTTGGCTTTGGGATGACAGCCCTTGATGGGCTTGGCTCTGCGACGAGCTCGTCGTCGCATGTAGTTTCAACACCGCGGGATCTCCATTTCCTATGCACTGCGCCGTTACTTCATTCCAACCTCCCCCTCCTTGCCATCATGCCTCCCCGTAACCAGCGCCACGATACACCTGCTGCTGGTCATCATCCACCCTCGCCCTCGCCCCCTCACCCCTCCCCCGGCATGCCAAGAATGTTTCCCATACATTGTGCGACTCATATAACTATCCCCCTTCTCCATCCACTCCCTCTGCTCATGATATCCCCTTCTGGTTTCCACCTCACTGACGCCGTGCCTTCCTTTCGTTCTCTCTCCTCAAGTTCTTGCCAGCCAAGAGGAAGATCACGTTGACCGTGCTTCTGGACTATCTTAGTACTTCTTAATTAGCCATACACACCAACGGCTTATATCGCTCTCTTCTGTGTGCCGTCTTTTTCTTCTTCTTTCTCTCAACTTTATTCTTCCTTTTTGAAGCTTCCTGTGCTGCTGGCCTCCCCCATACACTCCTTGAAAATCAGTCAACATGGTCTCCAACAAGACGCTCCTCAGCTTTTCTGCCCTCGTGGCTGCGGCCTTCGCCAAGGGCAACACTGGCGGAAACACCGCTACCGGAAACAACAACGCTGCCGACAGCACAACCCTCTCGGCCAATGCTATTCAGAGCGGCTCTTTCCTCGATGGTAGCCAGGGCCTCGGCGCTGAGACCGGCCAGGCCTCCTCAACTACCTCTCAGAACAACTTCATCAACTTCTGCTCTGGCAAGACCTTGACCAACGGTCTGCAGATCACCGATGGCTCTTGCAATGGTATTGGTATGTAGCATCAGGTATCTCCATGGTTCTGTAAAGGAGGCAAAGCTAACGTGCTGTAGTCATGGGTGACGTTCCTGCGAAGGCCACTATGATCTCGAGCATCATCACCTTTCCTCAGGAGGGCCAGACCATCCAGGAGAACCAGGACTTCAATATCAGCGTCCAGACCCAGAACTTGCAGGCCGGTTCTTTCACCAACGCTGATGCGACCTACTACGCCGCCCCTCAGCAGCTGAACGGTCAGGGCCAGGTTATTGGGCACACCCACATCACCGTTCAGGATCTCGGCAACTCCCTGAACCCGACGACACCCCCAGATCCTACCCAGTTCGCCTTCTTCAAGGGTATCAACGATGCTGGAAACGGAGACGGGCTCCTCTCTGCCGCCGTCGCCGGTGGTCTGCCCGCAGGAAACTTCCGTGTCTGCACGATGACCTCGGCTTCCAACCATCAGCCTGTCATCATGCCTGTCGCCCAGCGCGGATCCCAGGATGACTGCACCAAGTTCACCGTCCAGGCTGCTGGTGGCAATGCTGCCAATGCTGGCAATGCTGGCAACAACGGAGGAAAGAACAACAACAAGGCCCGCTTCAGGAGCGCAACAAACACCAAGCGTGACCGCCTCGCCAACATCAAGGCTCGTGAGTTCATAGCCTGATCTGGTTTCAGATCGATACCGATGTACGAGGAGGGTCGAGTCAGGGGAAGGGGGGGGGGGCAACAGGCTAGACCAGGCTTTAGCCCAGCATGTCGAGGTATGAGATTTTTTGAGAAGATGGTGTTGGGTTGTTGAGCGCTCGGACGCCGGGTGAGATGGAGAACACTGGGTATAGAGCCGGCATGGTGTAATTATTGCAGCAACTGCGGGCTTATGATGACTGCATATTCTACACGAATTTCTTGTTATTGAATCAAAACTTATCTTACCAATTTTCTCATAAAATTTTTACGCTTTTCAATCTTCACTTTTTGATAACCACGAGTCCTCACTGATTCCAAGTCTTATTTAACATTTCGATTTACCTTCGCAATGGATACCGCGTAATTACTCTATGATCATGACATAGAAGCAGATATATGCACCTGGGGTCATATTCTGATTCAACCACCCTCTCATTTGACCACGGCCTAAGAAAAGGAAACAATGACTGCAGCTCACTCATCTCCGCATCAAATCTGGACACACTCAGACAGCATATCGCTCAGGGCGAGCCTGTTTCCATAGGGACGCCAAACAAGGTACAGCAATTTCCAAGTCGAACTCTTGGAAGTTTCGGCTCCCGCCACCAAGACTACATATGAAACCTGAGGCGAGAAACGGCCCAATATTAATTCGGATGATCCGCCGTCCGAGACCCGTCTGATGCCCGAGAATGTTTTTGGTCAAATCGTCCAAACAAGTATTTGATCAGCCTTTGATTATGCGAGGTCAGATAATTGATTAATCCGATACTTCAGCGTAATTATGGAGGAAAGAAAACGTTGAGTGGGGGACCTCTAGACCCATTCCTACAATCACTGTATGGGCGAAATGATTGTATTCATTACGTAAGTGCGTACTAAGTAGCTTGGTAAATAGTTTTAGATTTTTTCAATGATTGAAATGGATGGTTAATTACCAGCGCTTCTGAGAGAACAAGAATCTAGACTGCCGGCGGTCCGAGGAACAGCTTGGCCAAACACCTGCATTACAATGTGTTTGGCACTTATTTATTGGAAGTAGTTTTCTCAATTTTTCTTCTTCTTATTCTTCAAACATTCGTGTTACTATCTTCGAGGGGAGGGGCGGGGGGGGGGGGGAGAGAAGAGGACACAGAATCCTAACCCCCCTAAACAAAAGATGAGGGAGTTGAAGTTATGGGAAGCGACATCTGGACTTAAATGTGATGCAGATCTTGAGTTTGACCGGAGTGAGACACAATCTTGTTGGGCAATACATAGAAAGTTTTGTGATTTTACAGAACAAACGTAAAGATCCCCTATCTACAAAATGAAGCATGCTTGCAGGATTATACAGGAGAGTATGTGAGTGGCTCTATAATCTAAGTACTTACATTTATACATTCAAGTACTGAGTAAATACGGAGGAGCAGGAATTGTGCTGATGGCCCACCTCGGACCGACAGTGCATGTCAATTGCCACAAGCAATAGACTGCAATCCTGCTTGTTCGCGACCGAAGGATGCTTGTTGTTTGAAAACATGCAGAGCTACACAAACATGAATTCTAGGACAAATTGGATTACGCGTAAACACTTTGAAGCATGTACAGTTAAGATTCAAAGCTGAATCACGTCTTCAAAAGGACCTGGTCGCTAGTACAGGGTTAGGGTTCTTCCTCCCGGAGCCGACCCGGCGCAAGATGTCAGGAAATTTGCGGCTTCGAGTTTAGAGCTGCAGACGACCTACCACGCGATCATACCTACCAGCTGTGTGCGAGCCACGGATTCCTCGAGTGCCAGCCGACCACTCCCCACCTCCCCACATCCTTCGCGCGAGGCAAAAAGAACAAGAATAAGGACCAAGACCAAGACCGTTTTCGTATCAAGCTGTGTTCCCAATGGCCTCCGCGGCCCTCGCAACCGCCTCCGAGGCGGTCATCAAGACCGCGCCGGGAAGGTTCTCGCGCGTAGCCACCGGCGTCGTGATATCGGCAGGGCTGGCAGCCAAGACCGTCAAGGTGCAGATTGGAGGGGAAGAGTGGAACAAGAAAGTGAAAAAGGTACGGTTCCGCCCCCCCCCCCCCCCCATCTTGCTCTGTTTATCAACCTCTCTGCATGAGCTCTCTTCTATCACTTTTTCCCTTCCTCCGCTGACTTTCCCTCTTTTTTTGCCTTCTCTAGTACTTCAAAAAACCAGAATCCCACCTCGTCCATGACCCCAACAACTCTGTACGGACGGGCGACGTCGTCGAGATCGTGTCTGGGTGGCGCTCGTCCAAGAGGAAGCGCTTCGTGGTCAACCGAATATTAGCGCCCTTCGGCCCTCCGGTCGAGGAGAGGCCACCAGTGCCGACGCAGCAGGAGCGGGAAGCTGCGCATGCTGTCAAGCGAGGGAAGAAACTTGAGAGAAAGGAGCTGAGGGCGAAGGCAGCGCAGTTGGAAAAGAAGGTAGCAAGAGCGGCCAAACTTACCGAGGACATCACAAGAGCAGCGTGGAAGATGAGGTTGATAAACAGGGCGGAGTGGACGGGTCCTATTCCTTTACGGTAGACACTCGAGAGGGGCGGATGAGCCAAATTGTTGGCAGGTTTCACGGTTATGGTGTTTTGAGAAGTAGCTACCCCTACACATCAGGTGGATCATTGGATTGTGTAAATTCAAGAGGCTCGTTTACTGTATCGATGGCATGGCAAAAGCAGGCCTGCTTGTGCTGTGAAAAGTTAAAACAAGGGCCAACAGACTCGGCGTTAGCACCAATACCACCTCCAGCGCCACGAGCAGATACCACTGCGATAGCAAGTAGAAGGTATTTGTGTTGGTCCATCTCGGACCGTCAACCTCCACGCTCCCCAAACTCCTTCGCCCAGTCCTCGTGCTCCTTCAGACCCGACTGACTCACGCTGGGCCGGATCGTGGCCAGACTAGCAACGAAGTCTGCTAGTTCGATAGGCCTGATTTCCTCCATCGTCATGTGGAGTAGTGCCTCACCAAGAGACCTCAGAGGGCCCATGGCGGCGTCTTTGGCGAGAGCCGTCATGTCCGAGCCCGAGAACCCTACTTTGAATTAGCATTGTGACTTCTAGTGATGAAGGCTCTCAAAAGTAAGTGCTTACCATCCGTCAGCTCGACGAGCTTGGCCAGATCATCGTCTGTCAAGCTGTGGTTTTGTTGGCCGAGCAAGTTCTGAAGTTGGACAGCCCTGGTCTCAGCCTCGGGCAGGGGGATATACTGCCTCCTGACAAATCTCCGACGGGCGGCTTCGTCAATAGCCCATGGGAGATTTGTGGCCGCGAGGACAAGCACGCGGTTGGGATCGCCCCGGTCTTTGTCTCCCGATTCTCGGCCAGCCGCTGCCCGCTGGAGGTCACTCCACTGGATGAGGAACTCTGTCTTGATTCTCCTAGTCGCCTCATGTTCACCAGATCCAGACCGTTGCGACAGCAGTGAGTCGATCTCGTCGACGAAGATGATGCTAGGTGCCAGAACCTTGGCGAGACCGAACAAGGCCCGGACCAGTTTTTCCGACTCTCCCAGATACTTGCTTGTCAGGCTACTGGCCGAGATAGAGAAGAATGTCGACCTCGATTCTGTAGCAACAGCTCGTGCCAACATCGTCTTACCTGTGCCAGGGGGCCCGAACAGCAACATACCTCTTGCCGGCTCTCGAAGTCCCATGAAAAGGTCAGGCCGTAGGAAGGGATAAACAACGGCCTCACGCAGCGCATTCTTCGCTACTTCGAGCCCAGCAATATCATTCCAATGCACTTCATCACCCTGAACAACGATCTCATTTAGAATTTGTTTGGCTGCGCCCTTGTCCACCCCAGGTGGGAGGTTTTTCATGACTGCGTGTTTCCTCTTCTTCCATGAAGCCTCCGGACTGGATTCTTCCGAAGCTGATTCCTCTGAGACATTCTGAGAATTTGAGCGTGAGTTGCCTCTGGAATTCATGACCAAGGAGCGTTCCTTCTGTGAGCCCTTTCTACGGGGATGAGAATGGACGGGGTCAGGATCACTCCCCTCCCCACTGGAGTCAGATGTCGTTCTTCGAAGGGGGGTTGACTTCCGGCGGTGTTCCAGGTTCGGGCTCGATGTGTGCTCTCGATGTGATCTGCTTGGCTTCCGACGGATTGGGAGGCTCGTGCTGCTTGTTGTTTTATTGTCATATCGCCCCTGCGTAAGATCTTCTCTTCGGTAGGGTTTAGACGAGGCCCCTCTGCTGTGATCGGGGTTCGCGCGATGCCGCGACGTGCGCTCTGGCTCTCGGGCTTCTAGTGCTAGACCGGTGAGAGCGCTCGACGCAGCGCTGACGGAAAGTGCAGACGGCCGGGAGAACAACTCATCTGGACGCGCCGAGTCGAAGCTATGCCTTGCCCCTGATGGTTCTGCCGGCGTAGCGTCCTCGTCGTCCCTGTGCTTCACTAGCCGACGGGTGTGACTGTCCCACTGCCGAGCGGGAGAAGCATCAGCTCTCTTGATACTGGATTCGGCAGAGTCGTAATACGGGAGTGGCCGGATGCGATCCGCCGCCGCCGCCGCCGCGGCGTCTGGAAAGCCTCGCTGCGATGCCACTTCTCTCGAACCGAGAGCGCTCCATGCCAAGGTCGCAGCTTTGCTTGCCCCAGGCTCGTCTGAGAACTTGGGGGGGATCGAACGGCGCTTTGCTGACCTGTCGCCTGTCTTGCCTGAGCGAAGCGTGGTTCTCATGGTGTACTTGTCCGGACTCGGGGACCGCGAAATCTTGCGAGGGGAGTTTGTATGGTATGAAGGAAGCCTAGAGGAAGACGAGGACGGACCAGCCTCGGCACCAGCCCACCTCGGTCCCACCACAGCCTGCTCAGATGACGTTCTCGTGGCGAGGGAGGGTCGAGGTGGGAGGGCTGGTCGAGACAGTTCGGGGTATGTGATTGCTGGTATAGTTCCGTCGCCAATCCAGCCCTTGCTGCCGCTTGGTGTGCGCCGTGCCTGGAGGTCTGACGGAACGATGTATTCGACCATTTTGCCGTCCGTTGGTGTTTTGGGACTGTACGCTGCGTCATCCTCGCGGGAGATTCTGAGGGCTTCTAACAAGTCTATCCTTTCTTTACATTGCAACTCCAGCTTCTTCAGGCTTTCGATCAGGGCCTTCTCGGTCTCGGATTTTGGAACATAGTTGGACGTGACCTTATGTGCATTGTGTTCGGATATATTCTCGAGGGCTGTCTTCCAGCAGCGCATGGCCTCTTTCTCGTTACCCTGGGACGAAGGGGTTAGTGGACACGAGAACCGTTTCGCACATTGGGACCGTCGACGAGACTATACCTGACCCTCATAGTACACAGCAGTACTGCACGTTAGGTAACTCTCGTCATATATCTTCTGCAGGGCAGGCAGGGCAGCCTTGTTCCGAAGCATTGTGTTGCACCCCAAACCATCCCTCCACAATGGACTGTAACTCATGAGATAGACATGCGCGTGCTCTTCTTTTCCGTGTTTATTTTTGGCCCGGTGGACAGTATGACGGCGTTGATTTGGTGTCGTTCCGCCCGCACTCGAGAGGCAGAGAGGGAGAGAACTGCGGCGTGGCCGAGTCGTTGCTAGCTGGCGTGAAGGGTCGAGTGGCCTCTCTTCAGCACGAAGGCACAGTTGAAAGTGAAAAAGACCGCCTGTACGCCTATGGTATGGTTGCTTGACACGAACTAAACAGGCGGCGCGGCAGTCCCAGGTGACGTAGTTTTAGGGTCGCTGTTGTGTGCTATATGTACATGCAAGTATAGTACTTGTGCTCAGCGACTTCCTCCGCTGCCACTTTGCAGGGTCTACTCCGCTTCGCAACCCAGCCCCCCCACATCAGCATAGGATAGCATCAACCTATTTGGGAACAGACCTCCCATGCGGCCAGCTCCTATTCTTAGCGATGCAGAATCCACGACAGCCACCCGATATTACAATCGTAAAATAAGGAGCAGAAGATGGTGTCTCCTTGGGAACAATGCACTTGTTTGAGTATTATGCAATTATTCTTCTTGAGTATTTTTGATACAGGGGTTTAAATTACTAAATTGACTGAGATCTACCTGTCTCGGAAGCGGATCACGAGAGCAACACCCGGATCTCATCAGCTGTCCTGGGAAATGCAGTGCGCAGGCTCTGGACTTCTGGATCCCCACCGTCGCCTGAACTGCTCTGCAGATCAAGCCATTCGTCTGCGGACATAAGCATATCCTCAAGACGCCCGAAATCAATACAGAACCTCTCAGCTGCTTCCTCTGTAATCTCTCGACCCAGGCGCGAGTCCTGGAGGTCTTGCACATTTTCCACGGCGTCCATGAGGGCAGACGCAAGGAAATTATCCAGTGTACGACTTGCTATCTCCAGTGCCGCTGGTTGAAAAGGCTCTAGTGTCCGCAATTTTTCAAAGTCTTCCTTTTGGTCCGAGAGCGAGTCTAGGGCCGTGAAGAGCGCGTCAAGACCCGACTCGTTCCTGAAGAAAAGATATTGATGATTGACCAACTCTTGAGACTGCTGGCCTACCTCTCTGCGGAGCTCCTCTGTGCGCCCTTGAGTGAAGTCGAACCCTGACATCACAGCAATGGCCGCGTTTGCACAGTTGATTGAGAAGATGGCTCTTGCTGGATGCTCCAAGCTTTCCGCCATGCTTTTGCAACCTGACAAGAAAGGGTCCAAAGCCTCAGCCACGATCGGCTGAAAATCCGCTTCTCGGCTACCCGTCGACGCCAGAGATGTGTCGTATGTCTTCATCACGGCAGATAGTTGGTCGAAAGCTTCGCGCAAGAATTCTGGAGGCTCTAGGGTGGGCGGCCTCTGCTGGAATTCGCCCTGTAAGTTGCCCACGTAGTCTCTCATCAACGATCGAAATTGGCGCAAGGCTTCGGATTCGAGACCTTGCAACGCCTCTACCAGTACCGAGTCTGGGCTGAGTAGCCTAGAAAATGTAACTCGGTAGAAATTGAGGAGATTGGACAGCTTATATGCCAGAATGACCTCTTCGTTCGTCTGAATCACTTGTTCCACGCGTTGGCGTAAGATCCTGGCAGCACCCGACATGTCCCGATCGACTAACTCATTGAGGGCCGTAACAGGATCGAAAGTAGCAACCTCGTCATTGCCATCCTCGACGAAATGCCATATTTCGTTTTCTCGACCAGCCTGGATGCCTTTGGCAATCTCATCTCCTTCGGAGACGAAGAGGATCTCCAGAGCCTCGCGCTCACTGACAGCCGCAGAATGTATCCATGCAAGCATATCTCCCACATACCGCAATAGGTCGTGAGCAGCGAGCTCGATAGGCTTGACTGATCGATCTTGAACACCAGAAGGCGAAGAGCCTTTTAATGCCGTGAAGAAAGCATCCGATAGAACTTGTTCCCTGGTCTCGGCAAAGACGTCCAGACAGCTTTGAAAGAGGGACGGACGCTCAGCCAGCACGCGGAGCGCCCGCCGTATGGATGACCCCATCTGGGGGTTCTCGAGGTTGAGGGTCTTGAAGGCACGCTGAATCCACCTGTGCAGCTTTTGGAAGGCCAGGTTGAGATTCTTGGAGGTCTGCTCCATGATCTCGAGCCCAAGAGCTTGATTTTCAAAGCCAAGCAGGGTCTCGCAATCCTTGCGTATTCTCTTGGCCTTGGTGAGAACGGCAAAGAAATGGTCGTCGACTGGCTCTGCAGTCGAGGTTAACGCGGCTGATTCGTCTTCGGAAAGGGAGAAATGCTTGTTAAAAGCCACAAGAAGCTGCTGCTTGGTCTCAACCTGACGACGCTGTGTCATGAGCTTCGAGGCGTCATCAATGACAGACGACGTTGCTCCATGAGCTGCAGAGATATGACTCTTCATCTCATCGTAACTCTTGTTGAGCTTGGTGATAGTGGCACCTATTCGGCGGAGTTGCTAAAAGTACATTCCAGTTAGACAAGGGCTCCACGAAAGGGCTGGTCATGGAGTGGTACTCACATCGGAAACCTTGCCGAACTCAGCAATGATGTCTCCATTACTTTCAATGACCTCCTTCTGGAGATGCAGCCGCAGCTGCCGCCTTGTGGCGGCCGAGTTAGCGATGCCGCGCCCGTCCAAGAGTGATAGGGCATCACGAAACTCAGAATCGGCGTAGGATGTAGCTAATACGGTAGTGACTTTGGATGAGAAAGGATTTGGGCCTCTGAATGATGAGGATGTTGGCGTTGGCGGAATCGAGGGACTACCAGAGGCGGTGGTGTCGCTTGGCGGCGGCGAGCGCAAGGGAAGCTGGCTCAGAGAAAGAGACGTGTCTGAAGTCATCATCACCGTATAGTCCTGGCGCGAGGTATTTGCCTCGATGGGTCAGATAATAGCTGACTACTGCCAGAAAGAGAATTACACCAAGGCTGGAAGCAGGCTTGGAATGGACCTTTTGCTTTGGCAAGAGCCGCTCTCGTTAGATTTATGTGTAAAAGCACATGCGTAAACTTTCATGTCTCTATTATGGACTTGTGAGAATTGTGAGTGCTGGGGGTGGAGAGTAAGGGCATGTCTAGAAATCCAACTCACATACAGTATGTAAGACTTGTGAGATACCTTCGTATCAGGACACCTCAACTTGGTGAGATCAAGTTCATAGACGCGTGCCCCGAACCGTGTCATATTCGGAGGCTACACCGGCCCCCCTGCCCGGGCGGCAGTACTTGCTGTAGTACTGCAGTGCCAAGCTAGCCAAGGTACCTACAACCAGGCATGCCAGGCTGCGGGAGATCCTTACCGCCTGCCTTCCCAGAGGGTCATCGTCATAGTACCCGATAAGATAAGACCCCATGGGCCTTTGGCGCAGGCAGACTGGCAGATAGATGGTCACCCGCCCCCCTCCAGCCTGACAACTGTGTTGCACACGTCAACAACATTCCTCTAGATCAAATCTCCTTGTGACAGCTGCGCGTGCTTGCCTAGCCAAGAAAGCTGTTCAGCACAGTGGTCCACTCACCCAGCTCAGTTCTCTTCCCACTTGCTCCTCTCGCCCCCCCCCCCCCCCATCCGGACTTGAAGCGCGGCCTCGCAACGGTGACATCTAGCAAGCGACGAACGCCCGACTAGCGACTGACCTGACGAGCTCCCCCCTCTTCTTCCACGTTAACCGTGTCCACCTCTTCCGGCAATGTTGCTACCATGATCTCAAGCCGGATGCGAAACCAACAGACATAAATGAAATACCTTGTCGGTTCGATACCTGACTATGGCGTCCAACCTCAACCTCTTCTCCAGGCTGGTGCCTGCAAACCAGCAGAGGTCTTTCTACGAGGAGCTTCGCGCTCGTAATGACGATGAAATCGACGTTGAAGATCGTGCTGGCCTTGCGCTGGACGAAGAGAACCTGAACCACCATTTTCAAGACGACGAAATCGACCCCGAAACCCTAGCCATCGAGAGCAGCAGGAATACACTGGCCGCCGACGCCCGCAAACACAAGCCCAGCTCTGGACGAGGCCAGAGGGCTCCGGCATGGCCGCCACACGATGATGATGATGATGGAGACAACGATGTACCGGCCTCGCTGCTGGTTGAACATCATGACACAGAAACTCTGAAGAGACTTGACAAGAGCCGGAGAAGATCAGCACCCCAAAATCCGGCGGTTGTGCCTGGTCCGTCAACTAGGAGAAGCCGTGCGCAATGGGAAGCGACTAGGAATCAGCAAAGGCTACATCATGATGATACAATTGACGGAAGTCTCGCGCGCGGTCGCGGTGAGCCAAGAGCGCTGGTCAACACGTTGATGGGGACAGCTAGGCAGAAGGCCGAGTGGAGGTGGGCTAATGTCGACAACCTCGACAGCTTCATGCAGGACGTCTATGACTATTACCGTGGGAACGGATTCTGGTGCATATTACTCGACCGTTTCCTCCATCTCGTTGAGATAGGCTTCATCGCTGTCTTCCTCACCTTCCTAACCCAGTGCGTCGACTACGCCAAGATTCCCACCAGCAAGACCATGAAGCAGATTCTAGTACCCAAGTGCACTAGGGAAATGTCGGGGACATGGAACTTTGCGTTGTGGGTTACGGCATTCTACTGGGTCTGGAAGGCATTTCAGATTCCCCTTGATTTGCGACGCTTGTCCATCATGAGAGACTTCTTCGTGCACCTCCTCGACATACCGGAACACGACATGCAGACCGTGTCTTGGCAGGATGTGGTTGCACGCATCATGGAGTTGAGGGACAGCAATCCCAAGACGGCGGACCGCCAGAAGCCGGGACAGCGCAAGTGGCTCGGTAGCCAGTCCAAGGAGAGGCTCGATGCCCACGATATAGCCAATCGCCTGATGCGGAGGGAAAACTTCCTCATTGCCTTGATCAACAAAGACATCTTGGATCTCTCCATCCCCTTGCCTTTTCTAAGTGGTCGTCAATTCCTCTCTCGCCTTTTGGAGTGGACCTTGAACTTCAGCATTATGGACTTTGTCTTTGACGAGCGCGGCCAGGTGAATCAAGAGTTCCTCAAGGCGGATCGCCGAGGTCAGCTCAGTCAAAAACTGAAAGCGAGGTTCCTCTTCGCCGGAATCATGACACTAATGATTGCACCATTCATGGCGGGCTACCTGTTCATTATGCATTTTTTGACTTACTTTCACGTACGTGCTTCCTGAAGTTTCCCTCCTGTCCGCGGTCATCATCTCCTGATTGCTGACTTGTACTGTAGGAATATCACAAGAACCCATCCTCTCTCGGGACTCGTGCCTACACGCCTCTTGCCGAGTGGAAGTTTAGAGAATTCAACGAGCTCCCACACATCTTCTACGAGCGCGTGAATATGTCGTACCCGTTCGCTAAACGGTATCTCGACCAGTTCCCTAGTGTCGTGACGGAACGCCTGGCAAGGACAGTTACATTCGTTGCCGGCGCCCTAGCCACAGTCCTGGCCATCGCCACGATGATCGATCCTGACCTCTTTCTGGGGTTTGAGATCACTCATGATCGTACCGCGCTCTTCTACCTGACCGCGTTTGCAGGTGTGTGGGCCTTTGCCAGGGGCATGATTCCAGAGGACAATACTGTCTTCAACCCCGAATATGTCCTGCGCCAAGTCATCGAGTACACGCACTACGAACCAGAACACTGGAAGGGACGGCTTCATAGCTACGAAGTGAAGACGGAGTTCTCGGGGCTCTACAAGAACAAGGTCATCATCTTCATGGAGGAGATTGTGAGCATCCTGATTGCGCCTTTGATTCTTGTCGTCAGCCTGCCGCGATCGAGCGACCAGATTGTCGACTTTTTCAGGGAATTCACCATCCACGTGGATGGCCTAGGCTACGTATGCTCCTTTGCAGTTTTTGACTTCAAGAAGGTACCAAAGCAGCCCAGTGCAGGTGGGGATGTGAGAGGTGATTACTATGCGACAAAACATGGCAAAATGGCGGCGTCCTTCTACGGGTTCCTCGACAACTACGTGATCAACCCCAAGACGGGCATCCCAGGCCACCTACCGCCAAACGCGCGACATCAATTCCAGCCACCCCCTGCGTTCCCGGGCCTGCAATCACCAACGTTGGGGGCCGACATGACAGCATCGCGCATGGGCCACAGCCGAATGGGCAGACCCAGGAGTCGTGCCCCTGGTGGTGCATCACAGGTAGGGAGAACGCCCAAGTTTGGTCCAGTGCCGCCGTCCCTCTCACCCATGGCGTCGATTCTGCTCGATCCGCACCACCAACCGCAGGTGCAAGCACTCGGAAAGAGTGTGCAACGAATGCGGCACGGCAGGAAGGCGAGTGGTGGGCATGGAGAAGGGATCCTTGAGGAGGCTTTAGAAGATGGCAACGAGAACCTTGAGATGACACGAAATGAAGACGACGATGTGTACGAGAGCGGCCATGGGCTGGACCAGTCAGAATGGCAGACAGCGGCACCAGCACACGCGCTTGGTCGAGACAACAGTGGGATGAACGAGGGCGAAGAAGAGGTAGGGGTGCTGGGGCTGATGTATCAGTTCCAACGGGAGATGAAGCATCGATGAAGGAGCCGACTGGACGCCTTTTTCCTTTCATTCTCTTCTCTTTTCGTGTAAAGTCATAAAGTTTCGGGCAATGAGGTTAGGGCTACGGCGTTGATGATAGTTTGCACAACAAGACGCACCAGCATTGAGCCCATCCGATGGCGCATAGAGAGGATCACATTGTCAGGACGGGATTTGGAGTTTGGGCAGGCCTCATGACAAAGGAGGTTCTATTTTCTTTCTTTTCCTTTTTTGTCTCTTGAAAGGATCTTGACGTGAATAAGTTCTCCATATTTCTTTGATGAGGCAAATGTGATGCCAATAGAACCGAGCTCACAGCATTACCTGGCAATACTGGAGAAGCATCAGTGATAAGCTGGCAGGACCTGGCAGGATACAACTCGGAGACATCGGCGGTCGTTCTGAGGCGTGTGCAGGAAGGCGGGCTATCTAAAGTGCGACGGTATTTTCGACATGGCCGCTCGGAGGGGCGCTGTCTGCCGAGGGTTCTCCGAGACGGCGCTCGGACACGGCTCCAGCATCCTGACGGAGGGGAGACAAGCCATGGGACGGCTGGGGGCGGACGTGGCTTCTGATCCCACCATCTGGCTGTGCAATGATTCATTCGTATTTCCGAACCGCGGTATGCTTTGGGGGCTAGACAGGATGCCTACAAAGTTCGGACCTGCACATTCCCCGTTCCCGCTGACCTCGATTCTTACGCAAAGAGACCTAACTCGGGGTATTCGGTGGTTAGGAGGGCAGGGGGAAGGAAAGGGAGGGCGCAGGAAGCATCGCAGAAAGAAGTGAGACAAAGACCGACGGCTGAGCCGAGAAAGAGGTGCTGCAGTACCACCGGGGGCGGTTTGTTGACGGTCACCTGCGGGACAGTAAATTTTTATCTGATCCGATGAAAGGAGGGGGGGCGGTAGGGGTGGGGGCTAATAGGAAAAAGAAAACGACCAAAAAAATTAAAGGAACAGAGGGCCACGGTCACACTCTGTAGTGCTGGCACATGCACTATGCACTATGCACCCCATAAAACGGGTCCCGGAACCCCGGATGTAGTTCTCGATAGCCTGCGATAGGCAGCCTGGGCTTTTTGAGAATTTACACACTGAGCCCCATTCTCTTACAATTTTAGGCTCGGCGCCGAGACCGAATATCCTGGGTCTCTTTTCCGGATTTGAACTTGTCTCTGTTATCTGGCCGCCTTGTGTTCAACAGGGCTGCTGAAGTAACGCGCTGGGTGGATTGGGTGGTAGAGTTGATGTGAAGGTACAAACATAGCGCATTGCACTTAAACATACCTCGACACGTCGAGCATGACTACCTCACTAATGTTTGCCCGTTGGAAACACCGTTCAATGTTCGAGAAGCCATGAACAGTGGGCCTCTACAAGGGCGACTTGTTGTGGGCGGGCCGAGGTTCCCAGCCCAGTGGACCTTGGAGGGTGTTGAGCCTACGTGCCTGCGATGGTGCTATGCTGCTACCTACTGTATGTTTGATAAGTAGGTACAATGGGCACTGACTTGATTCCTCTTTTTCTTCTCACTCGAGGGGTCTCGGTCTCGTCCTACCAACAGGCACGCTAGGTTACAGAGCAAAAAAAATAAAAAATCGTATACAGTAGTAGCCTGGCAGGCCTGGGTACTTTTTTTCTCTTTTCTCTTTTTCTTTCTTAGCGCAGGCTACCTGCAGGGCATGGGTGGGTACCTAGACATAGTGAGCCTGCAGGTGAGGACAAGATCCAAGGCCAAGCAAGCCGGACCAGGCCAGGACGGGGCAAGCCATCTCCAACAAAAGCTCTCCAAACGGGGGGAAGCTCCTGCTGGGGGGCCACCGACGCACCGCCATAGGACGGGACCCAGACCCTCGCCGCTGGTCTCTTCTCGGATTTTTATTCCAGTTCACGGTCCCGCGACGTCCAACACGCCTGCACCTGCTGTGCACCCACGCAGTCACAAACGCCTCAACAGCCTCTTTAGTTTACCACCCTCACTGCCAGCTCCTCAATTGCCTCTTGTGAGGTCTTTCCTACAGTAGCAAGCCTCTTCCTCCATTCATCAGCTACCTTTTGCACGCACACACACGCACAACTCCCCTCCCCACTCCATACGGCTATTACTCTCTGTGGTGTGCAGCGACCTTTCCCGCGGCCACCTATTCTCTGCCGTCGATATTTGGATCCATTGCGTCACCATCAACCGACCAACCTAGACTGGACGACAGAGCTTCCATTTCCACGGTTGCCTTCACCAGACGCGACCTGTGCTGCGGGCATCACCCACTCCGTCCCGCCCTTGCATATCGCCAGCCTGCGCCTACGAAAGGCCCCCCGGACCCCGTCACTATCGCCAACCTGGATTTCCAGAAGTCTCTCGGCGACGCATCTGCCGCTGTGGCCCAGATGGCCCAGCCCAATGCTGAGCCCGCAGAGGACTATGAGTGAGTCAACGGCCACGTCTCCCCTCAGAGAGGAAGAGAGATAGACGAGCGAGCGAGGCTTCCGCTTCTCTCCAGCAGCACAACTGCGAAGATCTGCAACTGACTCTCTTGGCCCTCAACATAGCTATGAAGCCCTCCCGCCCAATTTCTCCCTGCTGCAGAACATGGCAGCCGGCGCCTTCGCAGGCATAGCCGTCAGTGCCCCCCTCCTGCCCGGCTTGGATCTCACGCCGCGCTCGACGGAGCCCGAGATGCTGACACTCTGAGGCACAGGAACATACCGTCATGTACCCCATCGATGCTATCAAGGTGCGTCCCCTCCCTCGAGGGCGTCCCTTCGCCCGCTTGCCTTTTCTTGCTATATCTTGATTTCTGACACGCAGCCTCCAAACAGACACGAATGCAGGTCCTGAACCCATCTCCCTCCGCTGTCTACAATGGTGTGATTCAGGGAACATACCGAATGGCAACCGGCGAGGGCGTCATGAGCCTATGGCGGGGCATGTCCAGCGTCGTTGTCGGCGCAGGCCCCGCGCACGCTGTTTATTTCGCTACCTACGAGGCCGTCAAGCACCTCATGGGTGGTAATAAGGCCGGCGTGCATCATCCCCTAGCTGCTGGTGAGAAAGAGAGAGAGAGAGAGAGATGCCCCCGTCATGACGCCGTCCAGTCTGTAGCGTGGAAAGAGTAGCTAATGAGGAGACAGCTACTAGCGGAGCCTGCGCAACCATTGCCAGCGATGCGCTTATGAACCCCTTTGATGGTATGTGATGCCATCACCCGGCGCACTCACGCGGCGCCCTTGTGGCGTCTGGCCATTCCTGACCCCGCTGACGCAACCACCGACAGTCATCAAGCAGAGAATGCAGATTCAGAACTCCACCAAGATGTACCGATCCATGACCGACTGCGCAAAATACGTCTACAAGACTGAGGGTCTGGGCGCATTCTACGTCTCCTACCCGACCACGCTTTCCATGACCGTCCCCTTCACCGCGCTCCAGTTCCTTGCCTACGAGTCGATATCGACAACCATGAACCCTTCCAAAAAGTACGATCCTTTCACCCACTGCGTCGCTGGTGCTGTGGCCGGTGGTTTTGCGGCTGGCCTGACTACGCCCATGGATGTGATCAAGACCATGCTGCAGACAAGGGGTACCGCATCGGATGCGGAGCTTAGGACAGTGAACGGCTTCGTGGCTGGCTGCAGATTGTTGTATCGAAGAGAGGGGTTCAGAGGATTCTTTAAGGGAATCCGGCCTAGAGTGGTCACCACGATGCCCAGCACAGCGATCTGCTGGTCTGCATATGAGTTTTCCAAGTGCGTACTTACCTTTCTCCATGACCACGAACCTCCCCCGTGGCCCGAACCCCGTGATCACCAAGAATGACCGTTGCTGACTGCTCGTACTTCTAGGGCGTACTTCATCCGCCAGAATGACACGGCCTGAGGGATGATCCAGTTACGATCGGAGCTCCTGCACAAAAGATGCCTGGGGTACACCAAACTTCCTTTCCCGACCCCCAGGCGACTCGGTGCCGCCTTTGTGTAGTCCTCCTCCTCCCAGCACCCGCCATCACCTGCAGATCACATCCTGATGCTTTGTCATCGCTTGATCTGCGACGAGCCCGCCCATATAATTACGCTGCTTGGAGGAGCTACTCGTATTCTCTCTCTTTCCTCCCCACAGAGAGAGACCGGCGCGTGGAAATAGCTGAAGAGGCTGTCGCGGGGGAACACCTCGTGAGGCGCAGATCTTCAGTCTGCTCACATAGAGCAAGGCCACTCGGCCAATGTACATAAAAATAAAGATAAAAAAACCCCATTGAATTACGGAGTGTACGGTCGGGCGGGACATACGGAAAATAGAGAAAGGAAGCGCATGGTATGCCCTCCCGGGTTTTCTCACCTTTATGGAATTGATCATAACTGCGAGTGACTGCATAAACCCTGACGAGAAAGGACGTGTTGAGATTTGCCTTGGGAACACATGGCAGACAAAATGGACTCGGTGGTAGTAGGATTTGAAGTGTTATTTTCGAGTTTGGGTAAGTAGTCCTCTACTGACTACCAACTACCTCTTTTCTCTTGTCTCTCGGGCAGTCACAAAACGCCCACCTGTTACTTTGCATGCGCATGTCCATCATCGCGTCTTTGCAACACCTTAAACTCCGTTCGATTGCATTAGACTCCGCTCCGTACAAGACAAAAAGAGAAAGAAAAAACGCCCTGCAATGCGCCATCAACCAAAACAACAAGGAAGACAGATAATAATAATAAAAAACCACCATCTAGCCAAATGGCGACCCGCCACCACCAAATTTGAACTGGAACTGCTGGCCGCCCTGCTGGAACATGAAGGGCATACCGCCGCCGAATGGGTTGCCACCTTGTGCGTACGGGTGCTGGCGCTCCTGGGAATTGGGGTCATCGCCGCGGTCGAACCTCGCGCGCAACTCCGGGTCGCTCAGGACCTCGTAGGCCTCGTTAATCTGTGCCATCTTTTTCTCGGCCTCCTCCTTGGTGACGTGGTTCTTGTGTGCCTTGTCAGGGTGGTATTGGACCGTCAGCTTGCGGTAGGCGGACTTGATTTGCCTCTCGTCGGCGTCGCGGGCCACACCCAGGACCTTGTAGTAGTCCTTGTTTTTGGACCGGCGCAGCTCGGTTTGGGCCTCGCGGAGAAGTTTGTCCACGACGGCCTGCTTCTTGTCGGGCCGGACCTCGCCCGCCTTCTCGAGCGTGCGAACCGCGGCCTCGTATTCCTCGGCCTCCTGTTGCTCTCTGGCGCGGTGCAGGAGCCCGTAGAAAGAATTCTCATCCAACGCAAGGGACTCTGTACAGTACTCCTTTGCCTTTTTGTTATTCACCTGTGGACAACTTGTCAGTCTCTCTCTCTCGCCCTCTCTGTCTGTTTCCTTTGTGTTCTCGCATAATTTCCAAGCTGACACACTATTTCTACATTTGTTTTCACTCACCTCGTAGTAGCCATGACATGCCAGCCCCACCAGCCTCGTGATGAGATGTGAAGGCGCATTCTCAGGGATGAACCCATCCTGCCGCAGGCGAGCCATCTGCTCCGTGACCTCCTTGATGAGACCTAAATCCTCGCCCGATGGCGTCAGCAGCCTCGTGGCGGTCACGGGCTGCTCCCTCTCGAGGGCTTTTTCGACCTTGGCCAGCGTCTTGTTGACGGCCTTCTCTTCCTTGAGCAAGTTCCTGCAGACCTTGGAGTCTGGGTCGGAGTGCAGGCATTTTCTGATCTGCGCCATGCCCTGCTCGAGATCGTCCATCGCGTAGAAGTTGGTGGCGGAGATCTTGATGTGCGGGCTGGTGTCGCCGGGCCGTAGGTTGAGGACGTGGTGTAGGTCGCCGATTCCTCCCGCGATCTCGCCCTTGGCGAAGCGACACCTCGATCGCAGCTCTCGCAGCGAGACGGCGCGGCCCGCGACCTTGATGGCCACACTGGCCTGGTCGATGCACTCGTCCCAATTGGCCCCCTCCGCGGCCGCTTCGGCCAGCTTCGCGGCGCCCTGGGCCTCCAGCAGTTCCTCTAGCTCGGGCGACGAGGCCCCGCCCGCATTGGCCTGGAGATACTGCTCCTTGGCGCCAGCCCAGTCGGCGTTTCGTGCCTTCAGCTTGCCCAGCTGCAGGTGGGCACCCTCAAACCCGGGGCGCAGCTCGAGACAGCGTTGAAAGTCGTTTGCGGCTTGAGAGAGGCGCCCGAGCGAGAGGTAGGTGGTGGCACGCTTGAAGTAGGTCAGGTAGTCGTCTGGGTCGCGGGCGATGGCGGCATCATAGTAGACTAGGGCGTCGGGAACGGCGCCCTGGGAGAGGTAGTGCTGGGCCTGGTTGAGGAGGGCCTGGATGGGGGTGTCGGAGGGGATGTCGGAAGCGGAGAGGGCGGCCGCGGTGGAGGAAAGAGAGAGAATGCTGGCGGCTAGTGCCAGCCTCGAGAGTCGGCCGAGCATTGTTGTCTGTGATCTCGAGACAAGTGAGAGGGCAGTGCGGATGAGGTTGTGAGGTGCAATTTGGTGGTTGCGGTTCTTGAAGCGATTGGACCGCAGCCCAGGGTGTTCGAGGGACGGGAAGGCGCAGCACAAGGAATGACTTGGAACTTAAAGATGCTGATGTCTAGTTGAAGAGGAATGGGAGTAAAAAGGCCACAGTCAAGTGGGATAGTCAGACGTATCTGCTGGAAGACACAAAAGAATTGGCCTCGAGCTGAGGGAGGCCGAGGTGGTTTGTTTGGCCGGGTTTGGAAAGAAGGAAATGGATAGTTGGCCTCTTTGAAAGTTCTCGGCGATGGAATGGTTTGGCGCTGTCGTAATTCGTCGACAAAGTACAGGGTCATGTACTGCTAAGAGTATAGTACATAGTACATAGTACATAGAAAGAGATCTATCGATTTGGCCCGAGCCCCACGCTTCAGGGTCCCGCCTTGACCTTCGGCGATATCGAGGTACGTGCCGTAATCGCAGACGACCGCCCAAAGTTTTGGTCACTCGCGATCTAATGGGCTTTGGACGGTACTTCATCCCTGCATCCTAGTCTGTACCGCTGCAGGCCCTGACCTCCACCAATCATCCCACCCTGTTTGAACCTCTTCTTTTCTCTAGCACGTTAGCACGTGAACCCCCTGGCGCTGACCTGCCCGTGACAGCGTGCCAGAATCGCGTCGAGGAGGGCGGATTTGTCTCTAGGGAGCGACCATAAGAGACTCAGATATCTCGCGACAAAACCTCCCCGACTTTTGGCCCCCCCTGTCCTTGGAATGCGACTCTGAGATGATGGCTCACCTCCCACCCGATGCCGCCATCTTCTCACCCTCCGTTGCCCGCCAGGCCGCCTCAACGGCCAAGGACTGGAGCTATGTCGACAGCTGGTTAGCCTCCAAATACAATGGCCGCCAGCCGCCGCCCTTCGAAAGGAACCCCGACACTTTGAAGGCACTCTTAGCCCTCGCTAGCCTCAATGAGGCGGCAGATGAGAGCCGCGACTTGCTCGCCCGCGCTGAGGCCGACGCGTTGCAGGGGATCAGGTCTCACGACGAGAGCATGGCGGATGATGACGACGACAGCTCGGTCAAGGCCTCTGCGTTCAGAGAGCAGATCCTGGCTGCCCTGGAGGAGAGTCTCACCAGGGAGGGCAGAACTTCGCTCGATGCGATGGCGACCTCCGCCGTGCACCTGGGTATCGCTCTCCCAGAGCCTGCACAGCTCGGACAGGCGATGCTGGACCTGCAGGTCCGGAACTTCAGTCTTGAGCAGGCCATGGCGCGGGTCGGGGTCCTGCAGCGCTACTTTGATCTCGAGCTCGCAAGGCTCGACAGGCTGCTCAGGGAGGTGAATGGTGACGGGTATCGCCCCCCAGCCGATCTTCCCAGGCAGAACCTCGACATGCAGCGCAAGACCAAGGCCATGGCCAACCAGCTGCTCGAGATGAGGGACAAGGTCTCGTCTCTGGCAAGAGCAGTCGGCGTGCCTAATCCGACGATCGAGCAGCTACGCCAGGAGGAGGAGAGGTATCTTGAGCTTCTCGAGGTGAAGAGGAGCCTGGACCAGCAGGTCAATGAGTTCGAGGGTCTTCCCCCGGATACGGAGCAGGCACGCCAACAGCTCGATATGCTGCGTAGGGAGCTGCGTAGCATCACCGACCGCCGTGACGCCGTTTTTGAGAACCTTGTCGAACGCGAGACACCGCGAAAAGGAAGATGATACTTCGCGAAGGACAAGGCAAGATATGACATTTATAGGCTGTCTAGCATCTGATGGATTCCTGCCTCTGGACTAAAATTCCCTCTCGACTGGGTATTATGGTACGCTATGATATTTTCCCAGAACTAAAACAGAAGAAACAAGACAAGTGGGAGAGAGAAAAAAATGGACGCGATTTCCATCATCACTGTGGTTGCCCCCTCTTCCTCCCCACCGTCGCGCCGAGCCTGCCAAACTGCCTACCGAGGCCTGACCTAGGCTTGGCGGCTGGAGGCAGTGGCGCAGGTGTATCTTTGAGAGGCACAGGTGGTGCTCGTCCCGTTGGCGCCTTGGCGGGAGGCATGTCGAGGCTGTCTGTGATGCGCAGATCGCCTATTCCCAGAGTCGGTCTGTCGTCCAGATCCCCACCCAGTCTCTGCGCTCTCCTGGCTCGTTCCTGAACGCTGCGGAACTTTTCGAGCAGCTCCGCCCACCGTATGATACCTTCCTCGCGGCCTTTGAGCCGATTAGGTCTATCGAACGATGAAGCACCTGGGGTTGTGGCCGAACTGGGAGGGATAGCGTGAGTATTGATACTGGCAGTTGATATGGAGCGAGGAGGAGGGGCTTGAAGAAATTGAACTACATCCACCACTGACCCTTGCCGAGAGTGTGATGGATTCGTGTTCGGTTGGACATACGGTCTGGGTGCGATGTGTAAATACCCTATGGAGCTGACGCTGTTCAGTCGGTTCTTCAGGGCGGCAAAGGCGGACGATTGCGGTAGCAGCATCAACAAACCGTAGAGGCATTTGTACAGATGAGGGTACTTCTCCGGTTCCAGCAGTTGCAGTCGGAGGTCTGCACAGAGTTAGCCCGTTTCATCCCCCTCCGAGCGTTTGCAGAGCGGCATTGAAGACCTTGACGTACATGTGAACACCGGTGACTCCAGGAGCTGGACCAGCTTGTCAATCTGGATGAGGATGTTTACCGTCATCTCCAACTCAGCGCTGGACAATTGCCACGGTTAGCAGCCGTGTCTAACCCCAAGCGAAAGAAGTATCGCGACCTTACAAAATTAGGAGCAAGTTGTAAGCCTGTTCGTAGGCCTGAGCGAGAAGACACAACGAAAACGTCGCGACGGCATTGTAGCACCACGATCGGAAGAGTGCCACAAAGAAGGCTTGACCGTCCTGTAGGAGCAAACAGATCAGCAAAGGGCAGAGCAGGGCAGAGCGGCCCGGGGGTAATGATGATATGATACCTTGGACTCGAGGTTCCGTAGCCTCTTGCGCAGCTCAGATAGCTCAGGGGCAGTGATGAGATTGTTGTTGAGATTCTGCACCATGATGCTGGCGAACTCGACATCTTCCTCCTTCTCAATACAATCTGCCAGGGTGCGATAGATTCGTTCGGCACTCAGGCTTACACACAGTTGACGTATAATGAGGTTTCCCCTCGTCTCTAGCAACCTGCGGTCTGTCGAAAAGAGCTGCAGCAGGCTGACCATGAAGTTGGTGAAATAGCTATCCTCGCTGTTCCTGGAGATCTGGGAGAGTAGCTGTAGATCCTTGGTGACGACTGCTTCTGCAGGATCCGAAAGCGTCTTCAACAAGGCAGGGAACGTCCCATCATTGAACGCGAGGACTTTTCGGGGTGCCTTCCTGTGCAGCATGATGAGCCAGGTCAGCGCGGCCACCCGGGTTGCCTCATGGTCGTTCAGAAACAGCAGGGTCAGGGAATTGACAGCTGCTGCATAGTCCAGATCCGCCTGGGGATTGTTCGACGGCGCAGGTGTTGGCCCTCGAGGCGTAGCCTCTGCAGTCAACGGGCCTTGCACATTTGGTGTGGGACTCGGCGTATCGAGGTCCCGAGCACTGGCCAGAGACGCCCGACCACTAGGGCCGCCTTCCTGACGCTCTCCGGCTAGTGGGACCCTGGACCCCCGCTGGGACAAGGAGAGCTCCGGCTCGTCTGACAGTGAAACAACATAGTCCATCAGCGCGTTGTTCACTCTTGCAGCTGCCATGCGGATCGACTCGACCCCGCTAGCCATCGCAGGAAGTAGATGGGCCAGGATCTTTGGGGTGAAGGGCAGGACTTCCTCGGGACATATATCCAGGAACTCGACGATCCACTTGAGTGACTCCAGCAGGCCATCCTCATCTGTACCAGAAGCGAAGCCCACGCGGTCACTCATTTTCGATGGCCCTATCGGATTGGACTGGTCGAGGGAGGCAGTCAAGATCTCGAGAATTGCCTTGTAATTAATTTGGACATCCTGTCCAGGGATCCAGTCGTCTTCACTGCTGGTGTCGTCCTCGTCGTCGTCGGCCAAGGTAGAGTCGAGCTCGTCCCCTTCGTCGAGGGCCACATGGGCACTGTCGCTGTCTAGAGACTCCTCCCGCTTACGCTTGCCCTCCCCTTTGGACTTTTTGCTCTCCACGATGCCCTTCTTGACCCGAGATATGCGCTTGATCTCATTAAGAAATTTGTCAAGGCAAGCCTGGGTGGCCTGGTGCACATCGCGATTCGGATCGCTCAAAAACTTGAGCAGATTACCCAAAAATTCTGGCAGAAAGGTGACCAGTTCCAGATCGGGTATCGAGTCAAGCAAAGTGATCCAGCCAACCAGGAATGTGCGGGTGAAGGGGTTGATGGTATAAGCGCGGTCCTTGAGCAGCGGGATGAATTGCTGCAGCGAGAAGGCGGTGGGTAAGGCGGCGGGCTCGTCGATAACATCCTTATCATTGCTGATCTTTTCATCACCCACGACGTCGGCGTTGGACATCTCCAGAACGCTGACGTAGGTTGCTGCCGACTCAGACACGATGTCTTTGATGAGGCGATCAAGAAGCTCGGCTCCATTCTTCACAGATAACTCCGAGTCTGCGCCCAACTAGCGAGGATCCGGGTATGAGCACAAATGTCGGGACAAATTCGGAGCACAACAAAGTACTGCATGGGGGGTTAAGCATACCTTGCAGAGGGCGTCGAATATATGATTGAAATACTTGAGAATCTCCCCCTTGGCGACCTTGGCAATGTTGTACATGGCCTCGCATGCATAATACCTAACTCGTGCATCCTGATCGGTGAAGCAAGCCAGCACAGGGGGAACGATAACCTCAAGATATCGCGGAAGCTCCTGGCGGGAGATTAGCTCTCTGAACACGTGGGACGAGGTCGTGACGAGACACGATGTAGGACAGACGTTGGACCTACCGAGCCAAGGGCTATGGCGGCAGCGGCCAGGCCGATAAGCCCTCCATTACGAGCGTGGGGCTGATGGACAGCATAGGCGTACTCGTTGCAGAGCTGGTCGAGGATAGCAGCGATCCTGTCATAATCCTTGACAGCCGCAAGCTCTCGGATGACACGTTCAAGCCTGGGATGGCATCAGCAGCTGATCAAGTCAGAACACAAGGGTCGTGGGGGAGGGAGGGGGGAACAGACTCGAGCGCCCCGATTTTACGCTTCTCGTAGAGCTTGTCGTTGAGAGCACGCTGGACGTTGGTGTCCATGGTGGCTCAGGGGCAACGTGGTGAACCAAGGCTCATGATCGCCCGGCAATCGTACCTCGAGCCTATCCGTTCTGAAGGCTTTAGCGAGTCTAGAAGAGCGATGAGACAGACGACTGTGCCTTTTTTGGGTGGAGGGGGGGGGGTTCGAAGTGCGGGGCGGGACGGCTGAAGGAGAGCAGGATGCTGGGAACTATTTGTGATGACAGCTGGAGAGAGGGGTGCGAAGTTGCACGTAGCACAGGCCCAAGATGTTTTCCAGATCTTAGAATTGAGTTGGAGGGCTGTGTGTGATGGGGGATGGGGAATCCGGATCGAGGAGGCTGGAGTAGGTTGCCTCTGCTTGTCTGTTTGCCTGTTTGCCGCGGTGGACCGTCAGATCAGACCCGTGCCCAACAACACGACGAGAGAAAAAATGACGTCCAAAGCGCCAGTGCCAGCCAAGCAGCAAGCTTGGGCGCGGGTGCGGGTGCGGGTGGGTGCGTTGACAATGGGCCAAGTACCCGCTACTTGTCTCGACGCCCCGTTGCAGGTGTGGCTGATCGCCTTTCTTTGCGGGTCCTCGAGTACCTAAAACCTGATGCTAAGGCGCTAACGCCGCGCCTGGGTCACCTATTGCCATTGGCAAACTGCGGTGTACAGGCAGCAGTACTTACTAGTACTGTGATAGTACATACCTACCGCAAGTACTTACTGGCCTTCATGTACATACCATAGTAAGTACTTGGTATGTAAGCTTCCATGCTCCTTCTTGTCTTTCTCTTCATCACCTTCTCCTTCTTTCCTACCACCGATTAACTAAACCCCCTCCCCCTTCCTCCCATTTTCGATGCTTGGGATATTCCCGTGTTCGCATCATCTTCAACGACTCCAACCTCCGTTGACCGCGCGACTTGCCTTGCACTGATGCAATCGCTTTGAAAATGCCCATTCAGGCGCTTCATAAGACGTGGCGCCAGACTTTTCTTCTTCTTCTTCTTCTTTTCATCCCCTAAGATATCATTTCCCTTTGACAATGTGACCTGATTCCATCATTTTGTCTATTTGCTGATCCTATCCTTCACCGTCCATCCAATAGAGTGAACCATACTCACAATGCAACTCGGACGAAGGCTTCCGTTACAAGCAGACTTACAAGGCCGTGGCCGTGGCCGGACCAGTGTTCTGGGGCTTAGATGCCTAGCAAACGAGATTCTCGGCCACCTCCTTCCAGAGCAATGACACTGGCAGTGCTCAAAAAAATCACAGGGCCTTGGTTTGCTGGTGATCAGCGCGCTCCGGCGTGAAGCGACACCCTGTTGCAACTCGCAGCCGCCGCCATACGGTGCTACTGGTGCTACTGTTTGGGCCGTCGGTGAGGAGGAAGGGTGAGAGGAGCAATCGACCGGACTCTGTGCGTTCGTTGATCTTCAAAGGGGTTGAGCTGTGGCTTCTAGAATCCTTGCCTACCTCACCGTTCATCACGGGAGCCCGGGGCGGATGATCGTGGCACTTATCGCTTGTTATCGTCCAGGGCGCCGGATAGAACTCGGTCTGGACTCCGGACCTTGAGGAGAACCAGCCGTTGGCGTACGTACCTGCGCAAGTTTCATACCAGCGCTACACCCTTCCTGGTCACCAAGGTCAAGCTGGTCCAGAGGCTGGCTTACTACCAGGAAGAAGAGCACCCTGTGTGGCATGCTATTGATGGCGCATAATAGCATCCTTCTTGATGTTAGAGGGCGGGCGATTCGGTACTGATCTATTCCGTACACCCGACCACGGCTGAACTACGAGCAAATATGCCCTTTTGACCCGCTCCGCTCGACTGCGCGGTCTAACTGTAACGAACGTGGGAAGCATATCACTCATTCCAGCAGACACTACGAAGGACGTCGAACCAGATGACTCAAAAGAATTCGTTTGTGTCCTGTGGAAACGCAAGTTCTTTGCACAGGCTATCATTCGTTCCTGTTGAACTCCAGACTCCACTCGCTGCCCAGTTAGCGCCCAGCTGATGTCCGCAAAATCAACATCTCAAACCCGCAGAGAAACTTTAAAACGCCAAGTTGACAGCCCGTGCCACGCGGCCCTGTCTCCTATGTTTCCTCCCTCCTCGAGTGTCGTTGCAAGTCCCCAAGTCCGGAGACACTACTCTAAAGACACCTGACTTTTTAGTTGCTCACTTCTTTGCAGCCTCTCCTCCTCCTTGTTTTCCTCCACTGCTGCCGCCCTGGCCTCCTCCTTGTGTTTGCCCTGAAGTCTCCTTGTTCGTTTTGGCAGCCAGTGCGGCTCTTCTTGCGAAGTCATCCTACACGGGCGCACACAAGGCCTTGTCAGTGTCTTGGCTTCCAGAGGCAGTTGGCCCCGTCTGCTGGCTCACCTTTTCACCTCTGGCCTTCTTTATACGCTCCGCGGCGGCTTCGTCCATCCTTCCTTTCCCCATGCTGGACTGATGAGGTGTGGTCCTTGCGATCCTTGATCTAACTTGTGGTCTTGGGGGGTTGTGTAAGGGGAGATGACGGAGTATTCCTCAGAAAGATCTAGGTGGTAGAGTGGAGTATATAAGGATGACCCAGATGTCTTCTCAGCGAGAGAGTCAAGTCAGATCGAAGGGAGGGGAGAGCTAAAGCCCGAGGACTTATGTCAAACCCATCCGCAGTGGTACACGGGGGTCAATATTGGGTTTGGAGGCGGCGAGGATATGAAATGCGAATACGGAGAGAAGGTGTGATGGAGACGACGTTGGGTCTTGTCAGGAATGCGCGCCTGGGCCTTGAAATACACGATGACTGCAGCAGGGCCTCTGGAGCGCCAGGCTTGCCCATGTCGAGGCAAATATCGGCAAACAGCTGGCCTTCTTTCTGGGGTCATTGCTTCTCTCGGCCCCAGCACAGCCAGAGTCGGACCAAGGGTGAGTGAGGGTCGAGCCCCATAAGCAACTTCAAGATTTCGGCCCACAAGCATGTATGTAGTGAGCCACTCGGAAGCGAACACCTCGGACCCTGTCTTTCGGCTGGTCAGGTTTCCCTGGCCATGACAACGCAGCTTTGCTTTTTCTATTCTTATCTGCACACTGTTCTTTTCTTCTTCTGCTTCATTTTGCCCGCTAGGGACGGGAGCAGGACATGACAGTCGGCGGTAACTAGCAGAGGCCCGGTCCCGGTACTGGCTTTCAGGGACAACTACTTATGACCAACCGGCGGCCCCAGGGTGTGTAGTCTGTGGGTCACTGCAACTTCGAAGTGAGGACCCCGGCCTGTCATTTTCTGCATGTTTCGCCCGATCAACCCGACTGAACCCTGTCGGCCATGTGCGCAAATCTGCGGCGGTAGATATCATATGATGTATTAAGCTGCGACGGAGTCTTGTGTGCACGGGGCAGGGAAAACCAACCTGCTGGCAGGCTCGTCGGGGGGCCTGTCGGAGCGGTCGCCTGTGTCTCACCGCAAAGCGTCGAGGATGAACGAACAGCCGAACAGCATAATCGTGTGAGAAATGGCTTTCCCCCCCTTGTCCCCCAGCGTCCTCTATTTGTGATTCGAACCCCTGCTTACCGCTCTGCATGACCAGTCTGCGGAACAAACAGAAATTGGCGGCAAAACGCGGGAAGCGAAAGAAAAGAAGAAGGAGAAAAAACAAGGCAGCTTGAAATCCTTTTTTCCCTCTTCTTCTTCGCATCCTGCTCGAGCGAGGCGGGACGAGAAGAAGAGACTGTGGGGGAGGAGGCATGAAGGCTCCGTACTCTGCTTGGTCAGGAGACAGACAGCGTCCGGTGCACGTCACTCGGCAGCCCTCCCGAGACGTCCTATCCTGCTCTCGTACCCCGCTGTACCCATTGACACTGCCCCTCCAGGCCCCTCCTGACGTATCGGTCATCTCCTTCTCTGGTCATGGAGGGTCGATCTTGGGTGATGTCGGTCTGTGCATACGTACATGTTCCTTGGCCCTGGGCACATTGAGCGCCCTGCCACGAGGAAGCCCTACGCAACCACTGTAGACGAAATCGGAATGGTCGTTCGATTCAACAACCATCACTCTTTTACGGCACAAAATCGCTATACCAACGCACCCATTCTCTTCTTCTACAGCGGACAATCAGTTTACACCAGACATCTCGTCCCCATGGCAGATCTATTCTTCTTCTATTTCTCGACGCTACAGACATCAGTGGGATGAGGCACTTACGAGACAAGGCGAGCGAGGAGAGCAAAAAAGAAACAACCGCGTGGCTGGGAAGGGGAAAATAAACTCCATGCACTGCCATCAGCATCCGAGATCTGTCGGTGAGAACGAGGACGAGTAGCAGCAGCACATTATACTTATCTCTCTATCTTGTGGAGACACGGAAGGTGCAACTGCAGCTGCAGCAGCAACACCAGCGCCACCATCGCAAACCAAGGGACATCAGAGCTAATACCCTGATCGTTGTCACCGTTCCTTTCAAGTCGCAAGTTTATGGGGCGGGATCGGCATGGGGTCTACGGGGCGGCAGGAGCATGATCAATTTCTTTGACAGAGCCGACGACGTCGTGCCAAACGAGCAGGCTTACTGTCCTTTGTTTCGAAAAGTCTCTTCATAGCCGCCGTCTACAGTGTTCCTTTTTTGGTGTGGGAGTGAAGCGGGTTGTTTTCCCGTCATATATATTATTTACGCGAGAAAAGAAGAACAAAAGAGCAGTAGGGATGAGAATAAGTTATACCAGTACCTGGTCTGTGCAGATGGGTTGCATCGCTCCGAGAATTGAAGAAACAAGAAGAAGAAGAAAAATAGGGCGAACACTTCAAACAACAAGAAGAAGAAAAAAAGACACCACCACCCCAGGAAAGCCAATAGGGATGGAGCAGCAGCCGAGCCGCATGGACAAGATGCTCGCTCGCATGTATGTCCAGTACGGGGAGCGCGCACGGGTATGGGAAGAAGGGGAAAAAAACTGTGGGCTGCGGCGTAAGCGAGCTGCCAATTCCGGGATTCTGGGACGCTCGCCTATCTCATCCTGCATGACCTACAGCAGAGGTGTCCGCCCCCCATCCAACCTTCCCCTCCTCCAAACCAGGTCACATGCCTGCAGTGTGAAGCAGGCGGGCATTTAAGGAACAGACCCAAAAAAAATTCAAAAAAACAAAGTTTCGAAAATGATTGGCAATGAGTGACCCGTGCGTGCATTGCCTCTAGCAGAAGGAATCTTTCCCTCCCTCACCCAACCAACCAAACCCACTCAAACGATCCAACCCCCCCCCCCCCGAGAACATGGAGCTGAACGTCCGAGGAGCGCAAAGGTAGGATGCCAGAAAAAGCAAAACACTGCGACGGATGAATACCTCAACGCACGATGTACCGCAGTGAAAGAAGAAACCCCCGCAGGATCCTACTGTCTCGGATGGAATTAAGGAGGGCGCTATCATGCTTTCTTCTTCTTCTTCTCCTTGATCTCTTCTTTCTTTGTCTCTATACTATATTCTATGGGTTCCTTTTCTCACCAACCGTTTCTCCTGTCGCCAACACGCCTTGGAGCTCCCCCATGACATCTCCAAATGGTTCCATCTATCAAGACGCGCGATGTCACTCTTAGCAAAGCTACGCTACCAAACCATGACCGAATCACAGCACAGCACAGCACAGTACGGCACAAGCTCTACCCCTGAGAAGGGAGAGAAGGAATAAGAGTAATAAAAAGGAGGAGGGACAGAGGTCGTGGGGAGAAACAACGGAACTCCCTTTTATCAGTGATGTTGCAACGGGTCGTCGCTCTGGGCGAGGACCTGCTGGCACTTGGACAAGATGGCCGCCTGCCTCGCGACATCTGCCAGCCGGCCAATGACCTTCTTGTTGCCGCCAACAAAGCCATAGAGCGCATAGGGGATCCCGACGTCCTCGCAAAACCCCTGGACGAGCCTCTGCGTCGCGCGCAGGTTGTGCCGCGGGATGCGCGGGTACAGGTGGTGGATGGCCTGGAACTGCAGGCCGCCGTGGAAGAAATCGAGCCACTGCGGGCAGTCCACATCCATGGTGGTGCGAAGCATCTTCTGTGGGAACGACTCATCGGGACCCAGCTCCGCCGTACTCATGGCGAAGTGCGATAGGGTGATCTGTACGTGCAGCGGCATTGTGACCATGTGGCTGATCATGACGAAGACGAAACGACCCCAGTTGCTGTCGATGGACCTGTAGACCACCCCGTAGCCGAACCAGGTCCAGAAGAAGACCTGTCCTGCCAGCTCGAGCCAGCGGTGCCACCACGCCGGCCCCCTGCTGGGTGCCTGGCCACCCAGGAGGTAGACCCAGGACAGGCGGTACAGGTTAAATCGGCCAAACAGCAGGATGAAGTAGTAGGTATAGTGCTGCACGCGCAGCATGACCTTGGCGAAGGCATCGTATGTCATGATCCGTTCGTAGTACGTGGACCGCAGGCCCGCCAGAAACCGATGCGAGATGGCGAAGAAGGGCATGTGCTCAATGTCCGGATCGTGCTCGGGCGAGTTGGTCACGATGTGGTGTACATTGTGGTTTCTTTTCCACCAGCCGATGGACAGGCCGCCCAGGAAGTCGGCGATGATGATGCCGATGACCGTGTCAGTGTGGAAGCCATGGGTAATGCCCATGTGCCCTGCATCGTGGGCTGTAAAGACCAGCTGGTGCCAGAAGCAGCCGAGCCAGAAGGCACTGGTGGCGTACCACCTCCAGCTCAGGAACAGCAGGAAGAGGCTGAAAAACAGTGTGTACCGGCAACACTCGACGGCGTATGCAGAGTAGTTGCACTGGTACAGGCCCTCGGCCTTGATCCTCTCGTTCAGCTGCCGGTACTTGTCGACGATGTGATCTTGCGTGCCGGCATCGAGGGCGGGATAGATGTCCATATCCTGCTTGATCTCCTGCATCGTCCTGCGATCCAGGAGGCTCATGCCGTCGAGGGCTTCGTTCTCTTCGGCCGAGGTGACCGATGTCGACGAGGAGGGCCGCAGGGATGGAGAAGAGACGGTACCGACCCTGCGACTGCGCAGGGAGTGACGGCTGTGCTCGGGAGTATCAAAGACGGGCGAGGGTGATCGTGAGCTGGCCTGGCTCGAGCCTGATGAAACCTTCCCCGGACACTCGACGGCACCATCATTATCATCATCATCGGCCTCTGCGTCACAGTTGGCTGCGCTCCGGGTCCTAAATAGACCGCCCTGTATGGGAGGAAGCATGTTCTGCCACCGGTGATTGATCATTCCAATCCTATATTTATTCATCATGGCCCGGGCCTCAGGCGAGTGAAGACTAGCAGCAGCATCAAACCTCAAGTCAGTGTGCATGTACTCTTCTTGGTTAGAGAGAGAGATGCGGGTGGTACGAACGCGTTGACCTCATCTGTGGCATCTCTGCCGACCATGTGCTGGATGGCCTTGTCACCACCAGGATGGTACTTCATCCAGGCGTCCACCTTGAGGACGTACTGATCCTTGATAATGATGGACCTCCCATCCGCAATGAGACCTTCAATCTCCCGCGCCGTCATCACGGGGTAGGTGCGAGCTTCCGCTCGAGACTTGGTCTTTTCCATGGTGGGCATCGCAGCCATTGAAGTCCAAGGGCCGCTGCGATCAGGCAGTGGTGCGAGTTGCCGTCCTATGTCGACAATTGACAATGTGTGCGCCTTGCTAGATTGTCATTTGATTTGTGTGGATGGTATACGAGTCCGCAACCAAAAAGAACGGTCGAAATGCAGGACGACTCGAGGACCTATTCGCCACGTCCACACACAGAGAGAGAGACAATATGAAACACTCGAGGATGGGTGAGGAAGGCACAGCGAAGGATCAATCAATTGAGGGGAGCCTGCAGCCTCAGTCCCACACCGCTGATTTGAAAAATTATGCTGGGTGCCTTGATGTGGTGTGCGACAAGGAATGATGAGCTCGTCGTACGTTTTCCGCGGGAGTGTCGTCTGCCGATATGCTAGAATCAACACACGAGAGGCACACTCCAAAACCCTTGACAGTGATTCGCAAGCTAGTTGAGAGACAGAGAGTGAGGAGCTCCAAGCTGTTGAGGTGTGGGGGGGGGGGCGAGAGGTGGGGGGCCAAGTGCAATGAGGCCAGTGACACGCAGCCCTCTGATGTTTAGTGTGGAGCCCGCGTCCCGCAGCGCAGTAAAGGCCCGCAATTACAGTGCTGTACGTACCGTGTGGCCCTGCTCAGTGCTCAATACCCAATACTCAGTGCTCAAGTGCTGACCAAGAATGAAGAAGGGTCGTCACTGTATACCACACACATACAGTATGCTACAGAATGTACTACGGCACACTATAACGCCTGCCTTTCAATTATTGATACATACCGTAATACTGTAGTAGTATTCCTCTATTGAAGAAATCAATTGACTCGCTACATCAACACTCCTTCTCTCGGATTTGGTTCTTCATCTTCTTCAAATACCATGTCTAATCAGTTCCCTTTGCTTACCAGGCGGGCAATACTTAATCTGTGGATAATTGGACTATCCGGCTGAGCCCAGTGCTCTTTTGCGCTGCACTCGGAAGTGCCACCACTCTTTCATCTCAAGACTACAAGGCACTGGGCGTCCCTGGCTCTATGCTGTCTCTTGTTTGTTTGTACGGTCAAGAATCAAGGCCGTCAGCTGCGAGGCTCGGCAGAGTCAGAGAGAGTAAAGGAGAAGAGGATTGGCAACGGGAAGGGAAAGGCCATGTTGGTATTACAGAGAGAAGAAAGGGAATGGACTTGAGAAATGACGAACGGCAGATTTTGAGGTGACGCCAACGGCAAACATGCTCCCTCTGGAACACGCAAGAGCCTATAGTTACACCGGGGAAGCATGCATTTTATATGTCATTTGGATAGATGTATATATACTTCAAAGTACCCAGCTCGCCAAAGTTTGCAAGGACAGATCGCATACCCTCCTCATCCCTTTCAACAAGAACAAGAAGAAGACGAAGACGAAGACGAAGACGAAGACGAAGAAGAAGAAGAAGAAGAAGAAGAAGAAGAAGAAGAAGAAGAAGAAGAAGAAGAAGAAGAAGAAGAA
>JACWTT010000083.1:0-88051 GCA_014851275.1 Cryphonectria japonica | reverse complement strand
AAACACCCTCCCACTCTTTCTTCTTTTTTAAACAAATACTAAAAATCATTACAAAAAACAAACATATATTTTTTTTTATAAATTAAAAAAAAAAAAAAAAAAAAAAAAAAAAAAAAAAAAAAAACAAAAAAAAAACCCCCCCCCCCCCCCCCCAAACCAGGGAACAAGGCAGAGAAGGAAGGCGGGGCTCAGAGGGATTGAGGCTCCCCATATTCCTCCTTCCATTACTACGGCCCGCGCCTTACGGGAAGGAGAGGTCCACGGCACGACACGGCTCGCTCCCCCCAGCGAATTAGAATTTCAAACCATGATACCCTTTTTGGGGGTTATTTTTTGCGCCACATACTTCACATCCACATTCACACACACACACACACAGAGAGAGAAAGAGAGAGCCAGAGAAAGGCCCGCGGCTGACCCTCCCTCTGCACTGGTCTGACCTACACACAGCATTTAATTATATTCATTTCTCCTCTTCCACTTCTGGGACAACTGGCTATCTGCGGGTGTGGCCCTGATGCAGTGCCTTGTAACCGGCACCGCGACCAACGCGAGCACATGGCAGAATGACGAAAGACTTGCGATGAGCATGACTGCGTGAACGATGACCACAGCAGCAGCAACAGCCGCAACGGCGGTCATGTTTCAGGACCGAGAGAGTTGTGGTGATGATGACGATGATGATCAAAGTAGTTGTACTCGGACCGTTGGACCCAGGAGACAAAAATAATGCCAATCATGACAGACCTTGTACCCTTTTTTTCCTTCCCTCTTCTTCTCCCCCTTCCTTTCCGTTCTTTTCTCCGATTCGCGACCCAGCCGCGGAAGTCTCACACCACTCCCACAGAGGGCCTGGAGAGTAAGTCAGAGAGCCGGGTTATCGCTGTGAATAGAGTATGTGTGGGAATCTCGAGAGGGACAGGGGAATGGAAGGGGGTGTGGTCATGTCGTCAGCAGGATGCAACCAAAAACCCCCTCTCTGCCTGGCAGGGTCTCAGAAGAGACCGACATTTTCCACCGTAGGGCTGCATCTCGATGCAGTGCGGTGTGTGTGCTGGTCTCAGTGCTACCCAAAAAAGTATGTGTCCTTCGGAGATGAGCAATTAATTGATGCAAGGCAACTCTCTTGCTCTACGGCAGTCCCCAATACTCGGGCCCGGCATGGAGGGAAAGGGGGGGCCACCCAAGACATGCAGGACATGCAGCTATCGATCAGGCAGGTCTCATTCAGCGCCCCCTCTCCCTTCCCCCTTTTCTGCGGCAGCGTGACCCAAAACGGCGCAGAAGACTCATAGAACGATTTTATGTTGGACGCCACAAAAAGAAATAACACAATGGGCCTCCATCTCTTCATCACGAGCGAAGGGGGAGGGGAGGGGGGAGAGCCCTGGCTGAACGGTGGTGACACGGCTGATCGCGCATCGCAGGTCTTTTGGTTCACATTATGGAGTATTCTTATTTTATTTTATCTTTACTTTCTATTTTTTACATTCTCCCTCTACACAATTGTGGCGCTTGTGCGCTTATTTCTCCAAGGTTCCATGGAACAGCACAAGGCAGAAGGATATGAGTGGACAGAAAATGCACACGAGAGGGTGAGGGGGTGAACTTGATCGGTGTGGATTTTCCAAATGGGGAATACTTCTAGAATTTTTTTATTATTATTATTATTATTTTCTTTGATCTTATCATTCCCTTGTGGCTCGGGTGAGACTTGGCACGGTCAGCAGAGAAGAGAGAGGGGGGAGGACAGAGAGAAGGAAGAAAATAAAATAAAAATTAAGTCAGCACGCAAGGTATGTCATCGTCTGATGTAGGAATCCCAGATATGCAAGACAGTTGCAGTGCCTTTCTGTGTACTTTTTACTAGGGCATGCTAGAGGTACCACAGGGTGCTCCCATATGTCTTCGCTTGTCCTAGCGGAGACCATGCACAGGGCAGACGATCCACCGTTTTATTCTTCCGTTTAGGCCTGGAGACCGTTTTCTTCCGAATTTTCTTTTTTTTTAAGAATTCTTTTTTTCTTTTTTTCTTTTGTTATTTTCTTTCTCGTGTGTCAGTCTTGACCACCCATGTACAGCCGCTGAACTCGACCATCCTCTCTCCCTCGACAAAGCCTCCTACTAACAGCCGAATCCTTCCAAACTCATCCAATCCACACAAACACTCACGCACCCACCCTCGTCCTCCTCTCTGCCCTTGTACATCCTTCCCTCCCCGGCCTATTTTATGACCGTCAGTATAGTCCAGGTATCCACCTACCAAGACTGAATTTCAGCCCCCAAAAATACCTTTTTCTTCTTCTCCTCTTTTCCTTCTCCTCTCCTCTAGGCTTCTCTCTATTTCCCTATTTTTAATTTCTTTTCATATTTTATTTCTCAACCAAGTAAGAATTGCCTTGCTCCTAATCTTCAACTTACATATTTGGAAGACCAGGGTACGGGACAGGATTGGCAGAACAGAGAGAGGGGGGGGGGGATAGACTATGTACCATACAGTACTACTGTGTTGTGATTCCCTGTTCCATCCCATTCCAACCCATGTGCGGATCCGTACCACCCATCCCCGCAAGGAGGCCCAGTCATCCGGGTTGTACAGGGACGCCCTCCCGAAGTGAAGGGTGGTCAACGACGGTGGGTGGCTGCTTTGGGAACGGACCACCACACAAAAGATTCAGGTTGGATTGGGGAATTGGATGGGTGGGAGGGATGGTGTTAGCAACCCGACGCGCACACACCTACTTACACACCCTCTCTCAAGAAAAAGAACAAGAAAAATAGAGACACAGAAGAGAGATTTCTCTTCCACCTTTTCCTTCTCTTCTAATATCATCATTAACAATTCTTTCCCTCCCCATCCGATCAACAGCCGCGCCGGTACATCACCCGTGGACGCCATCGGAAAATGGGCTCGGCTCGCCTACGCTCAGCTCGCCTGCGCTTGCTCAGCTTTCGAGCTTTGCATCCCCCCTCCCTGAAGTGATTTTTTCGTTCCAATGTCTTCTTATTATCGTTTGAATTTCTTTTTCCAAAAAGGAACAGTCGCGTAGCCTGTCATTATTGTCAACCCCCCCCCTCCTACTCCACCCTTGCTTGTCTCGTGGGATCCATTGGAATTGCCGTACGGGCCAGGATGATGATAAAATGACGAGGTAACTTTGCCATGATGAAAAGGGTCGAAGATGCGTCATGGGCGGTCCGGGTGCTGGGCCATTCTGGATATGTAAAATCGGTTAGTCAGCTCTTTCGAGCTTTACAGGATCTAAGGACGGGCGAGCATGGGGAACGGAGAGGAGGGGGCCCCTTGTTCCTGGCCATTGAGTAGAAAGCGATATCGCATCGTTGTATTTAATTGCTACGTGTGTAGTCAGATACATGAAGTGGTCTTCGGAAGAGATTTTGTCCCATAGGTATCCAGCCTATGGCGACAAACCGTCCCTGGCCATTTTGTTCCCAAGAACGTACAAGGCGAACCAGTCAGCCTCTTCTTGGTATTGTGCCCTTAGCCTGCTCTTGTCCAAGCCCTCCAGTGCAGTGCGCGTATCAGAGGGTGGCCTTTCCCCCGTCCGTTTTCCCATTGTAAAAAGGGGAGCACAGACCCTGTAGGCCAGAGGCCTCAAGGCGAGGCCATCTCCAGCCCAGATACGGCGCGGCACGGAGAGTTGATGATCGTCAACGACCTTCTCGCTCAGCCTGCTGTGGCGTAGATATTCGATGGTATGAAAAGTTGAATGGTCGTGTTTCTCCCTTCGGTTTTTTTTTTTTTTTTCTCTTCTCAAAGTGGGTCCTTACGAGCCTCCCAAGTTCTCCACCCATCATCTCTCGAGTTCGGGTCTTCGAAGATCCTTCCGCCCCCCGCGAAGGAACTCCTCCCGCTGGTAAGAGGATCGCCATCCTGTCACCTGAACTGCCAGACATGGTCTGATGGTCTGATGTCCTTGGAATCTGGGATCTCGACGTGGTCGGTGCGTCCAGTTTATGCCTCTCCTCCTCCGACTCAGTCGTCCCTGTCGCCGTTCCGAACACACGAGCCATCTGGCTACCAGAGCCTAGAGTTGTATATCAATCATTAGAAAAACCAGAGAGGCGAGCTCTGCTCATATCCTCGACCAAGTAGGTCCGCTCAAAAATCATGGTGAAGACCAGCCCTTGACTTCGTCAGCCCCAGGGCTGGTACAAAGACTTGCCGTTTGCTCTCAAAGCAGGAGTTCAGACAGGTAAAACAGACTTAGGAAAGTCACAACAGAGAGAAATAGAGAAATCAGAAACGCGGTATGCGCAGAGAGAGATGAATGAAATTCTGGACAAGGAAAAAAAAAATAAAGAGACAAAACAAGGAAAAAGAACAGAAACAGACGAGAATTGAAATATAGTTGAGAACAAGAGGCAGAAAAAACAAACCAAATCCCAAGATGCATGTGCATCTAGACAGACGCCTTCCGTCCTCCATCCTGACCTTGTCCCTAAAACGCCTGGTATTCCCCCTTTGTCCATCCGATGCAAAAACCTGCCCTTTATCACGGAAATCGAAATCCCACCAACATAATGACACATCGCAAAATGGAAAAGCAAAATAATACAGGAGAAAGAAAACACTCGCCAACAAGAGCAACCACCAATCAAGTGAAACCATTCACAAAATGAAGAAAGGAGAGGGGAAAGGGAAGAATAAAAGAAGAAGAAAAACAGAGAATCGAAATGGAAAGCAGAAAAGGTAGCCGTGGGGCCGAGTTGTACCCAGACACCAAACCAAGCAAGTAAGGTCTACCCACTGAAACGCCCACGCAGAAGTGTAACAAGTTGCCCAAGGCAGTCGCTATGCTCGCTCAATCGATGCAGAAAACAAATTCAAAATCAAGCAAGGGAAAGCATTGCGAAATTCGACAAGTCGCAACAAAAGATAAGGCAGAGAGAAAAACCCTGAGCAGGTAGACAAGAACGAGGACGAGGTTCTGGGTACCGCCACGACCGGGTAGCCAAGTTGCGTATGGTTGTTGATGGTCGTGTCGATGTTGTCCTTCACAGTTTGTATGGTTCTTGGGGTCCATCGACGATGAGAAACGATCCGTTTGCCAATGCAGAAGATGAAGTTCGTAGTCCTGTCTTCGACAATAGACCTGCTGTGGGCAGTGATCCAGTGGTGCCATCTTTGTCACCCAAGTCCCGGTGGTGCGGATGTGGACATGAGACGGTCGTGGCCCACCATCAGGAAGGAAAGCTGTGACGGCGGCTGTGTGGTTGATAGCGACCTCTGCCTGAACGAATAGAGGTATCGAACCCAGTCTGCCATGACGAACTTGCTCAACGACGGTGAGGGCCATGCACAGCAGCCCATCCTCGAAGACAAAACACTTCACCGGTGGCGGTGGCTACTCTTGTGAGAGTGTCCGCTCGCGTATCCTGAATCCGAGTAGTTCTGTTGATCGTAGTAGGCACGGTCTTGACGGGAGCCTCCTCGACCCTGTCCATGGGCCGTGCAAGCGTAGCCAACCAGGATGACTCTCTGCGTTATGCTGTGGTTCGGGTAGAGGCCACATCGATCGATGGCATGCGTGTAGTACGGGCAGCGGCACGCCGCGTACAGCTCAACCAGCTGAAAACACATAGTGGTGGTTGGCGAGAAGGGATAAAGAGAAAGAGATTGAGCGAGCGTATGTGTGTATGTGTGCGAGAGAGACACACAGAGAGAAGGAAAGTGAAGCGTGTGTATATATATGTGCGTGTGTGTGTATAGGTTGGTGATGATCTGAGAGGTTGTCGATAGGGTCGTGTGGCCTGATGACCGAGAGTTCAGGCAGATGTCGTTGTATATAGGTTGGAAGCAACGTGTATGAAGACAACGCCAGGCAATGAGACGAATATAGCACAGGGATGAGTCAAAACAGGAACAGGCGACAAGAAAGAGATCCAGACTAGGGAAACTAGCGAGTGGACGCAGTTCATATGACCTGATGTAGAAGAAAAGGGAAGAGATGGTAGGGACTGAGGCAGATCAGAGAGCCATGAAAGCAGGAAGGCATCGCAACCTTATAAATTTGTGGCCTGGTGACCTGAAGTTGGTCGGGAAGGGGCCGGGGTGTGTGCGTGTGTGTGGAAGAGGGAGGAAAAGAGAAGAGAAAGGAAGAAGACAGCCAGTAGGTGGTCGTCCAAGGTCAAGGAGGACTGCCTGACCCACTAAGGCAGCAGCAGCACCCGCAGCCATACAAGTCTTCCCGGGTAAGGAGGAGGGAGAGAGTGGGCGAGTGACAAGAGTGACAAGGTGACGACAGTACACACGTCTGACTCCTGGATGACTGATCCAAAGATGCGCAGCGAGTGTCTGGCTGGGCTGGCTGTCTTGTCTGTCTGTGCCTCTTTTCTCTTGTCCCCCCCCCCCTCCTTCAGTCTATTCTTTGTATGTCTATACCTGGCCAGGTACTAAGACTACAGGAAGGTGCAGGTGCCGGCCGGTGTAGAGTGAGGCGCAGGGCACAGGTGCCTTGCAGGTATAAGGAATAGGAAGAGTGACATGAGACCTTGAGGGAAGCCAGGGCAGCTGTACGAAGAGAGTACGTTGGAAGAGTACCATGATTGTTGTGAGCCTGAGGTATGAGATACGAGCGAGCCTTTTTCTTCTTTTTGTTGTCCCTCCTCCTCTTCTTTTCATCACCTTGCGTTGGGTGTTTCTGCAGGTGCTGTTGGGGTGCTGGTGCTACTGCTGCAGGTGTCATCTGTACGTACCGGGTATATGTCCCTTTCGCTCTGTCTCGCCCTTGGGTCGTGCCGCCCTCGGACTGCAACTCTATGTGCGCCGTTTCTGGGCGAACATCTCTCGTTAGGAAACAGGGCGACGAGACTTTCTGTACGTACCTGTTACACCCAGATCTCGTCCAACCCACCCAAGGGTGTGCATACAGATTCAATCATAAAGTTGCTTGGTACCCACAAGGCATCGCACCTCAGCAGCGGATTATGAAACCCACGACACACCGCAAGGACACAGACACCCCCAAACTCCAGCCCAAAATCCAACCCCCCCAGGACCATATGCCGAGCAGCGTCGGCGAAAAGGCGCAGCCGGGCGGTTGAGAGGAGGGATGGAGGGAAAAGGGGGGGGTGGCATTGAGGAGAAATTCGTGAGCTCGAATTTGGGGGTTGCGCGCTGATTCTCACACTGGACAGTCATAATCATGGTGATGATGATGAGAGGAGGGTGTTTTGGCGAGGTGGTCTTTTGCAATGAGGAAACAAACGTGGGGTGTTGGGGCGGGGTGAAAAAGGAACAAGAACTGGGATTCGATCCCAATTGTCCAGTGACTGAATGACAAGAACCGATCCTCGACCCCTGCAGCTGCAGGGCCAGGGCATAGACAGATTTGGGATCTGGTCGGGCAAGGTACGTACCTCAGTACCAGGGTACTCCCATCCACACCCTAGCCAGGTACCAGAGTACACTCCATCCACTGCGCAAGAGGGATGCGGTGCATCGTGGCTGATTTGTGCGCTAGCCTAGAGAAGCAGTGTTTTCGAGCCAGCACCGTTTTGGGTTCTGGCTCGACCGTTTCTTCCACGGCCATCCAATGCACTAACTCTTTGGTTTTCTTATTTCCTTTCCTACCCCCTGGCCTCTCCCAAAACGACTCCTTCCGCCTGGAAAACACACAACACCTCACTGCTCAACAAAGTGATGCTTGTTACGTATTATGCCTGGCCCCACGCAGCAACGTAAGTATGGCTGCCAGGCAGGCTTCAATCGCAAGGACACAGAGAGAGAAGGGAGGGACAGGGGTCTCGAGCATGTGTCATTTGTAATTCTGTCAGTACGGGGATTGCAACTTCAGCCCTGCTCTGTGTTGCCGTTGCACTGCTGTGGCTCTGTCTCGGTGACTGGGAGTCAATTAAACTACTGCGCGTGTAAAGGACTAATACACTCAATCGGTCGATTTCTCGGTCTCCTCACTTTCCAAGCAGCCTCCAAAACATAGCAAGAATCAGTGTCGCAGCCAACTTGGTAGATGAATGTCCTCGTTACGTGAATCATTGATTTTGATCTTCCCCGTTCCTGCCATTTTCTCCTGGTTAGGCGAGGGAGGAAGAAGTCCCAGTGGGACGGTCCCGAGCCGGCCCTGTGAGCCGGCCCCGAATACCTTGTGCCACAACGCGCTGCTAAGGCCTATCAGGTACGGTAGCAGAGAATCGATTAAAGGCACCGTGCGACGCCACGACATCCAAATCTGACATGGCTTGGTCGCAGTGCCGCGGGACATGCATAGAACACTCGGCCCTCGCTCATGAAGGATCAATGCAAGAAGAGCCCTGACCAGGCAGGTGTTCGTATCGAGGTTTTGAGATGCCTTAGACTGCGCATCCTACTTCGGCTAAATCATGACAATCGCCCACTTGGGCAAGGCACATTCCAAAACCGCTGGCGCACGTGTAGCTAAAGGTTAATATCGCGAGCACATCAGGGCTAACCGCCCCGGCACTGCAGGAAATCCTCTGCGCGAACTGATATCATTGTCACGCTGGAGCCTCGACCGACGCTAGGTTCGAGACATGAAGGGCTTCTTGATGACAGCCCAGCGTGAAAACTTCGCCACAGAGGACAATGGCTTACAGCGTAACAAGACTTCTACTGCAGGGCGATTCAGTCTTGGCTCGCCATGTATTGCCATATCTGCAATATCGATAAGACACCTTTTTTTGCCCCGGATAGAGACTAAGGAGTTGTTTTTTGCTGGGCCAAACCTGTCCATACATGTGCTAGCGCTCGGGCATCCGTGGCTGAGCGAATATTGCGGATCAGAAGTGCAGCAAGGAACGCGCTTACGATGAGCCATCGCAGCGCAGGTGCGGCCCGAGAAGCAAGCGAATTTTGTGTGAGACGTTGTAGGCAAGGTCATATGAAGACCACTCACCACTCACCAACCGTTTGCGATCCAGTCGGACGGAGGAGGTCTGGCAGCATTGTCCGTCTGGCGGCCATCGTGGTGATCATGGATTGCTGTGCCAGGAGGATTGTTCGTCCGGGACGGGGGTTGCGGCATGGCCAATGGCAGGGGACCAGGTGGTGCAGACGTCTGTGGTTGTCCCCACTGCCAGGGATTTATCGAGATCAGATTTCTTCCCCTGGGAACTTGTCCTCCTCGAATGGCAGTTCTTTTCACCCCGGACACGCCATATGGCCCACCACAAGGGTCGGCCAGGAAGGGTGGGTTTAAATGTCATCAGCAGTATGCTGGTCGGCTCGCGTTTGCGTTTGCGTTTGCGACTAGGGACGATGACGGCACGTGGTAGTTTAGGAGCACGCCAAGAGGGAAACGGTGGCGAGAGGCCTCTGAGAAGAAGAGAGAGACAGAGAAAGACAGACTGTCATGAGTTGTGTCCCCCCCCCCTCTCTCTCTCGGTGCTGGTGTGTTGGTGCTGTGCGGTGGAGTTTGCTGACTGCATAAGGCTGAAGGGGAGCAGGGAGATGCCAAGTGAGGATCTGTGCAGCGTGCAGTAGTCCTAGTACCGACTGGCCGGGAATATCGAGTGGTGGTTGACTGGTGGTGTCACAGAGTCGACTACATTATGCGCGACGTGCTCCGCAATGGTGCGCTTCAACACCGCATTGGCCGGCTTACGCCCAGTGCAAAGCTAGCACAACCGATCTTGTGGGAGACATCAGTTCACTGGTGATTAAGCGCGATCATCCAGGCAGTCCTAATCCTCCTCCTGAAAGAGGACAGTCATCCGACTCTGAATACTGGACCCTGGACCCCATTCTTGAGCATATCGTGTGGTTGCTGAAAAGACTGGTTGGGGTCAAGGATCGATCTGTTGGTGCTGGGCAGGACACGTCGGTGGGTGTTGGTTGATCTACTGAATTCACACATAGCAGACATAGTTGTGTCTTCTAGGAGTATCAATTGCTGCTAGGTTGGTTGGTCTCTTTCTTTTGAGGGGGGGCGGAGAAGTAGGCCGGGGGGGGGGGGTGTTCTGCTAGAGAGTACCTTCTCAGTGTGTCGCAGCTTCCAGAGACATCGGGAACGGTACTTGCCGCCGCTGTGTCATGTTTTGGAAACGTCAGTGGGAAGGTGCTAGAGTAGTGCACAAACCACAGCCTGCCCTCCCCGATTGACCCACCAGCTCAAGCCACCCCAAATGAGGAAGGGACCTCCCCCAAATCCAAACACCAACGCTCAAGGGTGCATCTTCAACCTTCGATAGGCCACAGCTGCATTGCGTTGCGAATGTAGCGGCCGATAATGTCGTAGGCACTGCTCTGTTGAAAGTTTTACGAGGCCTATTCATACACATACATTCTCATACGCACAGTTAGTTCTATTAATTTTAGCTGAAAGAGATGCACAGTCGTTGAATGGCCTCCAAGTCAGGAAAACACTCGCAGAAATCCCCTCAACTACGTCACCGACCACTGGGGGTATACTTTTTTCTTCTTCAACTTCAGTGCCCTGCTCAGACCAGGCCAAATACAGCAGCAACGCACCAGCCAGCAGCACTGCCCACTGTTCGCGGGTGACGTGGAGAGTAATTAATGACTCAATTCCCGCATGTGCTGCATATTGTTGCCTGAAATCGCGGCATGTGCAGCAATAACCGCCAACTCTCGATCATCACGCTCCGCATATGACCAGACTATCGAGTGCGAACTTCCTCGCTCCGATGGATGTGTTTTGTGTTTGGAGAGCACATCAACAGCGTCACGTCGTATTTCAGACTCCCAATTAGGATTGATGACGTAGGTGTGTGGCTTCTCTGAGAACTGACAGAGGACTCCCAGTATTTTGCTGCTCTGCTGCTGACTGGACCCTGAACTCATTCGGTTCAAGCTTATCCGGGTCCATCTGTCATGTCCGGCCGCCGCTACCTCATGGTCGGCTTATCAATACGATCGTGAGCACGAGACATGCATTCATCACCCTCACCGACGCGTTTGCCGGTCCGACCACAGCCTCCAGACGACATCCTTCGTCTGCCGTTTCGCCGTTGATTCACCTGAAACACATAGTGAAGCTATACAGCAAAATACAGGCGATGAAGAGGCCTCTTGTGAGAAAGCCCCGCAGATAATACACCTTCGTGCACTCTCCCGGTTGCAAGGTTTTAGGCTCACGGTTGGAGGTTGCGGTGCAGGGACTGTGTTCTCGGGTCAGCCCTAAATCGCCACCGCCTTTTCATTATGGGTAACGTAGCACGAATCCAAATGCTCAATTGCCCTGAAACCGAACATGTTTCCAATCACATCTTTTTGTTTCTTCCCTCCCCTCTCTCCTTTCTCTCTCTTGTTGCGGATTTCTGGAGGGGGTATTGTGCAGCACATATCACCATGGTTGCTAGCTCCAGGACGGAGCGGCCTCCCCGGCCTCGCATGACTTTGCGGATGCCCCAACGTACAGATATCAATTCGTGTCTTCGGCCGCCACTCCGGATCCAACGACCCACAGAAGCTCACAACCAGGACTTGCACCAAGGGTAAGCAATCTCTGTCATCAGCCAATGGCACGACTCCTTCTCAAGATCTCCTGGAGATGCAAACTCACCCCCGTCCCGACTCTCGACGCCCGATTCTTTTGGATTTGGTGGGGCCTCGGTGTGCTTGTCTCGGACACGGTCCAATTACTAGGCTTTATAGTCAACTGCAGATCGCCGTTGTCCTTGAACGAACGGCTCCAGCCGCTAGTCGCAGAAGTGGCTCCGGGGCTCCCAGGGGAGTTGTTTAGTCTTGTTGGTGGCTGTGCAGTGCAGCAGCACTAACCACCAGCCAACCAACGACTGACTGCACGGGCCCATCTTGGTCTCATATGCCCCCGAAGGGTGCCGGGGCTTGATTTTTATTCTTTTTTGCTTTTCTTTTCTTTCTCGGTCTCCAACCTCAGAGACTCCGATACGACCGGATCCGGATGTCCCTTGTCGATAAAATCACTCCTACCCGGCAGGGCATGGAACTACTGCAAGATCTCATGGATAAGTTGCTTAATGATCACCCTCCACTCTGGATCATATGATCTCGCACGTCTCGTTTTCAGGCAGAAATCACGCTAGTCTCATGCACGCCGCTGGATCACGAGAACCGCAACGACATCGTGTCCAGGGTGACTACGACATCTTGTGCCCAGATGAGGTCGAGGTCGAGTTTTCATCTTGGCAGAGGACATCTCAGATCTGGAGCACGGCGCCCGTGATGAAAGTCTGGCCTTCTCCATCTTGGGCATGTCTTTTCCCTATGGCGTATCTGATGTCGCTGACGAACACATCCAAGAATCAGCGCTAGCCCCTGTCCTTCTTTCATCCCAACCGTTCTGTCGAAACGTCGAGTCTTCGGACTTTGGTGCCTAGCATCATCTACAAGAAGAGCTCTAGCTTCTCAAGGAGCTCATCATCTATGGATAGCAGCTGAGTAGCTTTTTCCGTACTTAATGTCTCGTCATCAACGTCAGCCTGCGGAACCCCACAAATCCCTCGGTTCCTAATCGCGTGGCTCCTCTTGGCCCCCAACCCCTATCACAGCATCCCCTTGCCGCTTCTCTCACCCACTCACTCACTCACTCCCACCTCTCTGACACACACTCTCTCGCTCCCCGTTCAAGCTCCATAGGCGATGATTCTGTCCGCTGACCTCTAAGCAGTCTATCCCACTCTGTTGGCATGGACTTTGCCGGGGCAGCCACCAACTATGACTGTTTCGATTCGGCACTCACCGGTCTGAGTCTCCCATCCTCGAGCTTGACCAAGATAGCCGCCCCCAAGTCAGGTAGTCTTTCATGCCTTTTATTGCTCCCACGGCCATGATTCCTACACATGCGCAGCATGGAGGATACAGAAGACGATAGCAACTCGGAGAATCCAGTATTTGCCACCTGATCAAGGCTCATTTTTTGGCCCGACACTGAGGTATCTCGTGCGTACCGTCGTGACTCCAAGGCAAGTGCCTTAGGGTCGGCCCCCAAAATCTCCTGTTGGAAGATGGCGGAACTATTATCTGGCATCTTTACTATCCCAGGCTGAGAAATTATCATGGCACAGGGGCACGTGGCTTAGGGAATCTTCTCAGACGGCGCTGCCATTGAATATCACGCCATCAGGGCCAAAGGAGACAGATGCTCCACCATCGTTCTCATCACGGTAGTTCCTGGGCCGAGCCAATTGCTGGCCTGAAGCGGCTGCTTTCAAGGATTGTCCACCCAGCTTCACCCTGACCGACGGATTCTTCGGTGCTACGCTCGAGACCTCAGCGGCCGCTTCGCCTCTACTGCAACCTGGATTGTGTCCGTGTCCCCTTGAACCTGGCCTGGCCTGGCCTGGCCCGTTCTTGATCCCGTTCCCCATGTGGAAACGCAGCGAGGGTGTACAATGCTGCATCATCGAAGTGTCTTGTTTCGTTTCTACCGTTGCTGCCAGGTCAGCGAGTCCTCGTGGTTGACTGGGTTCAAGAGTGACCAAATCGGTCACCGAACCTGCATCTTCTACTGCCAGCGCCGCTTCCAGCGCTGCCGTGCTGGTGCCACACTCAGAAGTCTGAGACTCCTCACGCTATCATAAACGGGCTGACTGTACTGCCATCGCCACCTCCGTGCGGAATAGTGGCTTGGTCAAGTGGCTCCGTCGAGCGCCTTCTGGCGCATATTCTTATCACTCGTGTTCTCTTGTTCGTGGTCAGGGCGAATTTTTTTTTTTGGTTCTTCAGACTGGTGACATCATGTCGCTGGCTGCCACCTCGACCTTTGTCTATTCAGCGCAGCAGGACTGTGAATTTCAATTTTCTTTATACGAATCAATGCATTATTTTTAAAAATCCGGGTGATGAGGGGCAGTCAACAAACCAGCCACCAGTGACGTTACTTGGACGTGACTCTTAGTGGCACAGGTGCAAGTTCGTTGGTCGTCTCACTAAAGTGCTGGCTCTCCTCACTTGAGCAAACTGTCCAAATTTAGTCTTCGACGAGCGACATCAAAAGTTTCCCTTGCCGGACCAAGCATGCCTGTTGCCTAGTCCCAAGAATGTTTCAGGCCTCGTTTTTTTCTTTCCTTCTTTTCCGGGTGGCTTTTTTCTTCTTCTTTTCTCGTGGTTGTTTTGGGGGACCGAGAGCACCGATGGTCCTGAGGCTGTGCCACACCACTCAAGACAAATGTGGGATATCCCAGAAAGTCGGTTCTTGATCCTTCTAGACCTCGCTTCGTAGATAGCTCACATGGCAGCAGTGATACGACGTGGGCAGACAGGCCCTATGTCCGGCCGCTGATGAAATCTTGTATGCCTAATCGCCGTGTAAGATCGGTTTCCCATCCAGATGGATTTCTGCAGCTAGATTCGCCCCCAAAACATAGACTGTGTGTGTTCAGATCCTTTGCCGCGGTCTCTGTGCCACAGGTCCGTTGGTCACTTGGGCCTGCGTCTCTAGGCTGCATGTGCAAGTATGTGGTGTGGTGCAACAAGCCACGATGTTCCGATACGGCTCACCTGCAGCGGCAATGCTGCTAGAGTGCCCCGCGTATGAATATGCCTTACCTACTAGGGAAGCCTAAGGACCCGTGACGAACCGAGTGAGAGTCAACAATTCCCATAAGTTTCCTGAAATTCTATTGGCTGTGCATTTTCCTCCAATGGTGAAATTTATTCGTGCGATTAATGACGGGTCAAGTAACTCATTACCCATCCTGGGGAGTTTTATTTTTAGATATGCAGCCTTCATGTCGCCGCTCCTGATCACGTCGTCGAAGCATCATGCGCCTCTTTTGTGGTTTTTAGGCTGTCGGCAAAGCATGTGATGTTGCCTGAAAGAAAAAGAAGAAGAAAAAAGAAAGAAAAAAGGTAGGAGATGCGCCCTCACTACTCTAGGAAGGCGAGAGAAAAGCTTAAGGCGGAAGAGATTACAAGTTTGTCCATCCAACGGACAGTTGTAACCATGCAATGACAGCTATCTGGAGATACATGCCCGCCCAGATCTGCCCTTCCATCCCATCCCACACGTCGTTGTGACTCCCTCTTTCTTCCTTGCCCAGCACGCTGCGTAGTACGAGCGCGCAAGTGCGTCCTCGTTGTATTTGCATGCGCGCTTGATGATCAAGTTTGCCCCTGACTAGCCGACCTTGAGTCCTACCACCATAGGCTGTGTGCATGGCTGAGTTGTTACATGGCTAAGACGCTGGGTAACTTAAAAGTCAGCACAGAAATTACAATACATTTCATTTCGATCCATCCGTTTCAGAGAGCTAGGCAGACGAGAAAGAAGCAGCGTCTCACTATCAATCCTCCAACCGATTCCTGTTCGTGAGTGACCGGCTGGAAATGTCTGTCTTGCCCACCTCCTTCCTTTTCTCTCCTGCCAGGTCTAACGCAGGGGTTTGTCTCGCCGAGATCTGATTCCATGTACCTTGGCGTTGGTGAGCCTCATCGGCTAGGTTTCTCAATGTCTTGGTCTAGACTGGGGGTCACAATGAGCCTTGTCTCTTGTCTAGGCCTATCTTCGGCAGGGCCGTTCTTGGCTCGCTGATCATCTCTTCGTAATGACCATTGTCCGTCATGCCTTGGCTCGGATATCATGGCACTCTTGATGCGGAAACACTGCTTATGAAGATGAAGAAAGTTCCAAGGTTGCACGTGATCCGTTCTTCATAGCAATCAATGGACAAATGGTTCGGCACTGCCACTCGATGAACTGTGCCCTTTTCTCTCAATCTTGGAAACTTGCATTGGGCCCAGTGGCCATTCAAAGACCGAACTGAGGTCTGACATATTGAGACAAGTGGAAAGCCTGTGTTTGTTGGACCGTCACGATCCCATGAAACTCCTCCCAGGGCCCGCTAGTTCATAAACTTCATGAGGTATCTGTGTTATTCTAAAATGACATAGGGGTGGGGAAGTTCTGGTGCCAAAAAGATCATGGGAGCGGTAGGTGGTTGGTTCCCCAGGAGGTGTGGTGATAATAATTCTTTATGAGTCCTGCGGTTCTGGTCTCTCAATGGTGAGTGGCTGCTAATAGATGCCTGTGTAATTTGTAGCTTACGTTGCTGTCCCTCAGCCATACCTAGGTATCGGACTATTTTACAGGCATTGCTAGAGGCTCATGTGCATTCAGTGGGGAGATGTCAGGTCCTTTATAAATACTACTTATTTAGGCACTGTAGACATTGCCTAAGACGGGCCACAGGTTTAGTTGAACAGTTCATGGAAGGAAATCATATCTCATGAGAAGTATAAGTACTCTGCCCAGAATTGGTTATGAAACCGATACACAACAATGAAGACCGACCCCCCGACCCCCCTTCTCGGCCCTCCTCTCAGGAACACTGGCGAGGGACAGAAACCTTGCCGGATATGGGGATAACCTTGCTTCCATGAGCTATCCTTGACAAATAAGCTGTCTTGCGTGAGGACGAGGTTACGGCACTCGTGTAAAAAGCAAAGGGAGGGAGGATGGGAATCTTCTTGTTTTGATGATGTTTTCGTTCAAGACGTATAACCTTTTCTGTTACGTCTAGAGAGCCAGCCTTCACCGTCCAACGCGTGAAGACATCGCTTAGGGGCTTAATGGGGCATGCTCACGGTATACACACATTATATGGTAATAGCCATTTGGATAGTGGTCATCTGCCCCGTGGAGAAGTGCTGCTTTTGTGTGTAGGTTGAGATTCCACAACAACGTTAGGTTCGAACCGATACTTCGAAGTTCTGACCACAAGTCGAAAGTCGAAACATGAATGGAGGATAAACAAACAAACCAAAAAAGCTTGGTTGAATTGTGTGTTGCAGTTGGCTTTAATGATGCGGAGACTCCTGATGGCATGGCAGTTGAGAGGACCTATGACCCTTAGGAACATGATCTATTCACCACCTTGCAGAACCGGTCATCTTGACAACCTCGCCATGAGAACCACTACGCACCTCAGAAGAACTCACTCAGGCAGTGAGTGAACTGGTCAAGCATGATTATACCAGTTTCATCACGGCCACCACAGCTGCTTGAGACAACTATTGAGTAAGCACCAAGGTGTTTGAGTGGCTATTCAATATACCCTATAGAGCCGTTGCCTTTCTAGGCATTTGGTTTTACTGCCCAAGTGCTGCTGGTGGGGCCTGTACAGAAGGGCTCCGAATCCCATCAAGCTATGAATTACTTTATGCTTCATTGGATCCTATCACTATCTCTACCCATACTTCCATATCTTATGTCCTATATCTCATTCACTCACTTACGCAATTTCTATCTATTGCCCCTTTAGGACAAATCTGATTAATTTCACCCGTGTCTCACAAACATGGCCGCGCAGACCATTATCGTCTTCGCCTACTCGGCTGACGAGCGACGATTCGTCGAGAAGACCTCACAGCACGTGGTGGGCGCTCGTGAGATCTTCATCAAGACGACGCACTCTAGGCTCTGCTGCACCGACGTGCACGCCAAGGGGAAGGGCTGCGGCCTGGGTCACGAGGGCGTCGGCCATGTCGAGAAGGTTGGGTCTGCCGTCGTCGGCATGAAGGTGGGCGACCGCGTCGGATGGGGTTGGCTGCACAGCTCGTGCAGCCACTGCACGACCTGCCTGTCGGGGTACCGCCAGTACTGTGCGGAGGCGCGCGGTTTCGCGTACTCGGAGCTCGAGCAAGGGGCTTTTGGCGATTACCGGGTCATCGACGCCGAATTCGCCTACCCGATACCGGACGATATTTAGTCTGTGGATGCGGCCCCTTGATGTGCGCCGGGGCTTCAGTACACGAGGCGCTGGATGCTGCACAGACGAAACCCGGCGACAGGGTCGGTGTCGTCGGCGTAGGCGGCCTCGGCCACATGGCTGTCTTGTTCGCTCGGGCAATGGGCTGTGGCGTTACTGCGATGCTCGCGGCTAGCCAACAAGAGGACGGCGCACAGAAAGTTTAAGACGCCTTTGCGCTCGGGGCCGACGAAGTCCACTGCATCACGAAGGGGAACGAGGAGACCTTCTTCCGAAAGCTGGGAGGCGATATCGCGAGAGCGCCTCCTCAGGCTGGTCTGGAGTGGAGCCAACGTGTCAATGTTCTCCTTGTCACGGCCAACGAGCTGCCGGACTGGAATGTTATTTTGCCTCGCCTGAACAGAATGGCACGGATTGTGCTCATGACGATCCAGGAGCAGCCATTGAGCATCCCGTATATGCCTTTTATCTTGCCCGGGCACTGTATCTTCTCCTCTACCGAAGCATCGAGGCGCAATCATGTCGACATGCTCAATTTCGCAGCCCAAAGCAGTATCAAGCCCTAGGTGGAGACATTCCCCATGACGGAGGATGGCCTGGAGCAGGCGTTTTCCAAGATTGAAAACGGACAGATGAGATATCGTGGTGTGTTAGAGTGGTGATGCCCAGTGTTTGCCATAGAAACTGCCTTGTTTGAGCTGAACATGCTTCTTTACTTTCCAGCAGTCCAATCAAATACAAATTTCTGTCTGCATCCCACTTCATATAGTAAAGTTTTGACAAGTGAAACTTCAAAGTCATTTTATCGATTCTGGCGAATGATAGCCAAGGGGACATCGTTGTACATCCCCCTTTCAACCAGAAAACCCAGGAACGCAGAAGCAGGATGCGGCATAGAACGTCACCGGGTTTAGACATAAATTCCTTGTGTTCGTCGGAAGTTCCTGCACGACGTATTTCTGAGAGATCGTTCGCACTCAAGAACGCATCATGTCAGACAATGGGACGCATAGGATCAGAGAATTGAGATGCGTATTGACAGGCTATGTGCGCCTGTATCTTATTTCAGGTAACCTCAATACATATGATGAAGGCTCCTCATTGCTGTTTCCTCATCGCCGCAAGTGATATTCCCGACCTTTCTCTATCGTACAATCGTCAAATTCGGTCGTGTCGAGCTTGGTGCAACCCATTGTCCTTGATGCACTCTCACAAAGGCGCCATTCATTTCGAGCAATCGACAGGAATGGAGCGGGTAATTTATTGCCTGCGCGTCGGTTAGTTTTTCGCTCGTTGCGGCAATAGGAGCTCGTCGCGAGTCTAGGTACGGTCTTACGGAGGAAGCAGGAACTCGCCCCACGAAGTCGAGAGGAACGCGACGCCGACCTGTAGAATCAAGTCAGTCTGTGATGCTTATGGCCTTGGTAGCAGTCGCGAAACGCCGGCGCCGCAGCTCGAGGAGGCAGCACAACGTACACCAAAGGAAGCAATGGCCTTGACCATCGCTGAGTTCTCGGGCGACGTGAGGGTCTCGTAGGTAGAGGCGAAGTAACCCTTCTGGATGCGCTTGCCGGAACCGTAGCCGCGCTCGACGATGACTCTCTTGGGTGGCATCTTGACTGGTGTGGTGTGTGATGAAGATGTCGGAGGCTGTCAGGGCAGACTGGGAGTCGCAAAAAGTTCGACGCAGCCGACGTCAGATTTGGCGCTTGCTGGGCTTTTAGCTTAGCTTTGCTAAGGGTGGGGGTCTTTCCGCTGCAGGGGTGCATCCATTCCGCTGGGAGCATGCCTAGGCAGGCCTGGACGTCATTCCCTGAGCTGACCTCTTTCCTTCTTTTCCTCCCTTTTCGTTCCTTTGCGCTTGTACCCAAATATCTCTATGCCATTGCTCCTCAAAGATGCCATGGGAACTCAATAAAACCTACAGAAGCTCTACATACAATATTGAGAATGGCTGACGCACCACTGCCTGGCGGCTTCCTGCCGCAGAAGTCCCTACCATCGCCTGCGCCTAGCGGAGCCTCGACGCGCCCGACGTCTGGACTGCCACATCCTCGATCGCACCCACTGCGAGAAGGCTCAGCTAAGGAAGAAAAAGTCAGAAGTTACGTTGAGAACCAGCTCATGTCAATCAACCGGCGATTTGTCAAGAAGTTCGAGGCACCCGGCGCTGGCGACGAGGTGGTGGGGTATAAGAACCTGGGTGAGCTGTGCAAGGACGTCGAGGGGCTTCTTGACGTATTATGGCTTTCTGGTACCCGTAAGACAGACCTGGTTGAACTTGAACATTGAACTTGAACATATTTTCTCTTGCAGAGAAAGGTCGACTTGCTGATATAGATGTCCTCTTTAGCAAACCTGCAAATACCTTACCTCCTCAATGTCGCCAACGACTTTACCGAATGGATCACACGCTTCCCTCCACAACCCACAGCGATGTTCTCCGCGTTCCGAAAGCTCGACTTCTGCTTTGCTAGTCTTCTCTCGGGGCGAGATATCGATACCGGAGAGACACTGCCGGGCTTCGAGAACAGTGTCAGGGGAGTCATGACTAAGACGCACATGGTGCGGTGCAAGAGCATAGTCGAACAGACGAGGGTCCTCGTCGTTGAGTTCATGAATCAACAGAGTGCGCCCCTGGTCGACATGGACGAGGATGAGGACGATAACATGAACACGGACACGGAAGCCGACACCGATGCCGACATCATAGACAGTGCTGCTGAGGACAGAGGTTTTGTTGACCCCAATTGGGAAGATGAAGATGATGACCTCTACATGGATGTTGCCAGGATCTATGAGAGAACCCTGGTCCAGCTGGGCGAACTTTTGCAAGACTCCAGCCTCCCTTAGTCGGCAGACAAAACCATACTTCTGTGACGGTTTCGCGGGCGCATTGCTGAGACCGGACAAAGACTGGTGGTGTGTGTGAAGAGGCGTCGGGGGCTTCAGATGCCTTGCGACAGGCTGTATATTGCAAAATCATCGTGGGGCAAGGCAGACGTGCTACTGAGAATCTGGCGACGGCCCCATATTTCACCAGTAGTTGTTTCTCGCTTGCTCGTGCGGACTGCGCCCCGGTAATGCTTTGTGAGCAGCATTCAGCTGCATGCGGGCCACCAGCCGTTTCTGAATTCTATCATCGCGTTCGCGCCTCTTGACGAGGAATATTTGAGTTGCAGGCAGATAGGGAACCTTTTGTAACCCATGCCAGACTCACTCAACCGAGACGCATGCTATCCACCGATCAGGCCAATTTGAGCAGTGTCTGTGCCAACAATGAGACCACTGATTTCTGAGTCAGGCCACTCACGATGCCAGCAACTGGAAGATCAGCGTCGTACCATTGGTCGCTTCCGGGGATGCCCTATGCAAAGCTGAGTGGACAAGTTCCGTGATTGTATTTGTGTCTGTGCATCTCTCCCTCTGCTCGAAGCCTCGCTTGGTAGAGCTTTCGCAACCGTATTACTCACTCATACTGGATGTTGAGTGTGGGCTTAGAGATTGACTTGATCTCCTTCAATCCGTCCATGTCTGAAAAGCCCCACATGTGTTTTTTCCTTCGCCTTGAGGCTGTGCACACATTCCAGAGGCGACCAAAACCTTAAATCGACGCCGACAAACTAGCAGCAATGGAGATTTAAACTGCTCGGCATGAGCTTCGCACTCGGAATCGCTCTCTATGGAAGCACTAAACTGTAGAGTGCCAAGGCTATACTCCCGACTGGGAACTACCCGGCAGTTTGGGTCAACCGAAAACTCTCTGTAAACTTAGGGGCGTTGAGGTGGCCGATAACTAATTTACAGAGCCTCATTGGGCAGGCGATGCTGCTGCCTTGATGTTGTCTTGAGCCCTGTAGCCTCGCTTCATTCATACTTACTGAGAGCATGGTCTTGTATGTAGCCCTGACGCCGTTCGTATTTCACTTTTTCCCCATTTCCGTTTCTGGCAAGTAAGTAGTTTATCGAAAAGTCGACAACTCGATCGAGGTTTGAGAATATCGATGCCTTTTTCTGCCGTTTTCTTATCTTGAGATTTCAACTATAGCTAGCGTCTTGAAGCGCATCCTGGAATTGATAGCATTTATTCCAAAGTTAACTCTCAAAGGGAGACCGAACTGTGACATGGTTGACTTGAAATTTGGCTTTTTGGTAGGTGTTTATGGGCACAGCAACACTGCCACTGGAACGTCTACTATCGTATTTGACTTTTTTGGGGAATCTTTTTGAATAGCGAGGTTTGGTGTTTCGTATTCGTTTTTACCAAGTTCACCTATTTCATGCTTCTGTTCGAACGGACTCTTCTCGCAGCCCGTCCAACACTTTTTCCTTTTCTTTTTTGTGTATATATATATATATATATATATATTGGAGCAAGTTTCCGTGCAGCGGTCACATTTTTTTCTCAAGTCAAACACGAATCTGTCTGGCCAGGTCTCAACGCCCATCCACACTAGGTTTTTGTATACCTATTACACGACACGAAACAAATATACTCCCCTTTTTCAGCTACATTCGATGATGCATCTCGACAGCTTTCAGACAATCTTATCTCCCGACTGGCATATTAGAGCCGCGGTGGTCGCCGTTGTGGCCCTAATATCAGTACTGGCCAGCGACTGGATCCGACAACAGATACTGGCATGGAGACTCAGGAAGTTCCCCATTGTCAACCCTGGCGGCGGTCCGAAGGCCCAGGCGGAGTTCAGGACGAACGCGAGCAGACTGTTCGAGAAGGGCTATGAACTGGTAAGTCTTGTATCATCGTTCTAGACCTTTCTGAGCTGAGGCTTGGAGGGGAGGACTATTTGAACATTACGGCGCTGCACTTGAATGTGAATGCTGATACTGTCGCTTCTCTTTCACTTCCCTGGTAGTACAAGGACCGCATTTTCCGGGTCAATGATTTCACCCAGTCTGGTGCCAAGGTGATCGTACCTCCACGGTATCTGGACGAGTACAAGAACCTGCCCGCGCTCGATTTCAGCGCCTTCATCGTCAAGGACTTCTACGCAACCTATCCCGGCTTCGAGGGTTTCAGCCCTGCAAGCAACGGCGAAATCCTCCAGGACGCCCTCAAGAAGCAGCTCCCTGGAGTTCTAGGTAGGCTTTTCCCTTTCCCGACCAGCCCAGCAATACGAGACGTTCATGTACAATGTTATCTCCGCTGACACTACACAAAGCCCTCACAATCGACCCCCTGGCGCGTGCCCTCCCTCAGACATGCGACCTGCACATAGGCCGGCCCAAGGAGTGGACAAAGATCAACCTCAAGAGCGCCGTGCAGCACTGCGTGGCCCGCCAGACCTCGCGCATCTTCCTGGGGCCCAAGCTGGCCGACGACCCAGACTGGCAGGCCATCTCGACCTCGTACGCGACCGACGTCTTCCGCGCCGTGCAGAAGCTCAACGCCATCCCGCCGTTCCTGCGACCAGTCCTCCACTGGGTGCTGCCCGAGTGCCGCCGCATCCGCGAGGAGGTCCGGCAGGCCCGCGCCCTCATCAACCCAGAGGTCGAGAGGCGGCTCGAGGAGATCCGGCAGTTCGGCGCCCCCCGCAGAAAGGTCCTGGACTCGGTAGACTGGTTCGTCGCGGCGGCGGCGGCCAAGGGCCAGCCGCTGCCTGATGTGGGCGTCATGGAGATTGCGCTTGCCATGGCCAGCATGAACTCCACGTCGCGGGCTGTGGGCTATCTGCTGCTGGACGTGGCCTGCTACCCCGAGTATGTGCAGGAGCTGCGGGACGAGGTGGTGGCGGTGCTGGGCGACACGGGCCGGATCGACAAGAATATGCTCTTCAAGCTGAAGAAGATGGACAGCTTCATCCGGGAGAGCCTGAGGATCCACCCAGGACTGAATGGTAAGTGTATTTTCAGGGATGGCTTGATTTACCCCCATGAAAGCTAAAGGGCATGTAAGTACTTACTCAGTTTGTGGGGACGATCAACTGACTTTTTGGCAAAACCTCCCCAGCAAACATGCCCCGCGTAGCCCAGCAGGACATCACCTTCAACGACGGCACCCTCATCCCCAAGGGCGCCTACCTGATGATGTCCCCGCCGCCCATGCTCGACCCGACCGTGCACGCCGACCCGCACAAGTTCGACGGCTTCCGCTTCTTCCGCCTGCGCGGCTCCAGCCCCAGCAACGAGAACAAGTACCAGACCGTCACCACCTCGCCCGAGATGACCATGTTTGGCCACGGCCTGCACGCCTGCCCGGGCCGCTTCTTTGCGTCCAACAGCATGAAGCTCATGTTTGCGTACATGCTGCTCAACTACGACTTTGCGCTGCCTGAGGAGGAGGAGGAGGAGGAGGAGGAGGAGGAAGACGAGAAGAAGAACAAGAAGGGGGAGCCCCTGCCTGAGCTGCACATGGGGTTCCAGATGATGCCGGACTCGAGGCAGATGCTGTTGTGTAGGTCCAGGACGCCCGAGGTGGACTTTCTGGAGTACTGCGAGGGTGGGTTTGAGGAGGAGACGGAGGTCAAGGCATGATGGGCCATGGCGAGAACAAGTTGAACGGGGTGGGTTGTAGGAGTATATCTGCTTTGCCTTTTATCTGTTTCTCCTTTTGTTCTTTGTTCTTCTCTCTAGTTTCTGTAACAATAACTTGCATATGGATAGGAGTTCTCTGGTTGGGACAGGATATAGATTTTCCCAAGAAGGATGAAAGTATCATTTTACCCCTTGCAATTCGGGCAGCAAATATCCTCACAGCTTCGTGTAAGCCATCTTGATTATTTTATTCCTTGAACTAACGTATGGTTCGTCAGTAAAAGAGCGTTTTCCTCAACTCAACATACCCTATACTTATACTATGTCGTCGCCTGGCTGCTGTGAGCGGTTTCGGGTTGAAAAGATACTTTTTGCTGCGGGAGGAGCGGACTTTGCGGGAGTGGCGTCGGCCATGGTGCCCTGCTTCCTGCAAATCATCTCATACTTTAAGCTCGATATGAGACTGCTGACATCCAACCCCAACCGCACTTGATTTGCAAGCCATTCACGTTTGTAGTAGACCCCACAAAGAGTCAAAGTAGCCCATCGGACCACAAAAGGCATGAAGACGTATTGTAAGAGCGAGAACGGTAAAATATCTATTCTCAAAATAGTAACTTTAAAGTGTTAAGAAGTGGTATCTAGTTCGCCAGTGTATAAAGCCCCAGGTATCCCGCAGAAACAAATGTGCTCTCAAATGTGGAGCCAGTTATGATGATCATCGCTCATAAAAGTTGTACCAGAATAGTAAATAAAATAGGCGACGCTGTGATGGTCATGGCTATGACCAGGCGTACGTCGTCTAGCAGCCTGTAGGCTGTAGAAAGAAAGCCGTTCCATGTCTTCGTGTTTTGAGGTCTTGGCTCAAGTGGGCGGCGAGATTGAGTCGTGTGTTGCCCTTGACGAGGCTGACTAGATCTCCGCCAATATGGTGATGACCGCTTGGCCGTTGGAATGTTGTTGTTGTTTCTATCGTCATCATCTATTGTCCCAAGAAGAAGGCTGAGATCGAACAATTTGACGTGTGAGAGGAATGAACCCAGTCCAAAGTCTAATCGAAGAGAGCTGGCGCCACTGCATAGACATTCGTAGGGGTTGAAAGTAGTGCTGTTGGATGAGGAGTCTCCCGGTAGTGTCAAAGTGGACTCGGAAGAGGCCGCTGAGGCGGTGGATGTCCCCCCGACCGACGAGGTTGCAGTCGCTGATGTTGTTGTAGACAAGAGTGTGGTAGAGTACTGAGACGAGGTCGGCACCGTGACAGATGCAGATGCACCTGAAGATGAAGATGCCGTGGCGCTAACGACCGTGGTGGCCGTGGTGGCCACGGTGGTGGTGGCGGTGTCGACGGTACTGCTAACAGCACTGGAAGAGCTGGGACTGGAGCTGGAGCTCGAGTCGGAGCCTGAGCTTGTCGGGGCAGCGGGATCGCCGGACGAGGAGTCCGCGAGTCAACTGGAGTACACGGCGGCGTATTCAACCTCGAGCATGTTCCCATAGCCATCAAGCGTCGAAGAGTTAGGATCGCCAGGCCCTAAAAGATAACATTAGTCCTGATTCCCAACAGTCATTTCCCCTCCCTATCAGAAAAGTCAAACTTACATGAGCCGCCGACAGCTAGGTTGATGATCATGTACAGTGGTGAGTGAGCCAGCGCACCCCACACAGCCTCGTCACCAATTTCCGCACCCGTCGCCGTGAAATATATGGTGTTGTCCTTCATGAAGTTGATAGATTCCGTTTCCCAGTCGTTGCTCGTCCGGTCGATCGTCACGCTGTAGGTGTGCCAATTATCGTCTGTGGCCGTGCTGCCTTGATAGCCTGCACTCGTATCTGGGTCACAGATGGCAGCCGTGCAGTGAATCGTGCCGTATGCAGTGTCGATCCCGTTGACCATCTCCATAATGTCGATCTCGCCACATTGTGGCCAACCTGTGCCATGCCTGATGCTGTCGCCCAACATCCAGATCGCCGGCCACATTCCCTGCGCATTTGCCGAGGCATCACCTCCTGTACGTGCAGAGGCCTCAACCCGCATGATGGCCCCGGCTGATGGCGTCCATGTTGTCTTGGTCTCAATGCGACCAGAGGTCCAGGACCCGGAATTTGATTTCCAGGGCACGAACTGCACAGTACCTCCTCCAGAGAGCTGCAGGTTGGCAGCTGCAGTAGTGTAGCTCTGCACCTCGGCGTTCGTATCGATTGCTTTTTGGAAGGCGGTCAGCACTCTGGACGAAACCTTTTTTTTGGGGGGGGGGGTTCAAAAACATCTATCTCTTTCCTGACTCACATGTAGCAATATTCCAAACGTCGGTATTTATTGAGTCCCCTGCACTGCCCTCAAAATCTGCAGACCATACGACAGACATTCCAGAATAGGTAGGAACTGTGCCGGCAGCCACGAGGGCCGGCAGCGCCGCCGACGCAAGAGCAGATGTCCGTGCACGCATCTTTGGTGTGATTTTGGACAGGTGCCTGCTCTGAGGGGGGCGATGTGGTGATTGTCTTTTTGATGTGTGTCAGAGACACGGAACAAGAAGGGAGTTGTCCTGCACAAATCCAGTTGTAAAGACTGGTCGCGGGGGAAAAGAGGAGTCAGGAGAAATTGCTGGGACTTCGAATTGATAGACTGGCTACATGTATCGTGGGGCGACGTGCCTCCTGTTGAGCTCTTGACCTGGGTTGTTGTGAAGAGAAAGAAAGAGGGAGAAAGAAGAGAGATTTGTAGTCAACGTGGAGTCCGGTGTGGACGAAGCAAGAATGAAAGAAGGAATGGAGCGAGTGTGGAAACGAAAGAATGAAAATGACCGTATATCGGAAGTCGTTGCTCAGCAGTCCAACCAATACAGCGGTATAAAAGAAGAGAGGAAACCAGAACAGCAGAGATTCTACTATTACAGGCAGATCAAGAACCAGGAAAAAGACGACATAAAAAAATGTTACCACATGTAGACCCACTAGGATATATATTGTAGGAAAGGAGAAACGCAGGGGGTCACCACAGTGGTGGGAAGGATGCCAGCGTGGGAGGACAAGGAGGGCCATGCATCATGAAAACCCCTGACCCCGACCTTGACTTGCCGGGGTGGATGCAGTGGTAGTGGCCACTATGGATGAATATTCCGAACCTCTGGTGGTGGAGCTTTGACGATTGTGGTTCCAGGGCATGCACAGCAGGGGTGGGAGGCGCCTGCAGGAAAGAGCCAGAGAGCCAGATACCAATGTACACGGCAACCACGACAACTTTGCCTGTGTGCCTGCCCAATGCTCGCCGTACCAAGGTAGCTGGGGGGGAAACTGCGCCTGTGGCATGTCGTGATTGGGAGCCTCAGCAAGTGGGCTCTGATGCCAGCAAGACCGACGGTTAACCGGATGGTGCATGGACAAGAATCAATGAAAACAGGGAATCAAGTCTGGAAGCGCAAAGAGAGCCAGCGGCCCACCCCACCCTCCAAAAAAAAGCAGAGTCTTCGCAACCCAAGGCTGTTGCGATGATCTTCCTCTCTGATCTGTGTGCGTGATCGGAGATGCAATATGGAGATGCGATGATCCGGGGCACCAAAAAAATAAAGATCCGAAATACGATCACGGTTGATATCGCAATGCTTGCAGTACTGCAGTACAGTGTACTACGAAGAAGGTCAACAATCTGAAATTGGACACTTCAGAGCAGTAGGCAGTGACACCGCATCCTTCCCACTTATGGGCGCGATATCTGCAGTGACGTGTCTTGCCTGACCGCCTAGGGTGCAGACCGCATATTGGCTGGCACCTCAACAGCCCCTCCCTCCGCCGTGGATGTCTTGAAGATAGAAGCTAGAAGCAGAAGAAAGAGAAGAACGACCTAGCGAATAACAATAACAATACTCTCCAGGCGCACGTAAGCTCTGACCATAGGAGGCAGGTAGGCAAGCTAGTCCTGCAGGCCTAGCCTGTACGGTTACTTATCTCGGTCGGAACTTGATAAAACCGATATTGCATTGTAGATCTTAGTGAGAAAGCATCGCGGCTGTTGTATGGTGTTGAAGACTTGGCAGCGCAACCACCAGAGATTGCCGGATTTTTCTCTTGCTTGTGTAGGGACTTTTCTTTCTTTCTTTCTTTCTTTAGAAGAGAAAAAGAAGAAAGTTGACAGCAGGGGAGGTCCTCACTCCCTAACAGCAAGAAGCCGTGGAAAGCTGAGGCATGCATAGGCTGCAGCTCTAGCCCCGTTGCTCAGTCTGTTAAGATCGAGAAGACCTGGCCGAACCCTACCGAACCCCGTATCCTGAATCATCGATCTGGTAGAGGCGGTCATGGATGCCAAAGACATGGGTTGACACAGAATTGAAGGTGAAGAGAAGAGGAGGAGGAGGCAGGAAGCAGGGGAGGGGCCAGAGTGGATGGACGGGGTCGAATTGAGGCTTAGACGTCAAGGACAGAGTACGTTGTTGCGGCTCGGTTGATGAAGGGGACTCGCCCCTCGACATTGCTATGGTACCCCCAACCTTGCCTCGACGGGACTGGCTCCCCTTCGTGCCGTCTGCCGCTAGGATTTTAAGTTGGTACCTGCGCTAGCCGGGCCATTGCCGCTTATGGCCAGGTGAAACGAGGCAAATTCCCACTCGATACCGCCCAACTCCCAGTCTCTCTCCCCCTCTCAAATGAATCAGACTTCATTTTGAGGGAGCCAAATGGGAGAGGGGAGCTTTCCAGCACTGCCTCTTTGAGCATCTCCACCGTCTTCATGCTTTGACGTTGGCCACCTTCCCTGTCACACGAGGAATGGAGATCAGGATGTCAATTCGATATTTCACACGAGACAGAGCATTGGGTCGACGACAATAATTTCCGATTTGGCATGCGCATATCAAATCTCCTATTTTTTTCAGTTCCTTTCTTGCAGATTCTATATAGTACTTTGTAAAGTGCCTGCGCTTTTCCTGCGCCGGTTTTGTCCTCATCCTGGCCCTAACATTGGCCAGCGACGATCATTTGTTTATCGCGAAATCCCTCTCTGTCTCGCTCTCTCTCTCTCTCTCTCTCTGCATCTCCACTCCAGTCGAGACCCAAGAAGATCGGCACATTGGATTGAATCATCCTTGAACCACTCAACAACCAAGTTGATCAGATGAACGGGTCCTCGCCAAGACCCTCGTACTCTCGGCATAAACTGCAGGTTAATTTGTTTCCTATTTTCAGTCTTGTTCTCCTGGGGGTTTCTCCTAGCCTCTCATGCACTCTCTCTATCCCCCCTCCCCTATTCCTGCCTATACATATTCGTACTATACTACCATAGTAGTCCATAATGTTCTATAGCACCATGTTATGGACCCTATGTATGCTACGTATGTACATTCTCCAGCGCCGTGGTGCTGTTATCAGGGTTTACCCCCACATAGCCCCTGTCCTGCCCAGCCTAGCCTAACGGGCACTGGTGTTGCAGTTTGGGGACCACAAGGAGAAAATCTCAAGCAGTTGTGAAGCCCCTTGTCTCCAATCCTTCCGTAGCGTTAGGCACGAGCCACTGCCTCAGGTGGACCAAATCGTCCTATCTCATCACCCAATCACCAATGAAAACCTGTTGGGCGTCATCTTTGCTGGCGGTACTGTGGTGCTACCGTAGTTGGTACGGTAATATTACCTAGGGCTACACCATCGGCCTGGCAATGCGCCTAAAGGAGCCTAAACCACCAGGCCCAGATCCACTGGCCTGCACACCTGCTGAGCTGTCAATCTCCATCTTTTCTGAGGTTTCTCAGGTTCTCAGGGAAAGAAAGAAAAGAAGAAAGGGAAAAAAAGAAAGAAAAAAGCACAACTGGCCATCCAACCAGCTAGAGCCAGGTCGAGTCGACACCACACATGAAGCGAGCCTGCGACGCCCTTTGAAGCGCAGTCATTCTTTTCGTCTCATTGGCGCCCGGAAGAGTACGAACGAGAGCGTGCCGTGGGACGCATCAAATCATGTTGCAACAGCATTGGTTCCATCCCATCTCTGGCGCCCACCATCCATCCTCTCATTGGCCAGAGCTTCTTTCACCTTAAAACCATCGGGTCAGTGCCCTGCTGTCTCCCGAATCTGTTCCATGTTTCACCAAACAAAACGCCTGGACTGTTCTTCCGGCCGGATTCGCCTCCACCATGGCCTCACCAGAGCGAGAGATCTGAATCATCTGAACTGCCACGTCAGACATGAATGAGTCTGCTCTTTTACACGCTCGCCAACTTGGTTCTGGGGATGGTGAGCGAGGATGAGGGAGAGGGCCGCTCTCGCTACCAATCTATCCCTAGAGTCGGTCACTGACCTCGACGAATACACCGGCATGCTGGCATCCGAACCACTAGAAACCGTTATTCCCTGGACACCTTGCCATTGGTGCCACACTCCTCGTGGTATCCTCTGGAGTGTGGCGAATTGTTGCACCAAATCAGTTCCCTCGTCCTCCCATGATACGGGAGCGGTGACTGGCACTTGTTCATGCATTCACCTACTCCGCTACGTTGTGTTGTCCGGTAGTACCGGGACCTCCAGCTGCCAGTTGTTCACTGGAGCTGTACCATGTTTCGAGGCACGCCTGGCCAAGGTGTTGCTAGAACATAGCAAGGAAGGACTCATTGTGTCGTGCCACCGTGCAATCCTCCAGAAGTCCGCAACCGAGTGGAAAATCCATCCCCCTGCGTCTTGGAATCCCTAGAATGGTCGCCACTCATTCCTCAAAGGGTTGGGAGATCGAAGTTCGCATGTTTCCTTTATCGGAGCCACATCCACGCGTCAGAGTGGAATGGTCAACTATGGGCCGTGAGACTGACCATGCTCTCCAGCTCTCTGCCACGAGAGAAAAACACCGCGGGTAACTCTTAGTTTCGCTCGCGGAGTGACCGCCGTTCGACATCTACAGAAGCCAGACAAAAGTTGCACTACGCCTACTTGCTCCAGGGGGTTAGGATTATCCGCAACAGGAGCATGCCTGTAATCGCTCGCTCATGACCTGAATTACGAGGCTCTGGCCAGTTGATATGAGACAACAGTACCTACTTACACTGTCTTGGGCACATGACCTCGTTACTGCGACGAGGCTGCCAGCTTCCCAAACAGGAACGCGTGGGTCTGGCCGAGCCGGCTGACGACATTTGGGCGCGAGGCTGACGCCACAGGTGTTGTAGTACGGGCCCTCTGATTACGCTCTGGCTCTGTTCGTCTGCCTTTCCCATCACGGCTTCCATCTCTAGTTTTTTAATAATAAAAAAGATCTTCCGTATGATTTCTTCTTTGTGTCTACCTTTGTTTCTTTCCCCGGAGGAAGACGTTGAATGAACCATTTTTTATCTACATTCAGCAGCTAGGCTAGTATCGAGTTAGACGCAGCCTTGGCCGGAGCCTCCCCTTTGATGCTCAAGTTCCAGAACATATTTTGCAACTTACAACTGGGAGTATACCTGAAATGTCCTGCTGTATGTATTCAGCATTCCAACACCTTTCAATGATCAATGTGTCTCCTATTGTCATTGCCCTGCAGACAGAGTGCTCGGCCTCGGGAAGCACTCGACTTTCGTTTATTCTGCGCCCAAATATAGCAATTCCTTCTTTTCTTCTCTCCTCAAGACAGGACAATATGACAACAATGCCCCTTCGGCGCAACGAGAAAGTGCTCCACCATCACCATCTTGTCGTCCGCCATGTCAGCAGCCAACCGCGCACCGCGGCACTCTCTGAAGAACAGAGCCGTAGCGATGCGAAGCTCCATCATGGAGAGGTGGATGCCCAGACAGAGACGTGCCCCCGCACCAAAGGGCATAAGGGAAGCCTTCTGGGCTGGCGTCGGTGGCTGCTTCACGAACCGCCAGCCATCGAACCTTTTTTGTGTCCGGTCAGCACAAGTCACTCCAGTCGATGATTGCTGCTGGCAGCCTGGAAAATGCCCATGTCATCCTGCTCTTCAGAACTTACTCGAGCGGTTCCGCAAAGACCTTTGGGTCTCGATGTAGTGTATATGCCTGCGTCGACACCACAACACCCTCCGGGACGTACATGCCCCAAAGCGTCTGCCCCCCGGCCGGGACATCACGCTGCAGCCCGCTGGGCGCAGGTGTGTACAGACGAAGGGTCTCGCTGATGACGCTGTTCAGCAGCCCAGCACCTGCCAGCTCCTCATGTGTAAGGTCGTCGCTAAGATCCGCGACCTCCTCCTCGAGTGCAGCCCGCAGGTCAGGGCGCTTGAGCACAGCCCAGGAGAGGTACGTCAGCGTCACTGCCGTCGTGTCTGAGCCGGCCAGAATGAGGTTGGCCGCCTCGTGACGCACAGTGTCGTCGGTGAGTTGGCTCTTTTCGGAGCTGTCGGCTTGGGCGAGGGCCTGGCCAAAGAGGCTGCGAAAGTTTCCAGAGGCGTTGCGCATGTTTTTGATGGCTTCGATTTTTAAAAGTAGTTATTCCGTCAGTCTATAGAACCTGGAATTCCTAATAAACACCAAAAGGAGAAGAAGAAGTACCAACCTATAGATCCATGGTCGAATACGATGCGGTCTGCTTCGAAGAGGCACTGAATAGATCGGATGGGCAAATACGGGCCGACCCAGTTCAGCAGTGGGAACTCGCCGAGCAGCAAGTTACAGATAATCATTCTTTGAAGGGCGTCGATAAAAGGTGTTTGCTGGATTATCACATCAACATCTCAACTCGAGGTCTCCTCATTATCAAGCAATGGGTCCCTCGTCTTCCTCCCCCTCCCCCTCCCCTTTTCTCATAGAAAATAAGCGACTCACCTTGCCAACATCCAACGACGCAAACATTTCCCCAAAGCAAAACTGTGCAATAACGTCCGTCGCCATAAGCGTCCACCACTTCAGCAAATCCGCCACTCCATCATCACTACCGGCAGCCTCCTCTCGGATACGCCGCACCGCAAGACCCGCCCTCTCCCTCGCCACACCCTCCATATTCTCCCTCAGGCTCAACAAACTGAACGGCCTCGCGAATAGCTTACGCCGTACAGCATGGCGTTCCGGATCGCGCAACGCAAACACCCCAATGCGCCCCGCGAGTTCGGGTCGGCCGGCGGTCACCAGCATCTCGTACCAGGTGGACTTGGTGAACCCGCTGCCGGGCTTGTGGATGGCCTGCGCAGCTACTGGGTCGGCTATGGAGACTTCGGAGGGGGCGATGCGGACAATGGGGCCGTATTTGGCGTGGAGGGCGTCGACGTAGTAGATGCGGCGGCCTGTGATGATGTGGTATTTGAGCACGAGGTGGGTAAAGACTGCGTACCATGGCCCAGGTAGGGAGCGGACGGGGCAGGTCAGGGCTGTGAGGAGAGTGCGGCCGATGGCGAGGATGATGAAGGAGAGGAGGAGGAGATTGAGTGTAGTGGGTGTCGTGGGGTTGCGCTGCTGGTTCTCCGGCCAGCTAGGCATGTTCTCAGTCCACATGGTGTGCTGTATGCGCAAATTCCCTCGATCTTGTTACTGATAGGGCAGGTAAGACAGCAACAGGAGTCCACGACGTTCTTATATGATTGTCGCTTCGAAGCAGACGTTCTCTCTCTATCCTCTTGTGAGTGAGTTTAGAATGTGATATCATGGATCTAGAGATTCGCGGGGTTTGAGCCACCCTGGACAAACAAGAGATGGACAGTGGCATTCTCAACCTATCATAGAATCATAGTACACATACGCTGGTCCCCCAGGTCGTATTAACTACCAATAAGGGTTAGTGTTGAATTCATATTTTACTTTGACGCTATATTTACTTAGACCTATAGGGTTTCATCTCGAGGAGGGAAAAACGGCAAATCTTAGGCTGCAAAGTAACTCAAATATTAAAGTGTTGTGGTGTTGCATAATTAGCAAAATAAGAAGAGGTCAGCATCACATCGGCCAGCGGGTGTGCTCTGCCTACACGCACTCCCATTGTAGTACAATGAATCTACCAGCCAGCATTAACTTTCGCTTTCATTAGTCTTGAGACAGCATTTGGCTTCAAATTAAGAATACATTCCAACATAGCATTTCCCCCTAAATTGCTTTCAAGAGAGTGAGAGTACTCGTTATTCCTTACAACCTCCTTCTCAATGCTGCCGCCTGGATTTTGACCCTTGTTATACTAACCCATATTGTTATGATCATCAGTTCTCTAGTGCTTATGAGTCTCCATTACAACCACTATCAACCAATAAAGACCCTGCTTAGCATGTCTACATTTAAATCCTTCGATCCAACGTCTTCTAGCTAGGAGTGCAGTACACTCTGCAATTAACATAAGTATCACCGCCTTTTAGACATTTGCTCCAGCTGACCTACTTGGATCAATACATCGTTCGTATTCTCGCAACAAGAGAAAGATATCATTCTCACCCCTCATATCCCCTCCGCTTCCCAAAGTCTCCCGTCCTCAGTTACCACATACTCACCATGGGGTCCCCTGCTCACCCAACCATTCTCTTGATCCAGGGCTCATTCCAGCGCCCCGACGTCTACAGCCCATTCGCCAAGCTGCTAGAGTCCCGCGGCTTCGAGGTCGTCCAGCCAGAACTGCCCAGTCTTACAGGCCAAGACCATCCCGACTTCCCGCAAAAGACCCTGGCAGACGACGCCGCAGGTGTCGAGGCAGCCCTCCAAAGACTCATCCAGGACAAGGCCGAGGAGGTAGTCGTGGTCATGCACTCCTACGGTGGCTTCGTGGGCGCCGAGGCCGTGCCGAAGGAGCTGACGCTGAGCAACCGTAAGCACCGCGGCCTCACGGGTGGCGTCGTGCATTTCATCTACATCGCGGCGTTCGTAATGCCGCAGGGCCAGTCCATCGGCGGCGCGATGAGAGACAGCCCCAACCACACGATCGAGGACGGACGCATCAGGATGCTAGACCCGCGCGGGCTCATTTATAACGACCTGCCGCCTGAAGAGGCTGCGTCTCTGGTGGAAAAGACGGTCGTGCAGAGCGTTGGGGTCCTCGATACCGTGCTCACGCGCTGTGCTTACTCGTATGTGTCATCAACATATGTGGTCTGCACGGCTGACCCGGCTATCCCCCCGCCTGTGCAGGAACAGTTTGCCCAGGCTGCTGGTTCGGAGGTGAAGAAGGTCGATTCGGGACACTCGCCCATGCTCTCGAGGCCTGAAGAGCTGGTGAATATCATTGTGGAGGTTTTTGAGGGGATTTGAGAGAGGGGGCAGGGGGCAACAGCAGTAAGGAGAGGATACACAAAGAGAGGAATGGCAAGAAAAAGTCTAGGAGTGATTTGCTACTATCTGAAAGCAGTCTCTCATGGTCTTGTCCATAGTTTCACTATGTACATCCACAATTCTCCTTTCAACTGACAATGAAAAAAAGTCCCTTTTGTTTTCCTTTTCCCCTTTCCCTTTCCTTTCCTTTCCCTTTTTCCTTTTCCTTTTCTTTTTCTTTTTCTTTTTCTTTTTCTTTTTCTTTTTCTTTTTCTTTTTCTTTTTCTTTTTTTCTTTCTTTTTTCTTTTTTTTTTTGTTTGGGAACAATACTCAAAAACCCATTGCTTGAGCCCTCCCTTCCAGACACAGGCGCCTCTCTCCTGGCTGCCCACCTGATGGCGTTATGCCGGGTGTGGCGACTTACCTCCTTCGCTACCTATTCTTGTATTCTCTTCCTCGGATCCTGTACTCGCGCAGGGTCAATTGTCCATGGAGTGCCCGCCCGACGATCTCTCGTCGTCGGAAGCCCTTGTGACCTCGTTGCCTCCAGCCTCCGCACCATTGTCCTCTGGGCTCTCCGGAGTAGCCTCAGGAGCATCTTTAGCAGTGCGGTTGCTGATCTGGATCATTTGGCTGGTGTGAACCACAATAGTAGGTTCTCCAAGCCCGGGGGCAAGATTTTGTGGGAAGTTGGGAGTATTTGGCAGACCGTCGTTGATGCGAGCATTGTTCTTCACGGCCTTGGTCATTCTAGTTCGACGCTTTCTTGCGGGTCGCTCATTCGTGCTGAGGCTAGGACCTTGAGGGCTTGGCGCATCAGTCTCTTGTGACCTGTATCGCTTGCGGGGAGCGTCTAGTGATGTCGTGGTTGCTTGGGTGTTGTTCTCATTGTCCGGTAGCGTATGAGATTCCGACAGCTGCTTCAAGTCAGTATTTCTGATTGGTTCACTTGTCTTGCCCTCTTACCCCAAAATGGAATGGCTGCACGACCAAAAGAAAGTAATTTATATCATTACCTCCCACTTCTCCTTCTGCGCCCTCTCATATTCTTCTAACCATCTGGCCCTCTCTAGACGAGTTGCATTAATCTTGATCTTGCGTTCTTGTCTGCAATTGTCCAATTCCTTTTGTTTAGCACTGCACTCATTCGACTTGGTTCGAATCGAGTCTGTCATGCCGTTGAGCTTTTTCTGCAGAGCTTGAATTTCGATCTGCAGAGCTTGAGATTCGATCTGTTGAGCTTGAATTTCGATCTGCAGAGCTTGAGTTTCAATCTCGATATTTGACGCTTTCTCTTCGTAGCTTCTATGAGCTTCTGTGATTTCCTGCTCATATCTTTGGCCAACAGCATCCACTTCTTGCTGTGAAGTTTTGATCTCATCGCGGTATTTGTTAAACTTTAAGGCAGATGGCGAGGTCATGATTGCAGATGTAGATAGGTTTTATGGATATATAAAATTTTCAAATATAGACAAAAGTGTCTCTTGTGCGAGTGAAGATATGATTTTGACGGCAAACCCTCTGGCCAAAAGAGTATAGATCGGATACAATATATAATTAGGAAAAGGAGGTAGGAAGTACAGGCCTTAGTCTCTGCTCTTCTGGCAAGATAGAGAGAGCAAGAGGGGAGGAGAGGGTAATTTATAGAGATTTCTGCCTGCAATCCCAGAGAGGATAGATCAGAACCCCCACCCCCACCCCAAAATTGATACTGTGACAGCCTTATCTTCCTCCTCGTTTGGCATGCACTGTATTCTATTCTATTGGAGAAGCATGCCTGGGCAAGGGTATCTACTTGCAAACCTGGCAAAATCCAATCAATATGCATCTATCTCCTGTTTGTCACCTATGTTGTGGCTTTTTGTGGGCCTGAGGCAAGCAAGATGTACGTGAAGACGACAAGAAGGAACAAATTGTGCTTCCCTGCCTTATGGCATCCAAATACACACCGTACTTTCAAACTTATAAGGGTCAGTCGTCTTTTGAAGGGGGTGGCCAAAAGGAACACCTAAAGCGTGGGGTGTGACGTGTCTCTTTTGCCATCAGAGGAGGGCGTTGTCGTCGCAGCCCCAAAACGCATTGGGCTTCGTTTCTGCCACATCTGGGCATATTTTTATTTTTTTGCACTTGACTAAGTCCCTGGTGATAATGACCCCTGTTCGCCATATGCATGTGTCACACCTCTGCTAGAAGCGCGTACAGAAAATATCCAGACGAGGGTGTCAGGTGCGTCCCTCGAGATCCCCTCACTAGCCACCTTTGCCTTCTTTGAGAGAGAAGGAACTGAAATGCAACATACAAGTCCTGCAAATAAGGTTTTTCCAAAGGTACGTGTCGCTACACAATATGTGAAAGTGGTCTAGTGCCAATGCTTCACAGTTGTCCATGTCACTGTCTTGAGGTAGCTGCCAGCCTCAACAGAGACGAATTGCCAAAGCTATGTGAATTCCTATCGGCTCTGAAAAGAGAACCATTGCATATACATACCACTATGCCAAAATTTTCACACCTTGTAATAAGCCAGCAAGGGAGAGAACAAGTAACTCTATCTTGCATTCTCAACAAGGTGCTACTGAATCCGGACTAATTCTCCAGCCCACCCATGATCTTCATGTCCTCATGCATACGCTTATGTATGATTAATACTTTTCCCCCCCATCACTCATGTATTATCGTTCTTCAGAGATGCAGCTGCTCTGACCGCTTCTTGCGTAATGATCTACCTCCAGAGCTGCCTCTTTCGGACCACCTTGTAAAAGTCCAAACGCGGTCTGATTTCTTCAAACGCGTAGGCAGCTACACGTAGCTACGCGACGCGACTGAGGGGACGCAATACACGCGGACAAAACTCCACGCGTCCCAAATGTTTAAATTCACCTGCAAAGTAATCACAAGAATTACACCTGAAATACATTGACTGAGAGATCTACCCCGACGCTTAATCATTTTCAATACCCGCTCATGAAGTCATCGGTACAGACTTTTTCTTGGTTCTGTCGGTGGAAAAATCCTGGGGAGGGGAGAAGGCCACGGCGTCCGAGAGGAGGTCCACAGCAGAAGAGGCTGTCCCCTGGGTTCCTTGAGCGGCAGCAACCTTGGTATGAGTCACGAAAAAGAACACGTCAGGAGGGAGCAGATGCAGCAAGGCTATGCAATCATCATCCCATTCCACGTCGTGGTGATTGACCCCAACGGTCTAGATCCAAAGAAAAGCGTCTATGATGCGATCTCCCCTCTCACACTCATGATATACTGCCCGCTATTACATTCGTCATTAGGTCATGATTGTCCGAGTAGTCAATCACGACGTCCACCACGCAGACCCCCTTGTATGCCAGTGCCTCCTTCATCACACTCTCGATCTCTTCGGATGAGTGTGCCCTTAGCCCCTTTGCCCCGAAGGCCTCTGCGTACTTGACAAAGTCCACACCGCCCAGGTCGACGCCTGCACTCCGACCGTACTTATCAACCTCTTGGAACTCCACCATGTTATACTTGCCGTCGTTCCAAATGAAGTGTGTAATATTGCAGCCCTGCTGCACGGCTGTCACCAGCTCCTGTCCGCTAAACAGAAAGCCGCCGTCGCCGCTTACGCTTACTACCTTCTGCTCGGGGCCGTGGACTAGTGAGGCGCCGATAGCCCACGGCAGGGCGACACCTAGTGTCTGCTGCGCGTTGCTGACCAGAAAAGTCTTCGGGGCATAGGAATAAAAGAAGCGAGATAGCCATATGTATAGACTTCCCACGTCGCTGGTCACGGTTGTGCTGGTGGGGATCATTCCCTGCAGCAGCCTGATGAAGTGGAGAGGATGTACAGGGCCCTTCGGGTTGACGGCGCCCTGGGCCTTGGCGCTGGTCTCCCACTCGTGGAAGGTCTTGTAGATAGACTGGCCAACTTGGGTGTCTTGAGGGCGCGCCACCGAGGACACTCTGTCGGTAAGCGCGGCTAGGTTGTCAGCCATCGAGCCAATGAGCTCTAGCTTGGGGCTGTAGGACACGCTCATAGCGGCCTGGGTCGTGTCCATGTGGATGATGGGCAGGCTATGTCCCTCGATATTCCACTGGTTGGCGTCGTATTCTGCCTGGTCGTACCCCACAGTAATCACAAGGTCCGAGTGCCTGATCATCTGGTCGCCCGGCTGGTTGCGGAAGAGCCCAATACGCCCGTAGAAGAGATGAACTAGTTCCTGAGAGATAGCACCCGCTGCCTGGAAGGTCTCTACGACTGGGATGGGGTATTTCCTCAGGAACCCATGGACTGCATCGACCACGTTCTGGTCCGCACCTCTCATGCCCAGGAAGAGCACCGGAAACTTGGCCTCGCTGATCAGCTTGGCCGCTTCAGCCAGAGCGGCACCGGAGGATGGTCCATACGCAGGCGGGATAAACGCGTGAGCCGGTGCGGCAGGCATCGATGACTTGTGGCCTGCCGTCATGATATCGATTGGTAGGCTCACAACGGTAGCTCCCTGGGGGGTGGCAGCAGCCACGCGGAAGGCATCCAGCATGATTTCCGATACCTGGTCCTCAACCACGGCAGCGGTGACCTTCTTGGTGACGGGCCTCAATAGGGCGACGGCCTGCAGGCTCTGGTGGGTGCGCTTCGCAGCCTGCGACCGCTGGACGCTGCCCACGATGGCTACCACGGGAGCTCCCTCGTCGTTGGCCGTCACCAGGCCTGTGACAAGGTTACTCGTGCCAGGACCCGAGGTCGCAATGCAGACTCCTGGCCGACCTGTAATCTTGCCAATCGCCCCTGCGATGAAGGCTGCATTCTGCTCGTGGCGGCAGACGATGAGTTTGATCTCGGGATGGTCGATGAGCGCGTTGAAAACCGAGTCGATCTTTGCTCCAGGCACTCCAAAGACGTATTTGACCCCAGCAGCCCGCAGAGAATCGATCACGATGTCCACGGTTTCCACGTCTGAGGACATACCGGCAGTTGACTTGAGTTTTTCCACCGGGTCCAAAAGGAAGAAAGAAAATTAAATCTTGCAAACTGAAGCGTCGTGACCATGAACTGTGCAGACTGTGCTATAGTGAGATATAAAAATTAACTTTTGTGACGTCGTCGAGTAGGAGGTGAGGCTAGGCGTGATGACTAAGCAACCCTCTGCCTGCGACCTCTCATCGTAGAATGCCCTCAACACGTTCCTTCAACAACATCGCCATCTGCCTCCTCCTCCATCTGCCTCGTTTGCCCCACAAGATATCATCTGTTCCTCCAGCTTCATCGCTTCATAGTAACCTTTGTAATCCTTTGTTTTACCAAAGTTCTCAACACGTTCATTCTTAGTGCACGGGCCAATCCTTATTTCAACAACACCTCTTTTCTCGGCTGGTGACCGCCTCTCGATCCCTTCATCATGGCACCAAATGAGATCTTCCAATACTCCATCGTGTCCGCCCTGATGGACGGCGTGGCTGACCAAGGCCTGCCAATCTCGACCCTCCTTAGCCACGGAGACCACGGCCTAGGCACGTTCCGACACATGGTCGGCGAGATGATCGTTCTGGACGGCGTGGCTTACCAGATGAAGTCCGACGGCTCCGTGGCGTCCGTTGACGTGAGCTCGGAGTCCAAGGTCGTGGCACCTTTTGCCATGGTCACGCATTTCCAGCCAGAGCAGACCACCGGGGCGGTACTATCAGATAAGGCCGATCTTTTTGGCTTGTTGGCCTTCCTCCTACCGGAAGCCCACAATGTTTATCTTGCCATTCGCATACAGGGCGTCTTCAAGAGCGTCACAGTCCGGACGGTGGGCGGACAGAGCAAGCCTCACGAAGGTCTCACCGAGGTCGGGGCCCACCAGACGTCCAAGACTTTCGAGGAGCCAATTGAGGGAACGATCATCGGCTTTCGCTCACCAGCGTATATGCAGAACGTGAGCGTGGCCGGCGACCACCTTCACTTCATTAGCGCGGACAAGAAGCGGGGAGGCCATCTCCTTGCTCTGGTCTCAGATGGCGAAGTCAACGTGGAGGTGGCGCCGGCGTACAAGTTCCATCTTGAGCTCCCGGCACATGATCCGGAATTCAACGAAGCTGAGCTAAAAGGTGATGCTGCGGCTGTTGCCGCTGTGGAAGGATAGATTCTGGATAGGAGCCTTTACAACCCGACTTTTTCCATAGCCCATCCAAGGACTGTGCCATGTTCCATTCTGTGATGCGTTCAAACTTCCCATGCTCATGAGTCTTGCTGATCTGAGGCTCACTTTGACACTATCAACTCCATTACAGAATGAAAAAATCTCTCTGTTGAGCGCATAGTTAAGCACGTGCTGTGTTCTAGCAACTTGGGCTTGGGCATTCATTATTGCTGGATCTCTCCTATGTTACCTGCTAGATAATTACGTATGATTCTCGAAGAATATTTTCATTTGCTACCTTCGGTTGGCCAGCGTCAACTTCTGATTCTCTCTACCATTTGCCTTGCACATGGCTGTCATATCCGCTAACAACCTGGAGAAGATCTACTTTAGCTATTATTATTTTTTTGTCGGGGATATTGAAATCAAGAACCAAGAACCATGACCTAGGCAGAGCCTGACCAGGTGTGCTATCGGTAATATTTTCTTTGAACAGGAGTAAATACCTACCACTACCCAAACACACGTTGATTCCCAAGGATCATCGCATATTCAGTTGGCCTTGTTGCATGGTCAGAACACGAAGCCATCTCTGAGTCGTTGGGTGTTGCGCAAACATTCCCAAATTCGGAGGGACGGGACTGTGAAAGTACTTACACAAGTCGGGAGAATCGTGTACAAGGTGCCGCAGCCTCCATGACAGCCTCCAGTGACGCACGGAAAATCTTCCACGACTGTCGCCACGGACGTCGGGCAATCACAAGGATTAGTGATCGTCAAAAGCTCGACGCACTCTGGGAATATGCAGGTTGAGCAGACGAAACCCGTGGCCGTCACAGTCGGGCATGCATTGTTCGGAACCGCCGTTGTTGTCGTTGTTGTTGTAACGCTCTCGTGGTGGTGCTTCGTGGTCTTAGGTGGGCGTCCCGCCTCGGCCAGGGTGGCCAGCGCGCCGCTTATACTCTTATCAGTCATCATTTCCGATCTCTAATCACTACCCGAGGACTTACACGAGGATAATGAGGTACGACTTCGAGAGCATTGTCAGCTTCGACTTGGATAGAGCGTGTTGACAACAAGGTAAGACAGTTTTCCACAAACGAAGCTGTTCCAAGACTAAAAAATGCGCCCCGGAATCGCGGGGCAGACGCCATACTTTAATAACAACACACGAGGAACTCCAAATGCTCTATTCTGGAATTGGTATGTGTGTCAGCAGTCGGACTCGTCTTCCCAGTCAGACCACTGCGTTAGAATCGGGCCGTCAATGTTACAAAAGAAGGAGTCACGTGTACTACAATTGGGACAAATACGAGCTTACCCACACTCTCAAGACACAGGTTTTGAAACCTCGGGGTCCTTTAACTTTGCTCACATCTTTGAGACCTCTCAATGCTCAAGTTTTGGAGTATAGAGCTCCTCAACAAAGATGTATGCAATATTCGGTGGGGCCCAATCCATTTGGTGCTCTTTCTGGACTGGACTTCCTGGGTATCTCCTCAGAAACAGAAGGAAATGAACGAGACCAGAGCACTGCTGGGGATGCATAAGTACTCGTCCCGTCGATCTGCATCTGCTGACATTCCTGTCGCTTTCCTACTTGGATAGGTATGGCAAGTGCCAAGTCTGCTGACCCAGATTCGGGGGCCAAGTCATCAAGACCTAATTGTGTCGGGCGTAATTATTGATTGCTATGGGTGCTATGGGTGCAGCTATCTGGATCACCAAGCAAATGGTCTACCCGCTATGGCTTTATGATGAGACAAATTTAGTCATTCCAGACAAGGGTTGTCTAATTCTATGATGATCGATCATATTTCGCTCCTATCACCTCAGACTAGAGTGGTTCTCTTTCCCCAGCATTGTTTAGTCATTTTAGTAGAGGAAGGGTGCTGTAGACAAGCAGTCCGAGATCCAGAGGCATCTAGTAACGACAATTTAGAAGCATAGGAACCTTTCACACCACAGATCTGTGATCGGTAGATGAGATTGATGTGAGTAGAAGAAAAGTTGGGAGGCAGTGGGTAGAAAAAGAAGGGAAGGACAAAGAGGAGGAAAGACAACTAGAAAACTTCAATACAGATAACCTACAATGTTATCCGGTACTTTCGTTCAATGGAGACTCGGATACATCCAGAAAGGCCTTTGCAGCGCTCCAATTCCTCACATTGTCATCTCCTCCTCAGCTGCGTTCAATATTACAGTCCAATACTCTACATTTCTAGTATGGATCCATAGGGTCTTTGGTCGTGTACAATGAGACCCGGTTTTGCGGAACGTAGTGCTGGCTTTTTTTGTGATTTATCTACCATACCTACTTACTTAATACCTATTGGGGTAGGTTTCATGGAACCAATGGATGGATATCTAGAAATTCATGGAGATGTTCTCATTTCCAGATATATCATCTCTAACATCACGGAGAACAATGGCCGTTAGCTCTCTTGTAAAGCAAGCATAAAATGACTTCTCTCACATGTAGTCAGAAACATGGGGTAAGCAAATACAATTAAGACCAAAGTCCCCCTCTCCAAAGTTAGCGTTGGCTGGGATTGACCCGAAGACATCTGGCTGACGCCAGCACAGCCGGCCATTATCGTGAGGCCGGCGCCGCGAAATCCACACACCGCACGTGTTGCGCGCTGGAAACGGACTTTGGAAACACCACCTCCGATTGTTGCATTTCACACATTCTACGGGCGATAGATGCATAGTAGATTGATTTCCTTCTTCAGTCAACCTTTGCGCTATTTTACCCCCGACCAACTTCTTCACCTTTGGCTGCGATAGTTACGTGAACATCCTCATTTTTCCCTCGGGTCTGATCCTACCGTTTTCGCCGCAACATTCACCCTCCTTACAAAGTGCTGATTGTGTTCTATGGAGTAGGAGTTACTGAACACTTAAATCCGAACTTGACAACTTTACCTTGTATTGGCCTGCATTGTAGACCCAGTGGGCAGTGGAGGAAATCAACAAGGGCACGCAACCTTGATATTGTGAAGCCGTATACCTGAACCAATTACCTGTAAGCCAAGTTAGGCCAACGGGCTTTTGCTGGGAGGAATGAGGCCGAAGGACGTCATGAACTCCATAGCTGACTTATTATTAATTGCCATCAATCATTTCCGAGGCGCTGTGCCGCGCAATTGTGACAGGTGCTGTTATCGCCGAGGCTCCCTTGAGGCACGCCTGGAGAACGAGTATAAATAGGCAAGACCTGAACGAATGTTCTTTCAGGAGTCTGTTTAATCTTGTTCATCGCGCTTCCTTTGCCCTCCTGATCCTTCACAAAATCAAAATCCAATCAGCTTCACTCTAAGCCTGACTCTTCGACCGTAACAAAGAATTTCGTTCGATCATGTCCTCCGAACGCCCTGCCTACAATGCTGCGCCCTATGACACGACGACAACCGCAGATGAGCTTACCGAAAAGTACAGCAGCCAGATCAAGGACAAGATCGTCCTCGTCGTAGGGGCATCTCTGACCAGCATCGGCGGCATCTTCGCCGTGAGCATCGCCCGCGCCCAGCCCCGCCTGCTCATCCTGGCCAGCCGCAGCATCGAGAAGATGCAACAGACGGCGGACGCCATCACGACGGCCAAGACACGTGTTCTCCAGGTCGACCTCAACTCTCTCGCTTCCGTCCGCGAGGCGGCATCTGCTCTCCTGTCCTATGAAGATGTCCCCCACGTGGACGTCGTCATGCTGAACGCTGGCATCATGGCCGCCGATTACGCAGTCTCGCCGGACGGCTTCGAGAGCCAGCTCGCCACCAACCACCTGGGGCCTTTCCTCTTCACCAACCTGATCATGCCCAAGATCCTCAAGTCCGAAGCGCCGCGTATCATCCCTGTGAGCAGTGGAGGCCACCGGCTCAGCGCCATTCGGTGGGGCGACTATAACTTCAGCGTATGTCCAAAATCCAGTCGATAAGAGAAACTTATTCTTTTTTTTTTATCCTCTTAAAATCCCACTTTCTGCTCGTAGTTGGTTACTTGACCCCGAATCAGCGATTTCAGATGACTCACATATCGCCTCTGTAGAACGGCGAGACATTCGAAAAATGGCGTGCTTATGGGCAGTCCAAGACGGCCAACATGCTCTTCGCCCGCAGCTTGGCAACAAAGCTCGGCGAGAAGTACGGGGTACAGGCGTATAGCCTCTGTCCCGGGCTCGTTGGCGGCACCCGGCTCGGCGTACATCTCGACCCGGCCGTGGACTATCCGCAGATGAGTGAGTGCTTGTCCTCCTACTTCTCGATCTTTGTCGCCTTTGCAGATGGGGCTCATGAGTGTGCTGAGACTTTGTATAGCTGCCATCGACCGCGCGCTCGGGAATGCAGAAGGGTGGTTGCTCTTCACAGGTAGTTTTCCCCCCAAGAGCATCGAGTGCGGTGCTTCTACCCTTGTCTTCGCGGCTTTCAGCCCTGATTTGAAACGTAAGAGCCCAACTGTCATACCGGTGAACTCCTGTTGATCAAGAGAAGCTAACCTGAAGAGAACAGACGGGAATGGCGGCCTTGTGCACGATTGCCAGCTCGCTGATTTGGCGACTTCCGACTATGTCAAGGTGTGGGCTCGGGATGATGTCGAGGCTGAGAGGTTGTGGAAGCTGACTGAGAAACTGGTGGGGCAAGAGTTTGTTTACTGATCAGAGCAGCGTTCCAATGGTTCAGTAATCGTGTACATGGGGATCTTAGAACCTGTACATCCCGTTCTATTGTCTCTAGAACAGACACACGTGATCGAGTATCTTGGTCGATGATTTGATGGGAAGCAATCTTGACCATTCGAATAACAAATATAGCCTGAATGACTACTATTCCACTCTTTGAGACACGCCAGTATGATCCAAATACATTGAGAATCAGTGCTTTCAGTACAAGCTTCTTCACAGGCGCAGCATAAAAGGATACTATGCTCTACAGTACCTGTCACACATCACCTCTGTGGGTTGCAACTCGCATCTCGATTTGCTTGATTTCCTCGACTGAGTCAATCAACTTAGAAGACGAAACCGCTTGAGCTCCCGTCGTATGCGCCGGAGTTGAAGAAAAGAAGTGGATCCATGGACTCCTCGAGCTAGATTAAAATCAGCGCAATCACCATTTGAGCTTACAAAAGCCTTACATAGAGCCGCTCAGAAACAGGCAAGAGACATACCGTGTCGCCAAGGTCGAAGTCAAGATTCTCAAAAGTCGGCGGTGATACTCGAGTCGAGCCCAACGCCGTCGCCTCGTGGCTTGCCACATACGCCTGAAGTGTTTCAAGGCATTTCTGCAAAACATCCTTGATGGTCTCAAAGAATGCGGTTTCGACGTTTTCGCCTGCCTCCAATGCCTTGATCTGAGCCAGCAAGGCCGAGGCAAAGCCGAATCTCTTGAGGTTTGGGTTTCCCTTGGCGATGATCTCGTACAGCTGCGTCCGAATGTGCTCTAGTTGGCGCGTGATGGGCTGTCGAGCCTGCTGAGCAAGCTGTTGGGCCGGATCGCCTGAAAGTGAACCTAGAGTATTCTCCTCCTCTTGGATTTGTGCGTTGACCTCGAACGCAAGAGTGATGATGACATCGAGGCTCAAACCACCGCGCAGGTGGCCGGACCCATGGACCATTAGACTGGAGAAATCACTTGTAATCGGTGATGGAAGGTTCAGCTCGTCGGTGTAAGAGGCCATGACCATGCTTGTCTCAAGGCAAACCTTGCGAGATAGGTAGAAGCGCGGATCCTGTAGAGCTTCAAGCATGAATGGTCGGTGAAGTAAGAGGATGTGCTTGCGAAGGTACATATCTAAGCATTTTTGGTTGAAATCTGCATCGGGCCCTAGTGCCTCCGAGTGAGAAGCGAAGAAGGCTGACACCTCTGCGCAAGCCTTTCGCACCTGGTTGGCGAGGTTCACGATGGTATGGTATGAAGCTCTAGGCCCGGTCCTGTTGATCACTTCCAAAACACGGATCCGTAATTGTTGTGACTGCAGCAGCACTAGCTGAATTGTTGTGTCCGTGACTCGATCACCTAGAGAGTATGACCGCCCATAAATAGGTTCATCCGTCACTTCTGAATCATTCATGTCCAATGGCCTCGTCACGTCGCATTGCGTAAGTTCCACTGGGGGGACTGTGCCGTCTTCGAGCGACGAAACAAGTGCTAGCTCTACCACAGTGGACCATATCCGAGCCATGAACTCGGCTTGTGCACGCGAGAGGTTTGGAAAGCAGTCCTTGTCCCGGTGGAGACCCATCCGCACGGCAAGCGAGAGCAAAGCAGCGGCAGAGAAATACGGCGAGGGTCCGAGACCATTTACATGGCGTGCAATGACGAGCAAGGAAAAGATCTGTAGACCTTGCAAGTTCATGGTTGACTTCTCGTTTGTGGCCAGCCATAACTGAGCCGTGTTAATCCATTGTCTGACTTGACGTGTTGACTGATCCATACATCCGGCAAAGGCCGCGAACGGCATGCCGATGGATAGAATCAGGATATATTTCATGGCGAAAGCCTATAAAGAGACAATCGGACATCAGCCAAGACCTGACCCATAGGGATTCAGGTGAACGATATATTGGGTAACCAAACTCTATCGGAATGTGTGCCATTCGTGCAAGATGAACTCATGTGCAATTGCCAAACTCCAGCCAGAAAAAAGGGCGGGTATTTGATTCATTTGTTCGTTGGGGGGGGGTCAACGGGAGGCAGCAATAAATGTGCCACTGACCTTAGGAAGAGATTCAGGGTCTTCCCAGAACTGATTGATCTGCTCCTTCAATCTTGGTATACTCAAGATGCGATACATGCGCTCGAATTTTCGCAGATAATGTGTTGCAAGGGTATCGCAGACACTCCGCGGCGGGAAGAGACTGAGATCTGAGGGGTCTATTGGGGCTTCGGCCTGCTGCTTTGCTTTCAAAGAGTAACGCAGACTTCTGAGCTCTTTCCACGTCTTCGTCATATCCGTTCTGTGCTGGCCCAAGTCCGGCTCCACGTCGGCGTCAAAAGAGGCGAAATTGAAGACCTTGTGTTGGCAGGCTCTCATCAGCAATGAACACAACCCTGGGATAACAAACTTCACTAGTTACCTTATCAGCAGTATGGACCCAATGTGTCTCGCCAAACATTCTGACTTTGTCCTGTGTGCAGCGCAGGCGGGGCTTGGTAGGCTGTAGTCGCAGACCGTCCGTGGCGTCTTTCTTACCACTAAGCACCAGACGAGAACTGGCCGCTTGGTCTTCAAGACGCCTTACACGTTCTTCAAGCCTCAGAATCAACTCATTTTGAGTCGGTAAAGGCTTATTCTCTAGGGAAACTTGGGGTCCTGTGACAGCATGCCCCGGACCGTTGTTGAGAGGAGCGGCGGTTACGTCTGTGATGGCGGACGCCGCAGAGCCATGATCCTCACCACGAGCAATTGAAACCTCAAACCTGCCTTCATCATACAGAGAATGTGAATTGGGAGGAGGGACGGGCGCGGTCTGCTCGTCTGCTGATGAATCTATGCGAGGAACAACGAGGTCGCCCGGGTTGTTCCGGTACGCGCAGTTCAGCCGTGTCCTTGACTTCAAGCAAGGCCCACAGGGTAAGCGTAGATCGCAGCGAACTTTTCTAGTTCGGCATTGTTCACATGACTTGGCGAGTCTCGGTTTCTTTCTGGGTTGTTCGGAACCAGCCTCTGGTGGCATGTTGGTTTTGTGAGCTTTGTCGTGGGCGAAGAAGACTTGGAAGGACATCACCAGGTTTCGGGTAGTGGCAAGGGGGCTAGAGCATATATCAATATTATGGGCGGTCACCACAGGGTTAGGGTCAGCCTTGCTTACACCGGAGTCTTCGGTGCCTAATTGCACTGACTCCTCATTTGCAAGCACCAATAACCAATCATCAGCAATTACTGTCTTTTTATCTTCTCCTCTCTTCTGAGCTAATTCATGCTGTACTCAGGCTCAGTCCTAGAGACTTGCCATCGATCCCCCCTCAGGCCAACCCGGCGTTCTCCTATAACTCTGCGTCAGACCCACAATCTTCCACTCCCCCGCCCCGCTTCCCCCAGTCTTGCCCAGAGTATATGCAAACGTGCCGTAATGATGCAGCTCCTCATCAAAAGTGACCTGAAACGGGCTCCAAGCCATAGCGAACAGCGTGTCGATCCTCACCTCGGTTGCCTCCAGGTCCGGCGCCTCGTGGAGGACGGGCCCCGGCGGCTGGCCCTCCCGCCGCTTCTTGCCGTCCTCGATGAGCTTGATGAAGGACTCGATGTCTGCACGGAGATGTACCGTGAGCTTTGCATCGGAACCCCCCGTAGCTGCAGCTTCGGCGGAATGTTCGAGCGGCAGTGGGGGGTCCTGTCGGAGGATGGTGAGGCCGGCGGCGGGGAAGAAATGGGTCTGGAGGGTCTTTGTGTCTGCTGCGTTGATTGAGTCGAAGAACGCCTGGATGAGAGACTTGATGGACTGGATGTCCTTGGCGTGCTGTGTGTTGAGGACAGTCATGGTCTGAGTAGTATTGTAGATGTAGGCTAGAGATTTGTGAGTGAAGGTTCGTGAGTAAAACACAGATAGTCCGCATGGAGACGCAACTGGAGTTCATATATAATTGTTCACATACCTCGGCAGCTCGGGCGAGATGGAGAAGCCGACGCGATTGTTCCTGAAGCCGAGACTGATACTCGCTCAGTACGACCCCGGAGACGGTCAAGAGGGGTCCATCGCATTTACTCCATTCCTGTCTTGCACTCTCGTTGGATTTCCCGGAATAAAAACAGTATCTGGTGCCCGAGAAGATGCTCTTACACCTTTGGTCTATAGACATGGGCTGTCTAACAGCGTCGTTTGAGGGTGCCAACTTACGTTCCACAACACACCAACAACATTTCAGTGTCAAGGAGTTTCTCATACAGACACTAAACCACTATTTCCTATTCATCGTAGATACAACTACCCACCACACGCGCGCACAGTTCATCTCAGGTAGTAGTAATCAGCTCTTCCCGGATCCCTCGTCGACGTCGCTCCTGAGCTGGCGTTTCACTCAAATCAAAAAGCTCCAGCAGCCCATTGACTTCCAAGATGAGCAGGACCAACGTTCAATCGTCGCGCGTCCACCTGTATCGTCACTCCAAGCAGCAACAAAGCCCGATACTCCTCCTTCGCCTTGCTGACATTGATGAAGTTCCCAAGACAGCCTGGTCTCCACTGCGAATTTCCTTGTTACAAATGTATCTTTGCTGGTTTGGCCACATGAAATAGAACTAAAAAAGAGTAGTGGTAGTGGTAGGAGTAGTAATAATATAATCGAAAATTAATGAAGGGGGTATATGAAGCGTCCATTGCCAGTAGTCTGTGAAGAAAAGGGGGTATTCAGGTTTGGGTACAACAAGGAAAACTGGAAGTGAGCTACATCGACGCTCCAAGAAAGAGAGAGAGATTGCCGTCTGGCTCAGTACCTTTCCCACATCTAGCCACCAACTCGAATTTGAAGTAGGTCCTGCCAGTGGCTTTCAGAGGTCCCACTATGCACTCATCGGCAGGTTCGCTGGGACCTCGCCATTCTCCAACTGCTTGCTTCTCTCACTTCCGACCCTGGACAATCCCAGCTTCTCAAGCCCCGAGACGGCGCTATCCTCGCCGGTGCCGTTGTAGATACCCAGCCCGCCACCGTTTGTCTCTTTGCTGTCAGCCTTCTTTTCCTCGTCGCCCTCCACCTTCTCGTCGAGGTTCATCAGCGCCGGAGGCCTATGGCGCATCTGGCGGGCTTTTTGTAGCGAGATGGTCTTCTGCTGGTAGCTGGTCACAATGGGTTGCGTGTCGTCGCGATCAATGGTCGCTTTCATCAGAGCCGCCATCCATAGCCTGCCCTGTTTGATATTAGGGACGGCAAAGTAGTGAACCGTGGGCTTCGTGAAGTTGACAGCCCGGGACAGGCCAGCCCGAGGAGGGACAAGCTTAAAGATGAAGATGGAGTCGGGCGTGGAGGTGATGTCGATGCTGGCTTGAGTATCAGCAAGGGTCGCTACGGTGGTGTTGGCGGGTATCGTAGGGGTGCTCCCTGCGCCGGTGAGTGTTGCGTGGAGGCCCGTCAGCCGTTCATTGTCTGCTGGGAGCACCCTGTGGAATGAAATATCGATGAGGCCCTTCTCCTGCTCATCATCCTCCGAATAATAATAGGCGAGCCGCCTGCCCTTGAGAACGAAAAGTCGTGGTTTCCAAGTCGTCATAAGTGTGTTGCTCTTCTTCTTCATCCAGCCGCTGTAATCGGCATCCACCATCGCCTTGCGGGGAGACACCTTAAGCAGTCCACGTGTGTACGCACTAGTGTCCTTCTTGGACTTCTTCTTGCTGCCCTTGGTCGCCACGGTGGTCATGGTACTGGGGCTCTTGGTCGTGTCAGGTGAGTCCATCTCGAAGCTGGGACCAACACTGGGGGTGCTGGATCCTGTCCTGGATGGAGACTGCAGAGGAGAATCCCTGAGAGGTGAGTCCAGACCTGGCGCGACCTTGGCTCGCTCCTGGCCGGTGATTGCGTCGGAGATGGCCCTCAGCCCGGGGACCTTCAGCGGGCTCTTGAAATCCATGCCCTGCCCCTTTCCTGGTGAGACAGGTGTCAAGGGCGACACTGTCAGGTTGTCGGCGGAGACGTTGTCAAGTTTCGTGACGGTCGGGGGCGGATCCTTGCTTGGTAGTACAGGGCGCAGCGAATCGGTCGTAGTTGTCGACAATGTCCTCCTATGGTTCCCAGCCGCTGCCGCCGCCGCCGCCGCCGCCGTGGTGCCATAATACTTCTGCGCCGCTGTCGACAGTGGTTCTCCTCGAGCCGAACCGAAGCTGCCAAACCTCGAGTGCCGCGCCATGGCAGTTGCGCTCCTCACCCTCTGCTCTTCTGTGTAACTTGTGTTGCGGCTGTGTGACGCCACACTATCACGCTTTTTCAGTACGTTCCTAGGCTTTCCACCCTCCGTGCTGGAGAAGTAGCCCCGGTCGAGATCGACAGCCGAGTCCTGCAGCTCGACGTCGGCTGCCAGGAAGCCAGTACCAGAGAGCGGCCTCGAGCCAGAGACAGGTCTATTTGAAGCCGAGGCACCCCCAAGTGTCCAATTCCGGTCAAAGGAGGGCTGCTTCTTATGAGCCTGCTCTGCCAGAGGAAAAGTTCCGCTGGAGATCAGCTTCGGGGTAGAGCTGGCAACATTTCCGATGGCTGTGCCAGGAATTCGGAACTCGGTAGACGAATGTCTCCTCGAATGGTGAAGGTCGCGGACAGAGGCAGCCGACGGTCGCTTCTCGTGGTTGGGTCTCGTCGGGCTATCCAGTATCCTCTGTGACGCTGGAGACCCGGGGACGGCAGTAGGGTCGAGCTTAGGCGTTGATGCGATGGATCGGCGCTTCTGCTGCGACAGAGGCCTATCGTCGATAGGCGGTAGCTTGCTGATGGAGCCGATGGAACCAGTAACCGTATTGTTTCGACTCCTTGTTCTCCTCCCTCCACCGTCAGAGCCTGCTTCACTGCCGTAGGACAGCGTTCCCCTCCGCCCACCGAGACCGTTGACTTCGTCCTGTAGAGACTTGATCTTTTGCCAGGTCTTTAAGCGCCTCCCGACAGAGCCAAGATCAAAGGCTTTAATGAAGAGTGACGTCTGGTCCATACCCAGCAGCACTTCTCCGGAGATCTCCTGGTCTCGAAAGACCTCGCAGTGGTGCTTCTCGACGCCCGATGTAAAGAGGTACTCGGCAACCTGGTCGGGGTTCCAGGACTCCACCTCGAGACGAGAATGAGTGCCCTCCTCTTCTTCGTCCGTCTCCTCGCCCTGAATGTAGGACAGCCTGTGACCTATGTGTGAACTGTATTCGCTCCCAGAATCGTTGATTGTCCGCGAGCTGCCATTGCCCGGGCCCAAACGCAAGTCGTCGATATGCTCGTCAATAACGTTCAGCGTCTCGTGGAGGGCTGGGTGCCCGATCCCAGACGTAGCCTGAGGGTTACTTATGGCCGCGACGTTGGGCACGCTAACCGATGTATATGGTGGGGGGTTGGGGCTGGGCTGGGCTGGTAACGACAAAGGCTGAGCTTGTTCGGATGAGATCGCTGTGGGGGTAGGTTGTGTTGGAGGAGTGGCTTGTGGTTCTGGGTCTTTAGCAGGTGGTTTCGAAGGAATCGCGGTGGTTGTATTCTTAGGCGCAGGACGAGTATAGACTGTAATGTGATGGTTTCGAGGTCAGTGAATTGTAGCAGAGTGGCCAAGCCAGCACTGGCCGAAGGAGGAGTGAGAGCTTCTGCGACGACACAAGGCGTGGCCGTCAAATGAGGGAGGGGCTGTGGTCGATGGATGTGTTTGAACATCGAATGCGGCCGGCCAGGCGATTTGAAAGTCTTGGAAGTTGGGAGGCCCATCCCACGCAAGGGAAGGCACAAACGAGCCTGAACATACCTTCTGGAAAGAGGCCGCTGTTCCCGTTGGTCAAGTGCTTCCCCAGAAACCAGCCGTCACCAAACTCATCATCCCTCTCGACCAGTTCGACTCGATCCCCCTTTGCCAGGGTCAGCTCATCGGAACTTCGGGCAGTGAAGTCATCTATTTGAAAATGTGAACAAGCAAGATTAGCCACCGGAATGTCATTTGAGCGTTTCGAATCTCGGCAGTCGAGCACACAGACGCGCGTGCACCCTCATGCATGCATGCAGTGGGCGGATGAGGTCAGACCGAATCGGCAAGCCGAGTCTCAATCGTCTTCCTGGCCTGAGGCGCGCGAGAAAGAGGCCTGACGAGGACCAAGGGCAACGCGGCCAATGCCTGCTGGCATTAGGGGCCCCCCAGAGCCGAAAACCCACAGCTCATCTCACCAAGTGGGATTGCTCAGTTGCGGTCTGGAGTGGTGACTTACGAATGACCAACAAGATATCGCCCACCTCGGGCCTTACTGCTCCTGGGGCTGCCATCCTGTAGTTGTGTTGTGATCTCGCGATGCGTCTTGCACCTGTTCAGCACAGTCGCGACGCTCCAATGCCAGATGTCGATAAGCAGAGGATCGGGCCGGGAGGGGGGTGGACACCACGGAGAGACCGTTCCGCTCAGTGGCGACAAGACATAGAGATGGCGAGGTTGATGTGATTGTTGGAGGACGGGAGGGGCGAAAGACTGCGGTTGTGATGCTGGTTGGGGAAAGCAGACCGGCGCGCCGGCTGAATATGAGGTGAGGGGGAGAGGGGCGGGGGGCCTGCGTTGAGGAGGCCCAAAAGGAGGAGCAGCGGTACTCAGTCGAAGTTTGTTTGTTGCGTGGTGCAATTCGGGTTGCAGTCCCTTAGTTGACGGCACTCGAGGCCTAAAAGAGTGGGAAATATCCGGTGGGTTGGGGTCGGTCAAATCGTCAAGTGCCTGCAGCGTCAAGGGTGAGCCACGAGCATTGGCACCCGGGTTTGACGGTAACGAGCCGAGAGTGGAACGAGATTGTGATCAAGATGAAGATGCTCGGGCCCAGTCGGGGTCAGAGCTGAGGGGACTGGCGCAGGGCGAAGAAAGTCGAGTGGAGAGGGTCTCAGTCCTTTAAAGAGAGGCTTCTGAGGTCAGGCTCCGGGGCAGTAGCCGCCGTGAATTGACGAGGGTGGGTGTCTGGGAGACGGAGCAAGACAGGTGATGAAGAGATTGCCGTGCCTTCGAGGCGCCTCTCTCGGTCCAATTCCTGATGCTAAATCTGACGGGCCGGCTGCTGATGGGCGATGTCCCCACACTGACCCTTCCGCTTCCAGGAGGTCGTCGGTGGTTGTCTCCCACTTGGCGATAGAAACTGTGGAGACCTTGACAGATCCCTGATGAAGCACGCAGGAGTGAAAGTGTTCGTGATGGTCTGTGAGTCTTGTTACGGATACCGAAGATGAAATATCTGTGAAAGCCTTCGAGTCGCCCGGCATGCCAGAGCAGCAAGTTTGGAAAGGGTTTGTGTCAGGGTTCTTCAGAATAACTTTTTATCTGGAGGGTAAGATAAATTTGTTTTGTTCTGCCCCCCTCCACTTGGTTTAATTCTTTTGAAGGAACGGCTGAGTCGTCTGTCCCTAGAACAGAAATGATAGACGCGTGGGTCGGCTCGCAAGAGGTACCAGAGAAGCGAAGAGAAAAGATAAGTCAAGCTAGCCTAAAGCAACAGTCGAAGGGGCAGGTGTGGCAGTGGCAAATATAGATGAGAGCGATAGCAGGTCGCACAGGGGAAAATAGAGGACAGCTCCCGTTGTTGGACGGGACGAGGAATCCGCAGTCAGAAGTATCCAGCGGCTGGGTCCATACTGGCGCTTTCGGTATGTACGGACGGACGATAGTCAGCGTTACAAGGTATCGTGCTGTATGTGGAAATGCGCGTGATGGTGCATTTCCGTAAGAAGTAGCGCTGCTGTCGGATCGTATGCACGTCGGCGGAGGTAAAAATGGTGGAATCGTTGGTATTGGCGCCGCCCCGCCCAGCCCGCATGCAGGTGAGAGAGTATCAGTGGTGAGTGAGCGGTCCAGAGATTGAATTGCTGACTGGCTTCCCAGGGTCCCTTGGAGGCCCTGCCCTAGTGCCAGGATCTCGAAAGGCCCCCCGCCCCTCCAAAAATAAGCCTAGCCAGGCCCAGGCCCGGGCCAGCTGAGGAACCAAAGGTGCGCCTACGTACAAGGCCACTGCCGACGGGTCCTAACAATAATCTGGTTGTGGCTCACACAGTGACTTACACTCGCTGCTGGCACATTGCAGGCTGTCCAGTCACGGTACGACAACGGGGAAAATATATACATAGACAAGTTCGACTTCTCAAGAAGGGCATGTCAGCCAGACGAGGAGGAACCAGGTTTTGCCAGGTGATCAAAAACAGGGTTTGCGATCTTGCGGTGCGCGCTGCTGGCAGGGTAGTGTACCATACATACTAGACCACGTAGTACCTACAGAAGTACTTAGCATCGTAAGTATAGCACCATAGCACCGTAGCACCACAATAGTAAGACCCTGCTTCTGTGGCGGCCCCCCCCCCCCCGGACCCCAAACGTGCTCGCTAATTCACTAGTAGAAGGAATAACAACAACGTGGCTGTAGAACAATAATTTCACCGCGAAGGACTGTCAGCTCATCCGGCACTTTTTTCTTGTTTTTTTTTGTTATCGGACTGGAGAAGGAATAGGACAAGGGTCCTCTTACGATTTCACGGTGCACGCGGCGACCACTGACGAATTTTGCCCAGGTAGGACAGATGATCTGGAGATGCCATGCTGAAACTCCATATGACCGTGAAGAAAAAAGTATAATGCCCTACTGAAGATAGTCATGCGTTATGCCGTACTTTGGCAGCTGTACGCCACACACACACAGACTCGCCATATCGACCCTAGTCTCAACGGCTCATGGGTTCCCTCGAAGGTCTCATGCGACCCCCGGGGGACACCCACCGACCGGCTCCGGCACTGCCTATAGATGGTTGGTGGGCTGCAGATAAATCACCCGGAGCATCCAATCTATGTAGTACATAGACACGGCTTCCCATTTATCCATCAACTGTCGCCGGTCATGTGTAGCGAGCTCGCTTTTTGTATGGGAGGAGGCGGGTCCCAGCCTGCACCCGCACCCTCACGATCAGCCCGCTCGTCTTGTCCTGTGGTTTCAAGATTGCATGAAGGGGGAGAGAGAGAGTCTGTGTTGCGTGTGCGAGAAAGCGAGGAGAAGAGGAATATTTGTAAGAAGCACTCAGTCAGTCGAGCATTGTTTCCTTTCACCTGCGATGTTGGATCCAGCGCGAGTGTGGGGAACATGCTCTATGCCCACAGTGGAGATGTGCCTCGGCAATTTACCGTAGCCTCACCTGCGTCACATCTTCTGACATGCCTTGGGACAACCAGAGCTTCCGAAATACCAAATCGCCAGGTCAACGATCCATTGAAGACTCTCTTCCTCTCAGACGAGATTCAAATCTTGAGCGGTGACTCTTCAAAAAATCATTCCCTCAAGTTTGAAACAATTCAATCCTTGCCCAATTCACCGAGGGTAAATCATAAAACCATTGCCACATCGGCACGGACGACAGCAAGCAACAGCACCAACAACAACAGCCATGGCCCCTCTCGCAGCTTATAGCAAATACACCTATTTCCTAATAACCTCTCCCTCTCAATATGTAGCCCACGTCGAAATCAACCGCCCCGCCAAGCTCAACGCCTTCCTGCGCGCCATGTGGCTCGAGCTGCGCGATATCTTCCGCCAGCTCTCTGTCGACCCGGACGTGCGCGCCATCGTGCTCTCGGGCGCCGGGGACCGGGCCTTCACGGCGGGGCTGGACGTCCAGGCCGCAGCCAGCAGTGAGGCCACGCTACAGGGCAGCGGGGGCGGCGCGGTCAAGATGGATGTTGCCCGGGAGACGACCATCAGGAGGAGGGACCTCGTTGAGTTTCAAGAGTGCATCTCGGCCGTGGACAAGTGCGAGAAGCGTGAGTGGCCCTTTCAATTTCTTCTTCTTCTTTTCTTTCTTTCTTGCTTTCTATTCTTTGAAGGAATACAACAGGCAGAGAGAAGGGAATTTGGGACGGGAGAGGGATTACGAAGGCTAATACGAAGCTGAGGGGTCCAGCCGTGATCTGTATTCTCCACGGCATATCCATAGGCCTGGCAATCGACCTCTCCACCTGCTGCGATGTGCGGATATGCGCAGCCGACTCGAGATTCGCCGTCAAGGAAGTCGACATTGGCCTCGCTGCGGACATTGGCACGCTCAGCCGCCTGCCCAAGTGCGTAGGGAGTTTCAGCTGGGTCAAGGACGTGTGCCTGTCGGCACGGTTTTTTGACGCTAAGGAGGCTTCCACGGTGGGTTTTGTCAGCCAGGTCCACGAGACCAAGGCCAAGGCTGTCGAGGCCGGTCTGAAGATGGCGGACTTCATTGCGAGCAAGAGCCCTGTGGCCGTCCAGGGTACCAAGGAGCTCTTGAATCACGCGAGGGATCACAGTGTGGAGGAGAGTAAGTATTCTCTTGCGCTGTGCCTTTTTTGTTTTTGTGTCCTTCCTATCTGCTACGAGGGCGCTGCTGACCGCCTTGATCCCCACCACAGGTCTGCGATACACCTCCATATGGAACTCTGCCATGTTGCAGTCGGACGATGTCTCGGCGGCGCTGCTGTCCGGCATCCAGAAGAGGAAGCCGACGTTTGAGAAGCTCTAGACATAGACCATTGCATGATGCTGTCTTTCGGGCAGACTGACAGCCCCATCACTCACGCCATCATCTTGGCCTGCTCGCTTCTTGTGAGATGCCACACTTGTGATTGTATCGGTTCTTCTTGCTCCAACCCCGCCCGAAGCCGCCGCTATGCGTTCGGCTCGATAGTAGGACGGTGAGATAGCGTCGTACTCGTACTATCGCCGTGAAACCGGCTTGATGTGGTTTGTAGACAGCTCGGTGTTTCGGTTCGGCGAGTCTCAGATCCCAAACTCGGGTCCTTCAGTCGGAGTCGTCCACGTCTTCGCGCTGTGTAGTGTTCTTGAGCCTGTCCTCAAGCAGCTCCTTGAGTTGTTGAACCATCGTCTCCTTGACCACGATATTCTGGTCGTCTAGGACCTCGATGACGTACTCGTTGTTGCGCTCGTTGTCGATGCTGACGATGATGGACTTGATCGACGCGTCGCACTGGACGAGGACACCTAGAGAGCACGAATGATAATCGTTAGACTTGACTAGCTTCGCACACGCACGCACGCATCCGCACACAAGGAGGAACTCTTGGAAGGGACTGGCTCGAAGGAGCAAGGAAGCACTGCTGACCTCGAATTGCTCGTGGCATCCTGCTGTCAGGTAGGTGAGGGTTGGCCTCCTTATGATCCTTTCGTTTACTTTCTAGAGAAGTCGCGTCTGTGGTGGTGGCGGTAGGAGTAAGAATAGTTGGGTACAGATATGATAGTCGTGGCCGTTCAAAGCAGAAATTATAGACGGTCTGAACAATCAAATGGTGCACGAGAATCCAGAGGTCCACGCTTGGCAGAAGGGTGACCATGGCACTAACCCCCCCCCCTCCCCGGCCCCCCAAGATGTGGGCGGTCAGTGCTGGCTCCCGCTGCGGCGGAAGCTTCTTCAGTGGAGATATTGGCGGGGAGCCTGGTGTCTTGTCATAGCACTCCAGTACCCAGGTACTCTACCATTTTGGCGGTCTTGTTGATTCAACACCAATCGACACACACACACACACACACACAAACACAAACACAAACGCGAGATTTCAATTGCATAATTCGACTCGACATTCTACCGAAGCTAACAATTCCAATGTTCCTATAACACAGAGATACATACAGATCGAAGATAAATGTTGATTTACTGTCCTCCAGAAGCATCGGCCAGCTTGAACCCGCCTGGCACCTGGTAAGTAAACGTGCCGTTGGGATCATATTTGGCCCTGATCTCCTGCAGCCTCTGCAGATTGGCAGACGCATACGTATCGAAAGGTTTCTGCCAGCCGCCGGCATCATTCGTATAGATGAAGTCGGCTTTCTTGTCCTCGGGCACCGCTGCGTCGATCGCAGCATTGATCTCTAGGATGGCCGAGTTGACATAGCTGGTGTCCGACTCCAGATAGTATATGTATGTCTGCTCCATCCAGACAAACGGCGCCTTGCTCTCATCGATACCAAAGGGGTCACCCGACGCGTTGCCTCTGTTGTTGATGATGAATGACTTGGATATAGGCATCACGGCGGTGGTGGCGCTGGCGTAGGTGACGTTGGCCAGAAGCTCCTGGGACTTGTTGAAGAAGGTGTCGAACACGATCCCCATGGCATCCAGATCAGCCAGAATCGGGACGACGGCAAAACTGAAGAAAAAACCCTTGAGCTCGGTGGTTCCCGTGTCGACTTCCGCACTCCAGTCGGACATGGTGCGAGCCGAGAACGTGCTGCTGTTGACCGGCAGGCTGGTGGCGGCACCGCCGGTGAAGTTACCCAGCGCCGCAGGGTTGGTGTCATTGGCACCATAAAAGACCATGGACGAGTAGGTCAGGTCGTTGCTGCCGGTGGCCGGGGACCACGTCACCGTGGGAATCACCGCGGTCTTCTGGTCGAGGGTTCCATTATAGGCAAAGTCATACACCGTCTGGAGGTACTGGTCGCGGAGATCGCTGCCAGTGTATGCGACCTGGCCGACGGTCACGATGCCCACATCGATGGTCTTCAAGCCAAAGCTCGTCACAATGCCGAAGTTGTTTGCGCCGCCGCGGAGGGCCCAGAAGAGGTCCGAGTACTCGTTGTCCGCCGTGGCATTGACAATGGTTCCATCTGCCAGGACAGTCTCGAAGCTGGCAATCATGGCGGAGGCCCAGCCGTACTCGTTTCCGAAGAACGAGATGCCACCTCCGAGCAGATACCCCGGCACGCCCACGACGCCCATACGTCCGCCGCTGACGAGCTTCTCATAGGGCACGAGGTAGTCATACACGTCGACCCAGTGGTTGCCGGGACCAACGTACAGGACGGATTCATCCTCGGACATGCTGAGCTGGTCCAGTCCAGTGCTCGAGAGCAGGATACCCGAAGAGTTGATGTTGGCCGCGCCTGCGATGGGCATGTGTCCTCCGCCTTGGATCGCATAGCTTACTTCCGATGCGACAAGTGTCTTGACGCCGAAGGACACGAGCTCAGCGCTCGTCGGGGTGAAGATGCACGCTGGTCCGAGCCATTCCACAGCGCTGAAGTAATCTGCACCAACAGAAGAAGTGGACAAGTTCCGCGAGGTCAGCTTGTGGTGTCAAGGCCCCGGCATCGTGACAGCCTTGGGATGGGGGGGGGGGGGTGGCAGGCCGCTGATGAAGGGAAGCAATTGCACAAACTTACCTTCGTTCAGTGTCGTGTACTCAGTGGCGTTGGGAAACCACGTCAACTCGGGGTAGGCATTGTACAGCGTCTGGCAAGTTGCTGCCACGTTGTCCGTGCTCTGGGCATTGGACGGCGAAAGGCCGCTCAACACCAGCGCGGCGAGAAGGGGGCTAGTCTTCCTGTTACAGATCATGGTGGACAGGCTTGTCAATGTCAAGCGGGAACAAACAGGCTGTAAGAATGCCTTGCCGACTTTTCAATGCCGATCTGCATGGGCAATGGACTTCATTTACATATTTATCCTCGGCAGACGGTATATGTTTGCTATGTGTGTCTCACGGGGATCGACAGTAGTAATTTCTTCATTCACGTATTCGGCTTCGCTATAGGGGTATTTTCCATTTACCATTATAGCAAAGGACGTACTAGGGATCGATGTGACGATGCATGGTCGTTATGGAATGCGGTAGTCCTCGCGTCCCGACAGGGTGGTTTTGTTTCCCAGCACAACTGCGGAGGCGAAGATAGGGGTCTATGCCGTCGCACTGATCATCCTGGATGTCCCAAAGGATACCGGAATTGGCAGTGATATATCTACATTCCGCAGGGCAACCTGGGTGCATCGTGCTGGGCTAGGGGGAACTACCGATTGAGGAAGCTGAAGACCCAGGGTATTATAGATGGCACAGGGACTTGTCTACTTACGTACCTACGAAGATCTGGCCATGACCGTTTTCTTTCGTATTCGTGATTTAAGGTTCAAGAACAGAAGGGCATTTCTCTGGTTATCCCACCCTACCGCTGGCCATTTAATCCTTCTTTTCTTTTGGTTTCAATGTATTCCGGGTTCGAAATGCAGCTGTTGCGGATGATTCTTGCTGGTTTGATCACTAGACTATGAAGGTGTCCCCGAAGACGGACGCCGACTACTTTATAGTATTCGTGGAATTTTACACAATCGAGACAGGTAGCAGTGCTAGCACACAAGGAAAGCCAAAGGCTATGCGCTAGAAGTCTCTCCAGATAAAGAGAGGAAAAGAAGAGATAAAAAGAGAAAAGGAAAGAAGAAGACAGAGAGTAAAGAAGAGAGGGAAAGAAGAAACACCAGAGAAAAAAAGAAGAGAAAAAAAAAAGGTAGAGAGGAGGCTGATACTATCCGTTAATCCGTCAGGATCCAGCAGACGTGCATAAACACGGATATACGGCTTCTTTTATAAGTACAAAAGTACAATAAAGTAAAGGCTCTTTTTTCTATCCTTGACTCACTTACAAGTGAGCACTGCGTATCCCCTCCTTCCTTTTTCTTCGTGTCGTTACCGAGTTTACAGATACAAGACCGAGGCAAGCGACGGCGCAGCAATAACCCCAGGCGGACTATGCATGAATAGCGTGCCACCCCCCATCTTCTGTATGGAAAGGACCTTCTGCAGGTGGGGAAAGAGGAAGAAGACGTGGTTGGCTGCTTGTGAATCCAGCCGGATGCGGTAAAGAAGCTTCTCACGATGCTTACTACTATTGAAACGAGACGAGAGAGATAGGGGGGAAAAGGGCTGGGGGAGGCTATCTTGGAAAGGGAAAAGAAGGAAAAGGTTCGTTCCTCCCAGTGGGTATGCTTTTCACCCGTTTCCTTCCTGTTTGCTGCGCCGCATGGTCCCATCTGCTCCTTCATAAAATTCTCTCCTCTGGCCTTTTTTCTTTTCTTGCTAAGCTCAAGTTTGGGATCTCAGGTGGTTTTCTCGTTTTGCTCTTGTTCTCGTCAGCTTCGATAATCACGGCAGCCTTTCTGGTCAGCGCCGCCGTCGTCATTATCGCCATCATCCACTATCCTCTAGGATATCAAAGAAAATCAATTAATCAAGCCTCAGTTAATACCAGACACCAGCCAAAATTTATTTTGATTTTTGGGGGGGATTGAATCTGCCCACCTCCCTCACCCACAATTACCATGGCATACAATAACATCCTCCTCCTCGCCCTTGTGGCAACCTCAACCCTACCCCAAACCCTCGCCTCCTCCACTCGCGAATACGCATACCAGCTCCTCAAGCGCGACTACGTCGACGAGGTCTGTTCCCCCAATATCACCACCACCTCTTCTTCCACCACTACCACCATCCCCCCCTGTATAGAGATCGAGGCCATCGAAGAAGCCTGCGCCCCCAACGGCACGACCCCGATCTACTACGCCGCCCACGCCCAGTGCATGTGCACGGGCTCCTACTTCACCGAGTGGACCGGCTGCCAGGACTGCCTCTACTTCCACGGCCAGCGCACCCAGAACGAGGAGGCCTTTTACGAGGCCGTCGCGAGTGCCGCCAGCCAGAGCCTCTGCGCTTTCCTCTCGTCCACCGCCGCCGCCACGCCCACGACCGATTTTGCGGGCTACTTCAGCGCCGTCGAGGCTACGCTCACGCACCCCACCACAGGCGCCACCGTCAGCTCTGACCAGGCGCCGAGTGACACGGCTGTCAGCTTGTACTTTACGCTGAGCGGGAGCCAGGGGCCTGGGGCCATTACTGGAAGCGCGGCGACGGCTACGGCGACGACGACGTCCGGGGCTGCGGCAAGCGCCAGCGGCTCCGGCTCTACATCTGCGTCTGGATCGACGGCCAGTGCGAAATCGGGATCGTCGGCATCAGCTGCGGTCTCGAGTGGAGGGGCAGCGTCGTCGACGAGCTCGACTGCTGGGACTGCGCCTACGAGAGCTGCTGGCGGGTTGCTGCTGGGACTTGGGCTGGCTGTGGCAGCAGGCTTGTAAGAATGAGCGCAGGTTGGACTTGTGGTTGGACGAAGCACAGGACGGGCGATGAGTCGAAGAAACACGTGAACAAGAAAGATTAGAATGGGGTAGACGGTCGATCGCGGCTACTAGTCGCATAATAGTTTAATAAATAATGCTCATCGCAGCAACCCATCAATTGCTGAACTTCATTTTCTGGCGAGCCATGCAGCTCACCAATTTTCGTTCGACACCGTCCGCTCCTTGACTCCACAACCAATCTCCTCGCGCGCGACAATAATGCAATTTCGCTCACAAACCCCCCATTCTCTCTCTCTCTTTCAACTAATTACTCGGGCATGCCCTTGAAAGGCTTGGCCAGCGACTCCGTCATGAACGGCAGCTTGGACTGGGTCCAGATCTCCGTGTCCGGCTTCAGTGTCTTCTTGATCTCGGTATCCAGCGTGCCGGCCTTGAGGGCAATGATCTCGGGCGCAGCATCCGGGTCGTGGGCGATGGGGGAGCCGCAGGTTGGGCAGAAGATGCGGTGGACGTCCTTGCCGGAGGATCCCTTGCCCGCCCAGGACTTGGTCTCGCCCGTGATCTTGAGTTTGTCCTTGGGGACCACGGCCACGAGAGCTATAGGAAGAGGATGGTGCCACTTGATCAGCAAGGTTTTCTTTGGTGATTGTTTTTTTTTATTTCTTTTTTCTTATTTTCTTTCTGGAGATTGGGGGGCGGGGAGGGGAATTGGGGATTTGTTTTTTGGTGTGTGTGGAGGGAAGGGGCGTGTTGGCCCGCTGGAAGCACCTCCCAAGCAGGTTTCCTCGAGGGTCCACATGAACTTCGAGATTCTCTCGGTTGTCTTGTCGCCAATGATCTCCAAAGACGGGACCGCTCTGGTATTGCTTTTGTATATTTTTTTTCTTTTTGTTTTCTTGCTCAAGAGAAAAGAAGGGATGGAGAGCACCAGGTCTTGAAGCTCGCCAACAACCCGCTCCAGACTGTGTCCGGGAGTTGGCCCGTGTCTGACGATGGTGACCCACAGCAGGTGCAACAAGCTCCAAACGAGCTCCATCAAAAATGCGGGGGAGGGGCAATCAGTCATCATAGTGACGACACCGAAAGCCCACACCACAGCAGCTCTCAAGAGTGGTTTTTTTCTTTCTTTCGAACCATGATGTCGGTTGAACTCGGAAGAAAATTCAAGTCACAAGAAGAAGAAAAAGGAAAGGGGAAAACCACCCCCCTTTTCCTGAGGATACTCACAGTATGTAGAGCCAGATTGGCGCTGGCAATCGTCGCAGTGGTCGTATCCCGTAATGAGGGGAGCGTCAACGTCGACGGTGTACGTGACGGAGCCGCAGAGGCAGTGACCCTTGAGAACCATCTTGGCGAGCTGAGGAGGGAAGAAGTGTACAGTTGTTGACTTCGATCGTTAACCTTGGAGGGCTCTATTTGTTGCTGTAGGTTTGGGTGGTTTGAAGAATGTAAGAAGGGAGGGAGGCAGTTGGTATGTAAAAGAGAGGGGTTTGAACAAGTGAAGGAGACAAGTCGTCAACGTTGAAGAAAAGGGGGGTTGCCCTGAAGACCTTTTTATATTCTTGCCATTGGACCCGCCGCCCCGATATACACTTGGGAAGCTGGAGCCCAAGAGCTGGCTGCATGCATGCCCACCCTGTTCCCAGACCACCATAGATAGTAGAGACACGTCTCCGAGCAACCTTTTCTTCCTCTTTGCTTTTCCGAGCCCCCTGCGGGTATCTCTCCGGCAGGGCTACCACTGATGCAGGAAAAGCAGCCAACAGGCGCTACAATCCCACTGACGTGGTCCCGGGTAACGAATTCCTCCTGAGCTAAGCAGGAGCGCACAGTGCCAAGGGCTAGGATGAGATATATTACAGGTTGATTTGATATTTCTGTATCCCTGGGGCAAGCTGCCGATATTCACCACCAGCATGACACGCATGCAAGTTTGGTTTTGCTGATAAGCCTGTTTTCGATCCTTTTTTAATTTTTGCTTGTGTGATGATTACCTTGCCTCCCGAGAATGGGTCTCTGTTGCGGGGTTGGAATGTGTCCCAGACATATTTGGAATTGTGAGAAAGGGGGGGAATAAAAGAAAAGGGTCCACAGGAGGGGTGGATCGGGCGATACCCCGAGACCCGGATGTAGAACTACAATGTACTTATCATAGTGCGTATAAGCTGACGAACAGCGTATAGCGTATCCTGAAGAGCAATCAAATACTATGTAGAGAGACGCCAGAGATAGGCATGCAGGCCATTACAGTAGTTACTCAGCAGAACCCCTGGAATTTGTGTTCTTTCTTCGCCGTCAATCCTCGTGCAGAGATAGACAACCTGTTATCCGATTTGTCACCGCTGTAAGGGGTCCCACTGTGAGAATGACAAGTCTTTCTCCTTCTTGCTATCTCCCTCTCTCTGCCCCATCCCATCGGGCTAAAAGGTGCAGGGTAAGTATTTGGAATTCAGTTTGGTAAGTGTGGAGACGCCCTGAAGGGCCCTGCACGACGGTCTGGAGGCGAAGCTGTGCTAACAGTACCAAGACTAAAGTACGTTCCCCAAACCAATCAGATGGCTCAAGCCGTCCTATTTGGGATACCACAGGCTGACACTTGTTCCGTTCCGCTTCCGCAACTCCCTCAACGTTTCTTCAACCAGGTTTCTATTTGTATATGAAATGCACATGTCGGTCGAACAGCTTTGTGCACAAGGCTCGAACTGTCAGACCGATCACAGGGCGGGTGGCTGACACATAGCACATACTCGATAGCGGCCAATCCATTGATGAATGTACGGGCAAGTATTGGCGAGCTGCTATCAACACGTCGCACAAGTGACGCTCTGGCCCTCCTCGGCCCTAAACGACAGCAGCATTACTATATCCTCAGGTAGCTTGAATCCCGCTGTGCACCAGGAGCTCTGACTCGCCTAAACATATCCATTGAGCAGAATGGCGAGAGATACCCCGAGGACACGCCACTTGCCTTGCCAGGCAAAAGCCAACGTCCAAGCGAGCAAGGTCCGAAGCAGGATGAAAGCTGCATCGACGAGCAGAAGACTCCCAAGGGTAAGCCGCTCTGCGAGGAAGAGCCTCAATACGAGGCTCCTGTACTGCCTCCTCAGCTGCTGATCCTCCTGGTGCAGGATAAAGGCATCCATTGACGATATTCGAAACTCTCGGATGTCGACCGCGGTGGCGGATGCAGAAGATGGAGAGGGAATGTGACTTGAAGTCAGTGGCCGGACAATCCTCTCTGGCCGTCGCCGAAGGTACCGAATTGCTTCAAAATAGAGGTAATCCAGTGGACTTTGTGCCTCCAGTGTCACTGCCGGTTTCTTGAACAGTAGCTTTGGCAGCAGATCTGGACGCGAGACCCAGACCGTACAACTCTCTCGGAGTTCGGAGAAAAGGGCTTCAAGATCGTGGGCATAGGAGATGAATCGCGTGTAGAACGCCGGTGTCAAAACTTTGAACTCCACCTCTTCTACATTGTCCGGTCCACTCTTTGCTGACGGCGACAGCATCAGCTCTCCCCCAGAATCAGATATCCCACTAGGGATGTATTGGACAGCGACTGCGGCCTGAGATTGTTCGACTAGATACCGCAGATACTTTCTGAAGGCGAATTCCATTTGTTGCTCAGCAGAGTCGGCATTGCGTCCGATGCTCTCCTTTAAGGGCTCAGGCCTGTACCACACATGAAGTTTCTTTTGGAACCAGAGGCGGCCTGCCTCTCTGACGATCCTGGGAAAAGTGATGAAGCCAACCCACCACCACGACAGCAGAAATCTGGCCTTTTGCACGAAACCCATGGACGAAGGGTCGGCCGCATGTCCTTCCGAGATAAGTCGGGCAACAAGTTTGCCGTGTCCCTTGTTCGATTTGAGAGTAATTGTGTTGTCAATCGGGCTCTGGCCTTCAGCCAGGGCTCTGAGCGGGTCGGAAGCCAACAGGCTGTATTGGCCTTTCCGTGAGTTGAATGGCGACACATGAAAATCCTTGGGCCACTGCTGCTTGAACATTGGTGGTTTGCCATTACTCTTGACGCTTGCCACAGAATCTGGCCTCGAGCCCTCGAGCTGGTCGACCTCGAGGTCTTCAGGCGTCAACAAATACATGCGGCGTTCATCGAATGTGTTGTTAACCTCCAAGATCATGCAGCGCAAAGACATGTCTGCTGAGTACAAATACCAGAAGGAGACAGGGTTGAAGTGATACCCCAAGAACCTCGCCGCCGTGACTAGATAGGCGTGGGGGTAGTGAGTCGGGTCGACACCCTGAGGATATTGTCAGCAATTTGAACAGAAGTTCGGGCCACACAGTCAACACGGACCTGAGACTTCAAATATACATCAAGCTTGTCCCGCAAGCTCAGATGCCCATCTCCACGGTAAAGGTAATCCTCCGAGTTGACGTGATACCAAGCCTTCTTGGGCGAGGAGAACCAGGACTGCTTCTTCGGTGACGAAGAAACTAACCCTCCCGATATGCCCTCCCAGCCCACAGGAATGCCAACGACGAGGTACGAATAATCAAACGAGTGCTTCTTCGGGAAGAACCTCGAATGTGTCGTCTTGCATGGGAACAGCAATACCTCACCCTGGCCAGTCCATACTGGGGTATTCGTGGTGGTCAGGACGGTCCTGCAAAAGAGGAAGATAGCCGATATGACTATCGCGTATTGCAGAACACCAATAGCATGGTCGAAAAGTCTGTCTCTGGAAGTCCCTGGCTGGATTTGAAGAGCCACGATGATGCCGAAGACCAGCTGTTTCACATTTCGTGAGTCGAGCCCCAGCGTATGCAACAACAAGAAAGTAGCAGCGCAGGAGAGCCACCCGGGGGCGTCGCGACTCATATCCAGTGAAAAAGAGGGAAATTTACTCGCTCAATCCATTGATTCTTTTCTTTCCCTTTTTTCTTTTTTGAAAGGCAAGAGTTCGTGGTGGTGATGATGATAATGATGACGACGATGAAGAAAGCAAGCCGGCCTCGGGTGCTCCGACAGTCGAGGCCTCACCCACTTTCCTAGGCTATCCTCTAACGCTTTCCTTCCCGGGAGGATTGGACCCCGCCACACCACCTTCTCAGACCCACCAAGAAGTCCCATGTATGATGCTAACAGAAATTCTCAACAAAATGGTATCCTCCTGTTAGTGACCGCCCAAAGCCCTCTCTTCACGACTACTGCCCGGTTGACTCAGGCCGCCCAGCCCTCCACCGCCATCCATTGACTTCCATTTGGCAATATTTAACCCGCCAACGTCAGTCCTGAAGCCCTCCTCTGTATTAGCATTAGCACACCTCACCACAAATACACACCAACTGCAAAACTCGTCATCCCCACGACAACAATCCTTCGACATCAAATCGAGTCTGATCGCAGAACGAGCCAACTACTCGACTAACTCTCTTCTCTTGCAAAACAAAGGCATTTTACGCCCACATCGTCGTCTTGCGTCAGCACAGACGAAACGTCATCAACTCCTCCAGGGACCCACAGCCCACACAACAACACCCCGTCAAGTCCTCATCACAACAATCACAAACGTCAAGATGTCTGACTGGGAGCCTGCCGTCAAGATTGGTAGCAAGGCCCGTGGCGGCGCGACACAGAAGGAGACCGTCGTGCGAGGCAAGGGCGCTCTGAACGCCGCCCAGCGCAGCGGTGCCATCGTCGGCCAGGAGAAGAAGTTCACCGTCGGCAATGCCGTAAGTTCACACGAATCAATCATCACATTATCATCATCATCATCATCCCCAGACATAGCAGGAAGTACCCAAGAGGAAGTAGTGTTTGAAAGACATGGAAGGCTGACATGACGGACGTCCGGATACGACAGGCCAAGGGCAACACCGAGGGTCAGCGCCAGAAGAAGCTCGACGAGAACCCAGACATCATCAAGCCCAAGACCGTCGGCATCAAGGTCGGCAAGCTGATCCAGGAGAAGCGCAACGATCTGGAGCCCAAGATGACCCGCGACCAGCTCGCCAAGAAGTGCAACACCACCTCCAACATCCTCGGCCAGTACGAGGCCGGCACCGCCCAGCCCGACCAGAAGATCCTCGACGCCCTCGAGCGCGCCCTCAACGTCAAGCTGCGGGGCGCCGCTATCGGCGAGCCCAAGTTCAAGCCCAAGGGTGACAAGAAATAAGAAAAAATCTTCCCCCCTCTACTTGGGTCTGCAAGCCAGACCTCCCCCACGCCGGCCATTCACGTCGAGCGGGGTCGGTCAAGGGAAAGGATTGATGGCCACCACTCCGCTGGTGGTTCGCGGCCGGCGGGTCTGCTCTTGGTCAGATGGACGGTAGCTTGTGGCTGAAAAAAGAGCTTGGCTATGAGTTCTCCTGGTTTATGTTTATTTATTTATTTTTTATTTTTTTTTGGCGTATGATCTGGCAAAGGATACGAGAGATCTGAACCGAGGGTCTTGGATCAAATGTGGTTCAAGGAAGCGGGGTCAGAGTCTCTAATCGAGGTCTGCCTATCTGCGCCCCCTCCCCCGGCGTCAGTCTGCAAGCACACAGCGGAGGTGGAATCCTCGTTGCATATTCTTTTTCCAACGGAGTGCCGAGGCCAGAATGGTCTTTTAGAAGAGACTGGGAATAGAATTTTGATCGTCCAAAAACCTACTCACGTGTTTTCATCCAATGTATGGACCATAATTGACGATTAAGACAAGGAGGGTTCAGGCATGAGACCTCACACGGAGAAACTTACAGAGGTCTCAGATTCTGCCCAGCCCATCTCCACATCTCTTTCTCACAAATGAGTCTCTGCTTCTCGTCACCAGAGAGACACCATTTCGATGATCTTCTGCGGGGAATCTCATAGCCGAAGTTGGGATGTGCTCGGGAACCTGCGAGGCGTGATACATCGCCTTTTTCGTTCGTCCTTTTTTTCTTCTCCTTCTCGTCTTGTGAGGCAGAGCAGAGGACCTCGTGATGATCCACTGTACTGGTGCCACACACACACATAACACGTCATTCCATATGCTCCAGGGCAGGAGAAAAATCACACTCGTAGACAAAGAGAATGCCCATGGAGGTAGTTCTGGTATATGACATAAAGTGTCTCTTTGTTCTTCATATCTAAGCACCGCCTCCCGTGCATCCTACTCTATTCGTTGCTGTGCAGTCTATAAGCAACATGAGCTATGCAACCAATGCCAATACCCAAACGAACGGACGACAATACCAATAGTTCCAACACCGTACTCCTCGCGCAAATGTGGTAATACATGAAGCAGTCCCCTCAGCGAATGGCCCCTTTTGCAGCGACTCTCCCTTTCAACATATGAAAATCCGGCTCCGTGATAATGCATACTCTTCCTTTGATCGTAGTCAACATGCTGCCCTGCACAATTCTCTCCCGTCCACGCTCGCAAAGTAACAAACAAATTTGCTGCATCAAGCAGACAACATCTTGGCCCTCTCAGCTACCGCCCCGGAGCTGAGCGCCCGGCCCACCGTCATGACAACATTTTCCTTGGGCCCAATCTTCACAATCTTCAACCACTCCGGCGCGACCTCGCTAGAGAGCAGCCGCACGCAGGTAGCACCTTCCTCCTTCGAGATGGGCAGGCGTAACGAATCCTTCAGCTTCTGCAGCACGATGCCCATGGTAAACGAGACCCTGCCACCCATGCCCGCAGCGGGTGCCGATTTCGCCAGCATTGCGAGGACCGCGGCGACATCGACGGCCCGCTGAAGGGCGGCTCTGCGCTCTAGCTCAGCAGCCGTGGGTCCCGTGGCCGCCAGCTGGGCGAGCTGGGCCTCCTTGAGCCGGAGGCGCTCGAGCAAGGACAGCTTCTGGCCGGGGCCTGTGCCGTCGCTGTTGGCTGTAGGACCGTTCACGCTCTTAGCGGCCTCCTTCGCCTCTTTTCTCTCCTCGATGCCTTTCTTCAGTTCTTCCATGGCCCTCTGGCCACGTGCCAACAGCGGCGATACTTTGGAAACGCTCTCACAGCTATGCACGCCAGCCTTTGGCAGACTCAGCACAAGAGCGCCGCAGTCTTCCCCCTCTGCAGCATCACCCACGGTCTTCCACATATCGCGCAGGTTCCCTTCGAACACGCCCAGCTGCCCAGCCTCGTCCAGCGGCCGGTCGCGGAACCCCTCGCCCAGCTCGATGCAGATCTTCCTATTTCCATAGTCGACAAGGGAAAATGGACTGGACCCGGTGGCGTCCATAATCCCAATGCAGCGGCGGACATCGGCGAGCGTGATCCTCCGGCGGCCCCAGGCGAGGCTGACGGCCTGAGAGATCTGTCGCAGGTCGACAGGCGCACTGGTGCCGTTCTGGGCATAATGTACAGACAAGGTCCCGAGCAGGGCCGCGTAGAGGGAGACGACGTCGATCAGCTCCTGGGGAAGCGGTGGGAGGGGAACATCGGGCTCGGGCGTGGTGGCGTTGGAGGTGTCGGCCTCGCCCTCGCCATCTGAGTCCGGCGCGGTGGAGGTGGCGGGCGTGCTGGTGCGGGTCACAGCGGCAGTGGCATGGACGAGCGGCGAGGGCCTGCACGTGGATCCACAGGGGAAGGGCGATGCGTCGATGCGGAGGCGCTTGAAGAGGTTGCCCGCCTCCCTGGTGCGAGGAGACTCCTCGACAGAAGGCGAGAGGGCGCGCTTTCTGGTGTGCCCAGCGCGGGGGGTGGCAGGTGTCTCGGTCTGCTCCTCAGCTCGGACAGCAGGCTCGCAGGCGGTGGGTTGGAGTCGGGCCTTCTTGGTGGACCTGCTCGCGGGAGGGAGGATCTTGCATCGCGTCGTGGGACAGTTGGAGGCTGTCTCCTCTGGTTCTGGTGACCGTGCTGCCTTCCTCTTACGAGCAGAAGGGGTGGCTGGCGTGATGTGAGAGGGTTTGGCAGTGTTCTTGTCGGCCAGGTCCTTCCCAGGCGCGGTAGACTGCTTCGAGACGCGGGCGAAGCTGTTGATGTGTGCAGTTGCGGTTGCAGAACCTACAGCCTGGGTCTTGCGCGGCCGGCCGCGAGGACGACCAGTGGCCCCTACCATCTTGACCTTGGGCGGGAATGGGCGATGGTGCTTGCTTTGGGTACGATACTGATCTCCAAACTTGGAAAACTTGAGGTAGGCAGGCGCGGACGCACAATCAGTACTAGTGATGATGATGCTGATAAGTTCAGTTTCGATGCACAGTGGATGACGACGTGATGCTGGAAAGGAAGTCGCAACAACAAAGATGATGGTTGGTCTATAGAGAAGAAAGTCAAGAACAAACCACACAGGTCAGGCGCACATGCAAATTGGAAAATGGTCCTTTCTTTGAAGGAGGGGCTTTCACCTGTACAAGAAGTGGGCCTTTGCAGGCGCGTCGCGTGTGTAGGTCAAGGACGTCGCCCAAAAAGTCTCCGTGAGACGCGACTTGGCGCGTCGCTTTTAGTGGGTTGGCAACCGCGCTTCGGCCCGCCTAGGGATTAATGGGCCCCCCCGTTTAGGCGTTGTTGGGCTTTGTCACCAGCCGCCCCGAGTACCTTTCTAGGCGATGATTGTAGAGTAGAGAACGCAGAGTTTATGACACCATATCATCAGTCAAGACAAGACGTCCATAGTCTAAGCAATCATTATATCTTCCACTGTCACCATTGCGGACTACAGAGTTACCTGCCCAGAAGACTCTCCTCCCATCAGCAAGGACAGCAATTTGCAGTGTGCACAGCATGCTTCCAAACCCGGCAGTTTGGCCTCTCTCGGTCCGGAGTTGCCCGTTAGACACCTCATTCATACTTTACCCAAAGGGAAAATAGGGCACCGACGGGTTCTTGCTCCGTGTGCTGCGCATCATAAAGCACAGGCCGCAGCCTGGCATCTATCGTGAACTCATCTCGATTAGGGCACATCTGCAGGGAGCGAGAGATGGGAAGAAAAAAAGAAGTCAAAAGAGTATGAACTATTTCCCTCTCCTCACCGACCACCGCCTTGACATACACGAACCACGCTACATGGGATTATTGAACGAAGAACAATATTTCCCCATCCTCGTCATCCCCCCCCCCCCTTTTGATTATCCCCCAGACCCTCCTCTCGGTCTTCTCCTCAATCTCCCAAGGGTACCACGTTCCCACATGTCTCAGAGATAGCATGAGGTTGGCCCCATCCACTCTCTCTCATGTGGCCCACGCTCAACGGCGACTCCGTGATCCCATTTATTTATTTTTACTAATTCTTTTTCCCCCTCCACGATCCCCTCGGCCCTACCCTCTTCTCCCAAGAAAAAAAATAAGAAAAATTGACCCACCCATCACCTGGAGACACTCTGAGACCTGTTGAGAAGATCCAGCAGGCCGCGTGTCGTGTTCGTCTCCACCAGTCGTTGATGCCCATGTTCAATCCTCCAGGGCCGCGAGGGAGGGGGGTGGGCGCATTGCTGTCGAAGAGTCTGAATTTCGTGTCTACGGAATCAGCGTCGTTGCTCTCAGGGTTTACAGTCGAGATTCTTCTGGAAACAAGCAAGAGAGATCGACCAAGAAAGAAAGAAGAAAAAAACAAGTAGCAAGAGAATAAGCAGAGAAATCCACCAAGAGGGGACAGATACAAGTCAGGAGGATCAGCTACCGTCCATGCACGCATCTCGGCAAATCATGGGGATAGACAGGGTCACTTCACAGCGTCACAGAAATATTTCACGTGTAGGGATGTTCTAGAAGGTATTGAGGACGAGCTTCTGGAAATTCCACTTTCGGAGACTTTACCGAGTCGATCTCAGCTTATGGGCCTCGCCAGCAAGTTTGTCTCAATCTTTTCTCGTCCCCTACCCTACCGCATCGCCCTGCATGACTGGCTCCCTCTCTCACATTGCGCATGTCCAGCTTCGTGTGAATGTGTGACAAGGAAAGGGAAAAAAAGAAAAAGAAGAAGAAAAAAAGAGGGTCCGACCATCTCAATCCGTCGAAGAGAAGAAAAAGCGCACTTTTGTGTAATTCCATAATGTCCCTCCCTGTTGTTGTCTTTGTACGATGGCGGTGTTACAGATAAACTCCCTTATTCGCCATGCCATGCCATTCCATGACCCCGACCATCCGTCCGTGAAACACCGGCAGAAAAAGATGACAAAAAAAAAGGCAGAATTAAAAGCAGACCAAGTTCAGTATCCCGTTTGCGTGCTTCAACAGCATCGCTTTTTTGTTTTTTGGTGTCCTTGTACCCCTATGTAGCGTGACTCCGAAGAAGTGCCAGTCGAAGAGAAAGAAAGAAGAACGTTGTTGAGAGAAGTGAAAAAGAAAAAGGAAGAAAAGGAAATTGGTTATGTTCCCCGCCCCCGGGAAGGATGGTGAGTTTGTTCGTCTGTTTTGTATGTCTTGTCTCTTTGTTCAGCGGCGACCGCCCAGCTTCTCGTGGCGGAAGCTGACGGGGCTCGGGGGAGGCGGCGCTGGGATGAAGTAGTCCTGCACCGAGATCTCGTGAATGGGCGTGGGCGAGTCCTGGGAGCCCTGGGAAGACAGCGTGGCGCTCAGGCTGGCGAAGTCCTGCGAGGTGAGGAGCTGGAGCCTGCCGCGGGCGGGCGACATGGGGAGAGGAGTAGCCAGTTGGGAAGACATCTTTTCTTTATGGTTTGTTGTGTCGGTATGTGGATGGGATGGGGTTTGTGTGTTGTTGGTCTGGTTGCCTCCGTATATCTTTTTCTTCTTCTTTAGTGACTGGAGTTTAATAGGTTTCTCAGCCTTATTGTGTGTGTGGATGGTGGTAGTAATAAAAATAGTTAAGAAACAGAAGTGGTGTTGAGCTGATAGTGGTAGCGTGGACGAGGTGTCCGGCTGGTGGTGGTGGTGGGTGATGGTTGGGTTGTTATGAGTTCAGGAGACCAAGTGATGCTGTTGAGGTTTTGATTTGATCTGATTGCGTTGGCAAGTTGGGTTTGGTGAAAACAGAGCGAGGGGGGAAAGGAAAAGGTGGGAGAAGCAGTGAGGGAGGCAGGCACGATATTAAATATCAGTCCAGTCAACAAGGTGAACGAGTTGGTTTGCACACGGCAAGGTCGAGCGAGGGCCCTAGCAGCCCGGGGCTTGGGGTACGGTACTGCTTGGGCTCTGGACCAGTGGTGGGTCTCACCCGCTGCTCCCGTACAGTACCAGTACACCCCTGCCTAGCTGTCCTTCTCTTTTCTCAGAATTAATATTCTTACTGGTATTATTTCTTCTCTCCCTCTCTCTCCTTCTCTCCTGTTCTTACTTGGGTCTTCCTCTTCTTCCTCCGACCCCTGGCTATTGATGTGCCTGGGGTACCTCCCCCCTGCTCTTACCCTCTGTTCGCAGGCTGGCTGAACGTCGTGGGACTCTTCCTTCCCCCCTTCCCCCCCAAATCTATTCGTGGGGGTTGGTTCCTCAAGACTTCTTCCACCCCTGCAGTGTATAACCCTGGCCCATTTCCCCGGCCTTCTTCAGCCCAACGGGTAAGTTTCGTGTTATTTGAGGAACCAGCGGAGATGAGGTACGCTGAAGTCCGAGACGTAGGACCAAAGAGGGTACAGGTCACCGTGGAGGTTTCAGGTGTCAGCTCTCTGTAGCTTGATGGTCTCTCTGCGCAGGTAATTCCCACCATGGAAATGGGTTGTGGTTGTAGTGGAATGCGACGCTGCAAAGGCGGAGCTGAGTAAAAAGTGTTGTCCTGGGACACGTAAAAGTAGACGGCAAAGACGACACGAAGGGCCTTCTCCACGTGTCGATCCTCTTCAGCTAGTACGACTACAGAAACATAGTACGACGGTTCATTATGTGTCGCATGATAAGTTATGCGGAGAACACTTGTCTTGTGGGCAAGGACGCAAAGAGGTGGGGAGCCGTGATTCCTGTTACGTGTTCGCTTTTTCGTGTGGTTTGAACTCAAGGAGCTTCTCTCTCACACGGCAGAGCGCGGCTCGGGAGAAGAAGAAGAAGAAGAAGAAGAGAGGAAAATGAACACTGCATGCATTGAAACAGAGCAGAGATGAGGCCATCCCACCCATCCGTGCGGTCAAGGCTTCATCGCTGCTGAGACCGCGCACAGAGGCAGCCATCCGGAAGCCGTGCCAAGAATCCCGCCTCATCCCCGGGGGCCCCCTTTTTGCAAGGGGAACCTGGCCCTGATCGGTGATGCCATGGCGCGCACGCACACGCCTTGGGGGTGACGAGAACAACCTCGGTCAGAACAGCTTCCTGGGAATAGCGGCCGACTAGCATACTCCAGAATGTTTAGATGGGGGAGGAGGAGGAGGAGGAGAAGGGGGAGGAGGGTGAGATCACCACATCGCTCGTGGTCTGAGTCAGGTACAGTTACTGTAAGCTTGGTGGTGGTAGTCAACACACACACACACACTCACTCACTCACTCACTCACGCACATACACACATACACACCCTCGGCCAGGATCTCCATCGGCTGATTCGCCCTCTTGATGTTGCCTCAGCCTGTCGAGCATCATAATTCATCCTTGCCTTCCCTTTGACTCGTCCTCGTCCTCCTCTTTCCCTCCCCCAACCATTCCAGCTTCTCTTGGCGACCTATCATCCCGCAAGGCGAGGATGGTCGGTGTAGGGAACAAGGTCTGTGACCTGCGGCACGTCTTCTGTGCGGTCCCGTATTCCCCGGCCCTACGATGCATTGAGCGAAGCACCGTGGAACATGGATCGGGTGGGAAGAAGAAGAGGTCAGCCAGGTTGCCTGGTTTGGTGCGTGTTGTGTATGATCCAAGAGCCCAGAAACCAATCCCTCCCCGACCGAAAACCGGTTCCGCCTGACATCGACGACAACAACATCCCGTCCCCCCACCCCCCCCCATCATCTCACAACAGACTTGACAGGGGCCCTATTCCGTGGCCCTGGTCAACTCAGCCGATCTAGAGCTCTCTCATACTGGAAGTCTGATCTCTCAATTTAGCCATCTTGTTCCTTTTCCCCCCCTCCCCTCGTCTCCTTCCCTTTCTTTCCCAGGATCGACGGAGAAGCATTGAACAACGTCCGGCCTTGACGCCAGGCCACACACGAAGTGCATGAATCCACCAATCCAGGCATCAAGATGTACAAAGCCCTGCCTGACTACACTTGATCATGTTTGACCATGCTTCTTATTTTGTTTCTTCTCTGCTGTCTTGCATCCTTCTTTTGTCTTTCTCTTCCTTCTCGTTCCTTCTTTTTAAACTTCTGCCAGGCCTTGTCACTGGAAAGTGGGTCTTGGGGGAGGGGTGGTCCCGCTGCAGCTGCAACACCCCGGATGCCAGGGTTCAGTTCAATCACTAGTGATGTGGGGAAGAGAAAGAAACCTTCAGTGGATCCCCCGTCGTCTTTCTTTTCCCATTCCAGACCAACAGAAAGAAGAAGCTCGAGCGTTGGGAACACCTCACCTGCCTTACAACTTCCTTCTGGGCTTTTCCTTTTTCTTAGGGCATACTCCTTTCCCTTCTCTCACCGTTGTTCTGCAGTGTTTCGGACGGCTTAACCTTCTTCTTCTATTGGTGCGGAAAAATACACACGAAAAGAAGAGAACACGACGCACACACATGAAATCTCTTGGTGGGAGACACAAGAATACATTACCTGCTACATGAAGTACTTGCACATCACACCTCTCTCACTAAGAAAACGCGCAAATGAGAGGTGTGGTCACACCACGTAAGGTTCGGGCCTGGTCTGACACCAACGTTTTCGTCGGTGAACGAACCATGCAAGCCAGAACCAGCCAGCCTTTGCCAACTCACATAATTTTCTCGCTGGTGTACCAAACACACAACCCGGCCCTCCCCTTCTTGCTCTGCCGCCAAAAGAAACCCCCATTTTCCCCAAAGCCATGGCTGTTTCAATCTACCCCCATTGCCCCCCCCCCTCGAAGGAAAGACAGTCATAACACATCGACATAACATAAATCTACCGAACCTCATCAGGACCGGCTGAACAGGCTGACGATGAGGTCGGACCATGGCTGCTCGTCTGGAGACCGAATCCTGCCGGTGGCCCGTAACAGGCCACACACGCGCGCACACACATACACACACGCACCACGAACGTTTATCCCGGCCACAGGCCTGCTTCTATTTCGGTAGCCACCAAATCCAACCCAGACCACCTGCTTATGCAGCTGCAGCTGCAGCACCAGCGGTCATGGCAGAATCCGGGGTAAAGACCCCGCCAGACCCCAGCAAAACCTTCTCAGCTGTACATAGCATATAGTAGTACTGTATATACTTCCTCGCATGACAAGGCCAAGGTGGGAAACAGAAAGGAACAACGAAGCAGAGGGGGGAAAGGAAGCGCTGCGGTCGGTAGGATTATGTTTGGTTAGATTGCATGTCATGTCGCTTGCCATTGTCAGCTTTCATCCGCTTGGCTGACCCCGCGTGGGGGCGTTGGGGTTCTCTTGTGTGCCTGTTCACATCCATCCTCCGGAAAGACGTTGCGAGCTGAGGGGGGGGGGGGGGGCGGCTTTTGTTCCCACCACCTAGGACGCCTCATTTTGGGGGTGGCATTTCGAGACCGATGACCATCATCACTCATAAAATCATCTAATGGAGACCTCGTCTCAGACACGCCGCTCTGGAGAGTTCCCAAAAAAGAAAGACGCTGTAAATATATAACCCTTATTTTTCCGTCTTGGACGTTTCATGACCGGCCCGTGGGCAAGGCCTGGCTTGGGCATGAGTAGCATTCGTCCTGAAGTGGCACATGCCCTTTCCATTTCTTTCCTCTACCCACATATGGGCTTTGAACCTGGAGAGGCCGTTCTCCGAGAGAGATGAGAGGATCTCGTCATTTCATTACCGTCTGCCTGTTTGTCTGCGTGCCGGCCTGGACAGGTAGCATTCTATAGATGACAAGCGTCGTCATCCAGCTCACACAACCATCCATCAATTTTTATCCTGTACGTAAGAGGGGGTAAAGTCGTAACAGGATGACCGCGAACCGTTCTTCATTCTTTCCTTTCGCTTCCTTCTTTTCCTCTTCAGCCCATTACTTTCCTTCTCAGTGCCGACATCCCGTGGGCTGGCAGGAAGCAAAATCTGTTTCAAGAGTCTGGTTCTCCTTCAAGGCGCGAACCTGGCAATTTCTGCTCCGGGAGAACCGGAGGACTTGGAAGTGTTGAATAAGCTCTTGACCTTTTGCATCTGATACGGAAGTTAGTTTTTTCTTCTTCTTTTTTGGGGGGGGGGGCAGCTCGGAGCCTGCGGTCTGCTGGCTCACCGCGGCACTTATGCTGGGCGAGGCTGTGGGTAAGCATCCTTTCTTGGTCTTTGAGCTGAGATTTCGGGACCAGGCTTGCGAGACGTTGGAGTGGAAGAGGGCCGGGGGGGGGGGGCGTGGCATGTTTGCTGCTGCTGCCATGCTCCTACCACGTGGGCGCGCAATTTCCCATCAACAGGAGGTCTGCGCTTGGCCCGCTTGTGTCGACCACGCGCGCGCACCAGTATTGCTGTTCGGCTTGGTATTTTCGAGTCTTTTGGGTTGGTGTTACAGTCTCCCTCCTGACACTGCATTTGTGTTCGAGAAAGGACGGGGAGATGCTTCATTCCAGAGATCGTAACCCCGTTCCGTTTGGTGCCCCCCCCCCCCTCTCTCTCTTCAGTGTTCTTCTCGAGAAGCGAGACACAGGAGTCGGAGACTAAGAGGTTTGTCTTGGGACAACGCACGTGTGAGACACCACTCCACTGCCAAGTACTTACGTATCTCGAAAAGCCGGAATCAGGAGGCGGATGTGGACCGACAAAGACAACAAAAAGGATAGCGACGACAGTAGCAACTGGAGGATGCGCCATACTTCAACATCTATAAGTCACATAACTCCTTTAGATGAAGAGGGAATACATGGTTGAGCCAGCCATATGGGAGTTCAGTAAGACTTGAAGGTTCATTCCTTGTTTGTGCTATGCCTCGATCGTGAGGCTTGGGCATGAATAGGGAAATCTCCTCGTCTCCTTAGCCGGCAGCATCAATGACAGCCTCGTCGGCTCGCACGACACGGGACCAATCCTCTCTCCCTTTCGATAGCTACACGTTTACAAAAAGGCTCGAACTCCTCGTCATGTGGTGTTTCCAAAAGGAAGAGAGAAGCGAGCTGGCGGCTGTACGACACTATACGTGGGAGGCCTGCTCAGGTTTCTACTCCCGAGAGAATAATCACGCATCTTGATCGGGCGTGTCGAGAGCACACGCCATGTCTCGGGACAGGCTATGAGAGGGGCAGAATCACGAAAGTGCCACAGGAATGCAACGTTTCCTGCTTCTGTTACTCTACTACGTGTTACTACCCCTCTACCGCATACTCATATCGCACACAGCCAGGGGCGCTGCCGGAGCCATTTGCTCGCTTGGAGGTGGTCCCGTATGCTACATCGTTGCAGTTGGTCTGGCTCCTCTCTTCGCACAACCTTCTTGGCCTGCTCGAGGCCCGAGTATGAGACGTCTGCTATTGCGGGTGTGGCTGGGATCTGGTCTGGTAGCAAGCATTCCAAAGGAGGTTGACTGGTAGTCATCTCATAGCAAGCATCACTCCAGGTCCTGGCCTCATGAAATCGACAAAAGAGAGGCATCCATCTCTCCATGTCGCCACCAGTACGGCGACGGTGACACGCGACAATGGGTGACACCTGAGAAGCACCATGTTGGGGAACTTGACCAACCGTGCTGGTACGACGGCATCTCATGGGGCGATGGCAGTGTCCTCTCCTGTCTTTTGTCCTGGCTTCTATGTACGATGCTCTTGGTGTCCGCGGCTCCTATGCAGCTGCGTCGTCTATCAAGAAAGTTGGTTGGTGGGCAAGCGTCAAGTAGACATGACATTACTATCGTACACTGACAGATTGGTTTTCTTCTTTCGTTCCCTTTTCCAATATACAGGACAACACGTTCGTTGCGGCATGCCCAACTGTGACAAACAAGCGGAAGGGAGCACAACGTCCAGCCTGAACCGCTCGGCGCCGGAAACCGTATATGAAAAAAGCACGGGATTAGCGCCCGCCCGCCAGTGCTTCTTTTTGCGGTACCGCCGATGCAGCCCAGACATGGCGCAGCAAGGCACGCGCCTGAGCCCTAACCCACCCATCGATCTTCTAGAATGTCGCTAGCGGGCCGCTTATCAGTGGCACAAGGCGAGAGAGGCAGAGGGGTAGAAGGGCGTACATCGCTCTCCTTGGCGGGAAGGAACGCTGTTTTCCCACTTTCCCATAAAGATAAGGTACCGCGGCATGGGGCCACGCGGGCAGCTGCCAGTTCTGTACAATAGCCAAGGCGCCGTCGACACTGGACCGGTGCCTTTATCCCTGCTCGTAAGTCTTGTTGGGTGGATCCCTTTCCTGGTTTAAATTTTCGAACAGTACTGGAAGGCACGAATGGCTTGTGCCTCGGTGATACCCTTGGCCCAGTTTAGTGCTTGGTAGGGTAGTGGTGTGGTGGTAACGGTGGTTCCTGCTTTCGATAAGGCGATAAGTTAGTTAGCACTTAGGGGAGGGAAAGTAAGAAAGAGAGGAAAAAAATCGGCTGGAATAGTTTTTTTCTCGGAGCCGGAAAGGGTCGAGACCCTTTCTTCGATAACGTACTGTAGTACTTCTCAAGTAATAGACAAGACCTTTAAAAGGTGTTTGTGGTTGTTGCTGCAATTGAAAGTGAGAGGATGGCCTTTTGACTCTCAAAATCTGTATTCTTATTATTGCTCTTGACTTTTTTTTTTTTTTTAAACTTCTCGGTTGGAAGAGGTCACTTTCATCTTCTCCTCGTTTCGAACCCAATTTTCGTGCGAAGGGTTACGGGATTATTTTACCTCCCCCCAAGATAACGACCCCGGCCCCTCTCTCGGCGCCACCAGATGAATTAAACTGAAGATATCGCCTCACAATCCATAAAGCGCTAGAGTTGACCTTGCTCCTCTTTGCTCTTGGAAGCCTTCTTCTTCTCCTCCTCCTCCCCCCTCTTCTGACTTTCTTATCTCTCCCCTCTCTTCTTCTTGTGGTCGAAGAAGAGATCTCCTCCTCCTTTCTCTTATTCTCGTACCCTCTCAACACATCCCAGCAACATGCAGGACGAAGAGAAGCACCCCGTCGAGCCCAAGATCGCCACCTCGCCCTACGGCTCCGGCGACGACGATGTTTCGTCTCCACCGAGTCGCGGCGGCACGGGGGTCCTCGCCACCCTCCGCAGCTGGGAGGACGCCCTGGACCGCAAGATCGGCGTCGAGACGCACGGCATCGAGCGCCGCCGCCCCGAGGACCGTGATCCCAACTACGCCAGCTTCTCGAACCAGGCCGTCATGTTCCTCATGTGGATGAGCGCCACCACCAACCTGAGCTGCTTCGCCACCGGCTTCCTGGGCTGGGAGCTGGGGCTGGACCTGTGGAGGAGTATCGTGATTATCATCTTTAGCTCGCTGATCGGAAGCGCTGTCACTGTAGGTTGTTGTCTTGCTGATTTTGGCCTTCTCGTTGTATTCTTGTTGTATCAGGAGACATGCATGGCTGACGAGAGATGATTGTGCTTGCAACAGGGCTGGTGCGCGACAATGGGTCCTGGCACAGGCCTCCGTCAGGTCTCCATCTCCCGCTACTCCATGGGCTGGTGGCCCTCCAAGCTGATTGCCCTGCTCAACGTGATTGAGCAGATCGGCTGGTCCTCCGTCGGCTGCATCACTGGCGGACAGGCCCTGTCTGCCGTGTCGGACGGCCGCCTGGGCTCCGAGCTGGGTGTCATTATTGCCGCCGTCTGCGGCTTCATCGTCTCCTTTGTCGGCCTCAAGGCCGTCTTTACCTACGAGAAGTTCGCCGGTATGATCATCGCCGTCATCATGGTCATCATGTATGGCTATGCCGGCCACTTTGCAGACGTTAGCACCCCGCCCACTGTGACCGGTGCCACCCTCTCCGGCATGTCGCTCACCCTCTTTGCCGTCCTGTACGGCTCGTCTGCCTCGTGGTGCTCCATCGTCAGTGATTACTATGTCGAGTACCCTGTGGACACGAGCAAGGTCAAGGTGTTTGTCTACACCACCCTCGGAATTGGTAAGTCTAAGATGGACAACCCCCCCCCCCTTGTTTTTTTTGGTGCTTCGCACCTCCAAGAAGCACTGGTGAAAAAGAAGACCGTACAGCGTCGGCTGACTCTCACTTTTCTTCAGGACTCCCCACCTGTCTCGGCATGATCCTCGGCGCCCTCTGCGGCTCCGCCCTCAACTACAAAACCGACTGGTTGGATGCCTGGGATACCGGTGTCGGCTTCTTCATCCAGACCATGGTGCACCCGGTCGGTTTTGCCAAGTTTCTCCTCGTCCTCCTCGCCTTCTCCGGCATCGCCATGAACGCCATCGCCCTCTACTCGGCCGGCCTCTCCGTCCAGCAGTTCGCGCGCCCCCTCTCCCTCGTGCCCCGCTTCGTCTGGACTGCCGCCATGTTCGTCCTCATCATCCTGCTTGCCCTCGTCGGCCGCGACAAGCTCCTCACCTTCCTTCAAAACTTCCTCTCCCTGCTCGGCTACTGGAACACCAGCTTCTTCGTTATCCTCTTCGTCGAGCACTACCTCTACCGCGGCGGCGCCTCCGGCTTTCAGGGCTATGATCTCGAGGCCTGGAACGACCCGTCCCGCTTGCCTTTTGGCTGGGCCGGCGGTTTTGCTTTCGCTGCTGGTATCGCCGGTTGCGTTGTCGGTATGAGCGAGACCTGGTACGTCGGCGTCCTAGCCGCCAAGATTGGCGACTATGGCGGTGATATCGGCAACCAGCTGGCGCTGGTCTTCACGTTGGTGGTCTATGTGCCTGCTAGGTATTTGGAGAGGAAGTACACTGGCAAGTAAGCATCTGCAGCTGTTGCGAGAGCTGAGTTACAACAATTTTCGCATTTTAATATGATATATGTCTATATGTATACATATATATGTGTATATGACAATGGTGGTTCTGCCTGGCCGTATGGTATAATACAGGATCCAAATGTCCCCAGGGATCTCCAAAAACAAATTTATAATTTGATGACCATCAAGCGCTGGAGAAGAATCCCTCCAAGCTGAACGAATCTGCTCGTATGTTTCACCTCCATCGCTGGCCAATTTAAGTCGTCACTTCGAAATGAAACCTGCGCTGTACAATCAGCGACCTGGACTGCAGTATGCTTTGGGTGGATATGAATTTCAGGTAACCTCAATAGCATCACAGGTATGAAGACCAGGCTCGCGTGCTGCTGCTGCTGTCTGTACCTATGGAGACTCTTCCTACATGCCCAGCCAGGACCATTATGAACGACGAGGAGCGAAATTGAAAGGAGAAAGTCGGACAACACAACGTGGTGGGGCAGACCACAAGATAAAAATAAAGTCTAGCTGCCTCAGACCGTTGTAGTCTATCATATCTTGAACCATGTCATCGTCGCCAATGAAGGTGTTATGACTCCAGGTTGAAGGTGAAGACGGTCTCATCATCAGCAAGCACAGAGAACAGGTAAGGACCTAGGAAAGGAGAGTAAAGGCATGGAGAGGAGGGTGGATAGTGGCCTGAGATTAAAACCACCTGCACCTCATGTTCCTTCCTCCTCAAGGTTACTTGAGTTTGAGAGGCAGGATATATCCCGAAATTCTACCGCCATGCCGCTCCAACGTCTCGTGCTCGGTCGCGGAGTCCACATAGCGCACCTCACATCCAGCACCTGATGGCTGCCGCAAGCAACGGTGAAGTTTGCGGCCCCTATTACCTCAGGCGGACGCGTCCGAGTGCCGCAAATAGTACGAACTGTGTCTATCCACGACACGCTTCGTGACAGACGGAACGCAACACTTTCTTGGACTGCAGGTTCTCATTTTGATGTGTACGATTCAAAGAAAGAAAGAGGAGGAAGGGGGAAAGACTTTCATCTTGAGAGATGTGACCGTGAAGAGAGACAGCGTGTGCATGATAGGAAAGCAGAATCCGTCCGCGATGCTCCTCTCTGTGGTCGCGCGGCCGACCTCGGGAGATTTGGTCGACGACGAGCATGAAAGAGAGGTGGCTGCTGCACAGGGGAAATTTGTGGGCAGGGCAGCGGGAACTTAGCAGCTAGGTCTGCGGGGGTGGGGGGGGGGGTCCGCGGCAGAGGCGTGTTTTGAGGCAGGTCCGCGCTGGTGCAGGACAGCCACTTGACCAGTGGAAATGGCTCCCCCTCTAGATGGTAGACAGACGCTGAAAACACAACACAAATATGGTCCTTTTCTTTTTAATGTTTATAATCTATTTCTTTGGCAATGTGAGCAGGATGTGGACGATGCGATCTGAGATCACCACTGTCTCTATATGTGGAGCTGCTGCATATGCATAGTTGTTGCTTGTTAGGCTAACCCCACGAGCTAAGGCGCGCCTCTCGTTCTGAGCCGTGATATCATGCCGAGGCATCTTTAGAGGAGAGAGGAGGAAGGTGCCGTGCCGTGGGTAATTCCCCTGAGACCACCCGCCTTTCTTCTAAATACTTGACCTCCATCATGGAATTCACTCAGACCATCGCATCTAAATCTAGATGAACGGACAATAAGTGGCAACAATTCGAGAGTGATCATCCTGTCGCAGTGTGTTTCCTTCTAAAGCCAGCTCCGTGAGAGCGTCCGGACCCATACCTTTCCCCATACCGTGTGTCCGAAGAGCAAATATAAAGCGATACCTTGCCTTAGAGCATACCGAGAACTGCGAGCCTCGTGCTACCGTCAAAGTTAGCTGCAGTCGGGACAGACTCGACTCACCAACCGTATTCAAACTCGTTCTGTGGATGCTCCAAGCAACAGCCCATCATGTCATCTCAGCACCCAATCATCCTGTACCAATACAAGTTCTCCCCCTATGCGAAGAGGATCGAGTGGTATCTACAACTCCGTGGCATCCCGTACAAGCAGACAGTGAGTGGCAAACATCCGGACTTCACAAGCAGCTTATTCTCTTTCTTTTCTCTCTCTTTACCATAACCTACCTGCTGAACAGTCCCGCAGGAACAACCAAATATGATGCCACGTCCAGACGTCGCAGCACTCGGGATCAAATATCGCCGAATTCCCATCCTCTCCATCGGCCGAGACGTGTACCTCGACACCCGCCTCATCCTCCAGAAACTCGAGACCCTCCCCGGCTCCGCGCCAAAGCTCGGCGCCGCAGCAGGCGAGCACCGTGCCATCGAGCGCCTTCTCGAAGCCCTCATGGTCGACGCGGGCCCTTTCTCCTGGGCGGCGACGCTCATTCCGCCACAGATGCCCCTGTTCAAAGACAAGGCCTGGCTCAAGGACCGGTCGGAGTTTGTGGGTGGTAGGAAGTTCGGCGCTGCGCCGGCAGAGGCCAGGGCAGAAGCCGTTGCCAATTTTCGCGGGGTGTTTGAGCTATTGGAAACGGCGCTGCTCGCGGACGGGCGGGAGTGGTTGTTGGGGACGGACCGGCCGAGCCTGGCGGACATTGAGGCGGTCTGGCCGCTGCACTGGCTTTGGGGGATGCGTGTCGCGCTGCCGCAGGACCAGCTGTCCGAGAGGCAGTTCCCCAGGGTGTTTGCGTGGATCAAAAGGTTTGACAAGGCCGTCTCTGCAGCTGCGGCGAGGCTCGGAAAGGTTCCTACCATTGCTGGCTCCGAGGCCATGCAGACTATCCTGGGCTCTCCATTCTTCGACGAGGACGGACAGGTTCAAGGAGGCGACCCGATTGCCCAGGCATTGGGCTTGTCTAAGGGTGACAGCGTTCTGGTGTTCCCGACAGACAGCGGCATGACACACAAGAACTCGGGGGTCCTTGTTGGTCTGGACGAGAAGGAGGTGGTTTTCGAGACCAGGGCTGAGGTACAAGGCTCACCCGCCATCAGGGTTCATGCACCCAGACATGGCTTCAGGATTGCGAAAGAGGGCCAGGCTGCTCACCTGTGAGGTCCACGGTTGACTCGGTTGAATCAGGGGGGGGGGGCGACGGCATGAGTAGCAACCGCTCACCGCTGCATTGGTTGGCGGTCTGGCTCATTTGCGGTCTCCTGATAAGAATTGTCCCATATTTGACAGCATGCCGACTAAAAATTTAAGTATAGATACATTTCAGAGCGCATCTAAGCGGTTAGATCTGGGTCGTTGCCAAGCGGTCGCCGGACAGGGGCCCCCCCCCCCCCCCCCCCCGGCCCCCGGGGGGGGGGGGGGGGGGGGGGGGCCCGGGGTCTTCATTCGCAATGGACGTACCGACGGGGTCGTATTTGAGCATGCTCATTGGCGGCGAGGTGC